>CM038232.1:83807663-84407663 GCA_021442155.1 Cymbidium sinense | reverse complement strand
AATTCATAATTCCCTCTAGAAAAATCAAAAAAATAAATGGAAAAATGCTATGGAAAGATGATTTCATCTTGAATATTTTAAAAATGATTTCAATGGATTTTGAATTACTCTTTTATTTGAATTTGAGTTTCTTTTGGAATCTTAATTAACTAATTATTTTTTAATTTGGTCATCAATTAATCTCAAATTTTTGGGTTTATTTTAGGGGATGACCTCTGCCTCCCCTAATTTGCTTGAGATTTATTGAGGGCTCAATTGTGAAAATTATTATTTTATTCTCTAATTACCTCTTTCATGTAATTAATGGTAATTAAGTTGTGATTTGTGGTTTTACCTTATGATTAGGGTTGATTAAGGTTAGATCTAGTAAGTAGGAGGTTTTTGGAATAATTTTGGGGCATTTCCCCCAAGCTATTCCCTAAACTTCCTCTTCTCTCCTTAATCCCCTCTTAATCAAGGGTTAATTCATTAATTATCCCCTTAATCAATTTTTAAAAATTCTAAAAAGTTTCAGAACTTAATTAATCTACCTTGGGTAGATACTTAGGTGTTTAATAGCCTAAGTTCAATTAAGAAAATCAAAATCCCATTCATAAGTGTGAAAGGGTATTTTGAAATTACTTAAACTAAACCCCTTAGCTTAATTAACTTTTAATTATGATCCAAATTACATGAGGCCTTTTCATTATTAGGTGCATTATAAATTTAAATTTCTTGTGGGTTTTATGTTATCTCATTGGCTCATAATTATTTAGTTAATTCTTCTAAGGTGGTGTAGGTAAGGGTTAATTAAGTTACTTAATTTATACCTTAACCTAATCAACACAAAAAAATGGATCTAACTTTCTAAAAATTAAACAAAAATACAAAACACATGTGGGAATGGGTTAGGAATAGTAAACACATCTCACCTTTTCAAAATTAAATCAAACTTCAAACTAAACAAAAATCATTTTGAAATTCACTTTGATTTATTCTAAATTTTCTTATTTTATAAGAATACCTTTAAGATTTAAGTAAAGTGAGTTTATTTACATGCTTTCATTGCTTTGGACCTTTCCCAACATGTTAAGTTGTATTCCATGTGATTTCATGCATTCATAATTTCATGTTTCAAATTTTAAAATGAAATTGTTTACTTTATGTCAAATGTATATGTGTTGGCTAAAATAAAATATGAGTGGCTATTATCACTACTAATTCCAAATTAATTTCAAAACTTATAAATCAAATATCAAATCTGAAAGTTTACTATTCTTATACTTTAATTATAAGCTTGCATGTGATGGATTATGCCTTTCTTACTTTCATGTATGTATGCAAAATTTTGGATAAGAAAAACCTTTTCTACTTAAGAAAAATCTTGCATATCCAACTCCTAAATTTTCTTAAATGGATTACTTCGCATGCATCATGAAGTGTGTTAACTACTCTCATTTGCATGTTTAGATATGCTTAGGGTCCATCCATATGCATGTTATATATGTTGAAAAAGAAATGAAGTAATGTGTATTATGTGAATTTTGATTCATTTTATTTAATCTTAAAAATGCCTTTCTTTTTGAATAGGTTTGTTTAGAGTTTATCTAAACTTAGGATTAATTAGAAGATTTAATAAAAAACATTCACCTAAATGAAACTAAAATGTGAACCAACTTTAAAAAATTACTTAGGTTTGGGAAGGGAAGAGAAGTTCTCTTCTCTTTCCCTCTTTTCATAACTTTGTAATTAATTATAGGTTTCACTTAAAACAAAGTAAAATATGAAATCAAACCAACCCAAAATATTTAAAAAACTTAAATGAAACCCTCTTCTAAGTTGAACATGTTCTTCACACTTAGAAAATTTGAACCTAAAATCGTAAGCTAAGCATATCACACAAACCTTCAAAGCACACACATTAGCCTAAGTCACAACTTCTAGCTTTAGGTTATGTTGGCACATGGTTTGATGTTATGATTTATTTTGTGATGTATATTTTAGACTGGATGTTAGGGTGTATGCTTGTAGAATGAATGGTAGGATGTTCTTAGTCTAACTATTCTTTTCTGTAGGGGATTGTGCTTAAGGGGCGCTATCATAAATAAAAATATAAATGCTTTTGCTTGCTGTGCTTTATACCCCTAAGCATAATCCATAGGCCAGGTGGACTTAGTCACCCATGTGTGGGGTGATCAGTCCAATATACATGCTTGGGATTTGTGTGGTGTGATTTAGCTAACCTTTGTTTTGCAGGTATTAGTTAGATTTTGCACTTCTCCTTTTCATGTAAAAATTTGCATAATTAAGATTTGTAACGATTTGTTATGGGGATTAGGATAAGCATTGGTCATAAGATTATATCTTATGTACCATGTGAAGCCTTGGAGCATCCACCTTCCAACCATATAAAGGAGGAACCAAAGAAGAAAAAAAGAAAGAAGAAAAGAAGAAGAAAGAAGGAAGAAAGAAGAAATAAGAATGAAGCTTGAAGACCTCCATAACAATGAATTCCTTTGCTCAAATTGTAATTTAATTCATTTATAATCCAGGTTGTATAAGTGTAGAGCTTGTCTACCCATATTTGATATTTTTGGGTTTGTGCAGTGGTGTCCCACCACAAATGACCATTTATTCTTTTTGTGATTAGCTTTATAAATTAATTGATGATTTGTTTAGCTTTTGCATTAAGTGGCATATTTTTCCTAATTTAATCCTTGATTTATGTATGGCCTGGATGTGGATTAGGCTCTTTAGAGAAAAATAAATCTTTTACCGTACTTAAAAACTCAAATTAAAACTAAACAATTCATAACCTCACCTAAAGCTTGGGATTAAAATCAAGATAAAAGAATTAGCAATCCCTTACCTGGATGAGCATTTCTTTATAATATCATGCAGAAATTCATCTTATTTCACTCTTGATTGGAGGGCTTCCACCTTTTCCAGATAACCTGGCTTGACCTTTGAGGGTCATGGTGGAAACTCATCTCCTCCCTTCTCGTTGATTTTGGCCAATAATCTGATTTCTCATTCATTAGTCATAAAAATCAAATTAGCCTGAGTCAAAATAATTGTCCAAAAAAATAAAAATAAAATGAAATTTGAATTACATTAGATTTAGGTCATTCGAAGCATAACCCTTTACATGATCTAGTCTCTTTAGGGAGTGAGTTTGAGGACTTAGTCTCTTTCTAAATAATAACAACCTAGCTATTTTGCATAAGCATAAAGACTTTCCTACATGTATTTGAAATCGTAGGAGGAGTTAGTTGGCGGCCACCCCCAGGCGATTGTATGTCCAAGTTGTCAGGTGGTTTGTCCTCTCTTATGGAGGTAAACCAATTACCCATTTTCGCTTTATATTTAGGTTGTGCTTCCGGCCCTCGTCGAAGCTCCCTAGTTTTAGGTTCTAAGGTTGCTTTTCCCCTTTGTGGGCCACAAGCATAATTCCTCACCTCTTAGGAATTTCCTTAATCTTGTGTTAAGGAATCTCAAGTTCTAAAATTCTAACTAAAATGCAACTCAAATAAACTAAATCAATTTCTAAAAATGTAAAGCTCAACTATAGGATATTTGAAATGCTCGCTAGGTTTCCTAGCATCGTGAGCATCTTCTACTTATTTCCTATTTTGACTTTGATAATAACTCCCTCTTTTGATCAATCCCATTTGATCTTCAAACACAAACCAATCGATTGATAGTCCTTCCCTATTGAAATCTTCAGAGACAACGATCATTTACCTTAATCAAGATTTTCCTTAAGGGATCTCGTCCTTTTGGATGTAATTAACTATAGGGGCTTGCCCCAATCAAAAACTTAACAACCTCAATTTAAAATAAACTTTGCTTTTCTTTTTCATGTAAAGTAGGGGAAGAATCTCTAGTACATCTGCAGACCTATAATCCTTAGGAGTCCTTATTGAGGTGATTGGTTCCATTAAAGGTAGTTATTTCTATCTCTCGAGATAGTACACTATTTCTTTGATGATGTATCTGATCACCTGAATAAGTACATTTGCGGATCTATGTGGCATCTTACCAAGATGAATTTTTATATAAGTGTTGCCCCTTTTATTTCTCACCAACAGATTTGGAAGGCGACCCCTCTATAAGAATTTTTCTCCACAAATAGCTTAGGTAAAATGCCCCAAAAATTATTCCCTAAACCTCCTATTCACTGAAAACAACCTTAATCAACTTCAACAAATGGTTAACCACTAATCAAACCCTTAATTAACCTTAATTGCTTTAAGGGGGTAATTTAGAATTGAATTAGCAATTTCTCCAATTAAGCCACCAATAAATCCCAAGAAAATTAGGGAAGGCAGACGTAATCCCCCAAAATACACTCAAGAAGTTTGAGATTAATCAGTAGATTAATTAGGGAGTAATTAAAAATTAATATTTCCAATAAAACCTGAAATCATAGAAAGACAATATTCAAAATCCATTAAAACCAATTTTAGAATATTTTAGATTGAATTATCTTTCAGTGGCAGTTTATCTCATATTTTTTGATTTTTCTTTAGAGAGATATGAATTTTAGAAGTTTAGAGGATTAATTAGAATTATTTAAACCTTAATTAATTCCTTAATCCTACGGCGTGCCACGCATGCAACTGACTTGGCTGCACTTTACACATGTCATCCTCCAAGTGGCCACTTAAATGTTACATCATAGCACTGCGTGGTGGCGGCGCTACGCGCTTTTGCCTTAAGGGGGTATGCCCATAAGGCTTCAACCAACTGCTCATGCCACTGTCGCTTATTCGTATGGTTCTTAAAAAATTGAAGCACATGCTGAGTTGTGACCTCTCTGAGTGGAATTACCTCCGCCCACTTGGAAAAGTAATCGGTGGTAGCTAAGATGAACTGATGACCCTTGGAAGAAAGATGATTGATAGGACCCACTACGTCGGTACCCCTTCACTCAAATGGTCATGAGGCCAATGTAGGATGTAGATGTTGGGCAGTTAATGTAGGACCATGTCGTGTACTTGACATTGATGGCATATACTAACCATATTCACGCAGTCTATAATCATCGAAGGCTAGTAGTATTTTAGTCTCTTAATCTTTTCTTTAATCTTTGGATCAGATTGATGCGCTCCTCATAGATGGGAATGTACCTCAATCACGATCCTACGGGCTTCATGTTTATCTAAACAGCGTAAGCACATTTGATCGAAAGACCGTTAGTACAAAGTGCCATCCACGAGAGCATAGGAGAGAGCTCTCTGCTTCATCTGATAGGCTTGTGATTTATCTTGAGGTAGTTTACCGGTGTTCAAATAATCTATGAACGATTGCCCCAATCTAGCTCCTCATCTTTATTGGCAATGGTAACCTCCCCTTCTCTGCTTAAATTTTAAAAACTTATAGGACCAAATAATTTGGTTGATGACCAGCTAAGAATCCCCATAGATGTTGATGCTTTTGACACACATTGTAATGGCTAACTCCAGACGGATAATCAAAGCCTCATACTCAGCTTCGTTATTGGTGCAGGAGTTAGAGAGATGATATGAGAATCTCATGACATCACGGTCTGGAGTTAAGAGAATTATTCATACCCCTGCCTTTCCTCGAAGTGTAGATCATGGTTTTTCACCTTTATGAAAGGAAGCTACGCCATCAAAATACATCTCCCAATGGTGATTGTCAACCTCGGAGAGATCTTCACTAAGCAGAGAACCAGTAGGCAGTGGGTGTGCTGCTAAGAAATTTGCTAATGCTTATCCTTTCATCACACGGAAGGGTACGAATGTAATGCCAAATTGCGAGAGAATCATGGACCAACACACCAACCTTCTGGATAATGTCAGTTGTGTCATGAGATACTGTAGTGGATTAATTCTTTAAATCAAGTTCAGCTTAGGAGAAAGCATATAATTTTGTAGCTTTTGGGATGCAAAGATTAAAGCTAGGCAATGTTTCTTAATAGGTGGGTAATTCACTTCAGCAGGGATGAGACGATGGCTGAGGTAGTATAGAGCACTCTCCTTCCCTTTGTCATTGGCATGGGCCAACAAAGCACCGAGGGAGTCATCTAATGCAACAGTGTAGATGATGAGTGGCCTGCCTGGGATAAGGGCTGCTAGAATTGGCAGCTTCACCAAATACTGCTCGATATATTCAAAGGCATGCTGACACTTATCATCCCACTTGAACTTGGCATCCTTTTTGATAAGTGCTAAAAATGGCTTGCATCTTCCTGATAGATTAGTGATAAAGTATCTTAGATATGCCAACAACCCTTGGAAAGATCTGAGTTGAGTTAAACTTTAGGTGGTGGCATTTCTAAGATAGCTTTGATCTTCTCTGGATCTATTTCTATTCCCCAGTGTAGGACAACAAAACCAATGAACTTCCCCGAAGCTACTCTGAAGGCACACTTCAGGGGGTTCATTTTGAGGTTGTATTATCTTAATTGTTCAAAAACTACTCTCAAGTTAAAGAGATGGTCTTTCTTTTCTTTTCTTTTGACTACTAGATCATCAACAAAGCACTCAACTTTATGATGAATGAGTTCATTGAAGATCTGCATCATAGCCTGTTGGTATGTAGCACCAGCATTTTTAAGGCTGAAAGGCATGACCTTATAATAATAGATTTTGATCGGGGTTCAAAAAGTAGTATTTCTTTCATCCTCGGTGGCCATCTTAATTTAGTTGTAGCCAGATGACCCATTCATGAAGGAGAATAGTGCATGAGATGAGGCGATGTCCATCATTAATTCTGGTATAGGAAGAGGAAACTCATTTTTGGACATGCTTTGTTTAGGTCCCTGAAATCGATGCATATGCGAATTTGGCCTTTTTTTCTTAACTGGGATGAGACTGGCTAACCAAGTAGGGTATTTTTTCCCTAATGAAACCAACATCTATCAATTTTTTGATTTTATAAATGATCTGTTGTTCGATTTCTAATCGCATGCGTCTAGGAGCTTGCTTGATAGTGTTAACTTTCAGGTCTATTGCTAGTTTATGGATTGCTACATCAAGAGATAATCTAGGCATCTCTTCATAGCTCCATGCAAAGTAGTCCATAAACTCAATCAATAGCCTAACTAAGTCATTGGTTTCTTCTTCATTCAGCAAATAACTGATGTATGTCGGGTGTGTATTTTCTTCTATACCAAGATTAAGTGTATAAATGTCAATCCTATCAACATCATCCGATCTCCTTGGAGTGTAGAGATGTCAATCCTCAAGTAGGAAAGGGTCTTTAGACTAATAATATTTATCGATGCACCTAGATCAACAAGAACCTTGGAAAGTCTAAATCTCTACCCATATCCACTGTGATGTAGAGGGGATGATTGTGCTCCATGTCCCCTAGAAGAAAGTCTTCATTTGTGAATGTGACTTCTTGGGCTTCTCTTGAATAATGTGCCTCCTCTCTAATAGTAGTCAGCTGAGCTAAACATATCTTTGGATCAAGAAGAGCCTTGATTAATGATTCCCTCATCTCTTTGGATAATACATGGGCATCAAATATGCTTAACTAAGCTGAAAACTTTCTTAGGTGAGCGAGGACATTGTAATCAACTCTGGGCTGATCCTCCACAAGCATATCCATGGGTGGAGCATCCTATGGAGGGGCTTCTTGCTCATTAGTACCAATGACTTGTTTTCCCTTATATTGAGATACTGCCCTAGGAGGTAGAACCTTGCCACTATGGAGGTTAACTTTGGTGATCTCTTGTGGCAAGTTAGTGGAAGATTCTACCTGAACATCAAGCTCACCTACATCTTCTCCTATAGGACCCCGTTCAGTTACATGTGCTCTATCTCCAAGGTAGCACTTATTATTAAAGAGGTCCAACTCTAAATCAGAAAGAGGAAGATTTGAATTATGATAATTATTATTTAGACTTGAAGAGTTTGCTAAGAGAGTAGAATTAGACATCCCATCAGAAGTGACATAAATGTAATTCAAACTAGCTTTATTCCTTAATTTCTTGGATTTTGAAGTAGGTACATAGTAAAAATCTAGTAAAGTAAGTGGGGGTGAGGGATTTGATGCCCTCATCCGCCTATAGAAGATATCTACTAGAAGAAGAGTTAGCTGAAGTAGAAGTGCCGACTGAAGTAGTAGTTGTAATGGTAGAATGGAGGCTGTACTCGGTCGGTGGTTACACTACTTGGCTATCCTGCTGCTGCTGCTGAGCTCCTACCTTCCCCAAGTTGCCTTTGGCAACTTGCAAATCTTTCTTGATATTAGAGGTTCGAGCTACCTTAGGCACCTAAAAGGAAAGTTTCATGATTTTTGAAATAATCTTTTTAAAGGTTCGGGATAAAAAGATATCCCAACCTTCTTTTGTTTTGAGAGGATCGCATGTATCTGGAAGGATTACCCTAACAGAACTGGATGGTTATTCCAATAGGTATTCCTTTGGGATAACTATGGGGTCTGTCTTGTAGCTATACTCAAGCCAGTCCTTGAATGTAAAACAATCCTCTAAAACATGGCCTAGTATGTGGTGGTAGGGGCAAAAGTTAGGATCATTGCTCTTGCCCACTTCCTCCAACTTCCTAGGCTCGGATAGCTAAAAATTAAGTTTTTTTAAGAGATTCTTAAAGATTTTACTGATTACCTCCCTCTTAAATGAATAAGGTTTGTTTAGTTTATCCAAAAGAGTAGGTGGATGGTTGCTACCTCACGACGGGTATGTGAACCGCTATTATGAATATGGCTGAAGAGGAGGAAGCGGCGCAGGCCATAGAGGCTGCTATGGCGGTCAGTAGGATGGCCTAGGTGGTGGAAATGATGGTTGTGGAGCTCTGTCGGAGGAGAACTCTTAGGCTGATCCAAGACATGCAACAACTCAGGCTGACCAGTCTCTGCAATTGTAGGATGCACTGCTGGGGCTTGGGTTTTGAAGTGCCAAAACTACTGCTATCAAATCTTGAAGCCATTTTCCCAACCAATCTGTCACTTCATCCTTTTATTTTAGTTGTTGAAGGAGGTGTTGGGTCGAATGAGCTATGTCATCCTGTTCAACTGTAACATCTTCCAAACTCTGCTGATCCTGAAGGAAATAACCTCTGGTGTCAACCATACCTTGGCTGAATCTTCCAATAAATCATCTTCATTGGGATCAAAGCTAACCTTGTCTTCCTTTAGGTCAGACCATGCATACCCTAGAATTTCCTTCTTCTCAACCAGATACTGTGCTACGATGTCATCTAGGAAGTGGTCCAATTGTGCAGGTACAAAAGTTTGAGGCTGATCGATGGTAAGATCATGCTCATAAAGAGAAATACTTCAAACCTCCCCTACTACTGAAGAGCTAATCATGTGAGGACTACACTCACTGGAGGATAGATGCCCATGACTGTCATCAGTCATGCATGGAGTGCTACTCCTAGGAGGATCTATTGCCATGGGGGCAACTAAACTATCTCCTTCTCCCTCTACTATTTCCATGACCAAGATCTACTGTGGTGGTGGTGGTGATGGCATGACTACAATGCCACGTGGTTGCTACTCCCTCTTTGCCACAACTAAAGCAGGAGGTCGAGCAGGAGAGCTGAACCTCGTCTCAGTCAGTGGTGTAGATGGAATGGGATCTCTTGGCTGTAGCCGGATCACCAGTGGGGCTCTGCTTTCCCTAGATGCTACCTTCATGGCCTTTGATGGAACTGTGGAAGATGGGACTTGTATTGGAGATGGTGGACGTGGAGTAAAGTGGTGTGGTGGTGGCACCACTAACCCTCTCTATGCAAGAGCTCCTCTCTTGTGATGGATAGTACCCATCAATATAATACTGTCAGTATGACTGGCGTAGGTAGCGCACCGATCGAGAAAATCCATGAGAGCAAGGTAGCTGGCTTTCTAGCATACCTTCATCTCTCTGCTGGTCACATGTACTGATACATGGGCCTCCTTGGCCCTCTCCTGTCTAATGTGCTCACCAATGCTGCGAGGGATGACTGTCCATAAATCAAATTGGTCCCTGGACTCTGACCACTCGTAAACCCTGCCAACTCATCGCAAAACTATCCTAAGGCCGACATATGATCTTCTTCTATCTCTAGTAGGAGCCTCATACTATACTGCAGGTGGAGGTGACACTGAGATCCTCCTAACATCTTCCTCTCCATCAGAACTAGAAAGGATAAAACTTGTTCTCTGTGATCAGAGGGGAGACTATCGTAGGTGTTTCCTCTGCTGTAAACTGAGAAACTGCCTCCATCTCCTTAGTTATGCACACATGATGCAACTTGATCTTGCGGCATCGGTTGTGACACCGAGTCCTACTGGGAGGAGCAGCACGGGAACTAGACCCTACATCGTAGGTAGGGGAGACTATCTCTGAAGATAGGGGATCTTTCCCCTTGGAAGAAGCCAACGAGTGGGTTCTAGCTGAATGCACTAGCGTTGAAACTGTAACTGCTACGGGAACTACCACAACCTTTCTCTTCAATGAGGAAACTCTGAATCTGATGGAAACTCAACCTGGATAACCGGCTTCTTCTCAGTCACCACATTCCTGTTGACGGTATTAAGGGTGGCCCCTCACAAGTGATCCTAGCACCCTCGAAACCTTGGTCGAAATGAATGAGGTGGTTAAAGTCAGTCTGTGGGAGGATGGTTTGATCTAAGGCCAAATCCATCCCAAAAGGAAAAGTGAACACATATTTCTAAGCTTCCATTAGAACCGAACTGAAATGAACCTCAGAAATTGACTGAAACTGATTTGAACTTCTGTAATGTTTGAAAATAAACTCAAATCAGATTACTACTTTACATTAATTTTAGAATTTGAACCCACACTCAACAATTTGAATATGTTAAGTGGGGCTCTTTGGATTTAGGAGAGATTTTTGAATTTAGAATTAGAGAGGGAATTTTGAATTTAGAATCTATTTCAACAAATTTGTGTATATTGGAAATGGGTTCAAGTATTTTGAAGAGAGTTCGATGCTTCCATTGGTTCATATTTGAATTTGATTTTTGATATTTGGGGACCCTTCATTTAACAAATTTGAGTATGTTAAAATAAAGGGTCAATTGATTTTGTTTGGGATTTACTCATTTAGAAAATTTGGGTATGCTAAATGAGTTGTTTGAAAATAATTTTCTTCTTCTTTTTCTTGTTTGTGAATCATGAGTGAATTTGAAAACAGAATCTTTACTTAGCAAATTTGTATATGCTAAATAAAGTCCAAATGTTTTCATTTATTTTTATTTTTTTTGAAAAGAGAATATTTACTTAGCAAATTTAGGTTTGCTAAATGAAGAATCCCAGTGTGTTTTGATTTTTTTTTGAAAATAGGTTCTTTACTTATCAATTTTGGGTATGCTAAATAAAAGATCCAAATGTGTTTTGATTTTTGATTTTTTGAAAAGAGGATCTTTACTTAGAAAATTTGGGTATGCTAATTGAAAGATCCAAATGTGTTTTGATTTTTGATTTTTGAAAAGAGAGGATCTTCACTTAGCAAATTTAGGTATGCTAAATGAAAGAACCAAATGTGTTTTGATTTTTGATTTTTGAAAAGAGAATCTTCACTTAGCAAATTTGGGTATGCTAAATGAAGGATCTAAATGTGTTTGATTTTTTATTTTTGAAAAGAGGATCTTAACTTAGCAAGTTTGGGTATGCTAAATAAAGGATCCAAATGTGTTTTGATTGTTTTTTTTTTTTGAAAAGAGCATCTTCACTTAGCAAATTTGGGTATACTAAATGAAAATCCAAATGAATTTGATTTTTGAAAATGAGAAGTTTACTTAGCAAATTTTTGTATGCTAAATAAGGTTCAAATGTTTTTGATTTTGATGTTTTGATTTTTTAAAAAAGAGAACTTTATTTAGCAAATTTATGTATGTTAAATAAAATTCAAAATGTGTTTTTGATTTTGATGTTTTGATTTTTGAAAAAAAGAGAACTTTACTTAGCAAATTTGTGTATGCTAAATAAAGTTCAAATGTGTTTTTATTTTTATTTTTTTATTTTGATGTTTTGATTTTTGAAAAGAGGGATCTTTACTTTGCAAATTTGGCTATGCCAAACAAAAGATCTAAATTTATTTTGAAAAAAATTTGATAAATTTGGGTATGTCAAAGATGAAATTTTGTTTTGTGTGTGATTATTGTTTTTTGAAAAAGAAAGAAATTCTAACTTAACACTTGTGGAATGTGTTGAGTGGAATTTCAAATGGTGTTAATTTATTTGAAAATAAAGCCTCCATACAACATATTTGGATATATTGAATGAGGAGGCTTATTTTTAAATTTGTACTTTTTGAAAAGAAAGAAATTCTAACTTCAACATATGTGAGATTTGTTGAGATGGAATTTCATTGTTATGATATAATTTTATTTGGAAATGAAATCATATTTCAATAAATTTGGGTATATTAAAAGAGGATGTTCATTTTCAAATATGTGCTTTTTGAAAAGATGATTATTGATTTTATTTTTGAAAAGATAATTTTTGATTTTGTTTTTGAAAAGATGATTGATTATTTTATTTTTGAAATGATACTTGTTGATTTTATTTTTGAAAAGATGATTGTTGATTTTGTTTTTGAAAAGATGACTGTTGATTTTATTTATTTATTTTTTTGAAATAAATCTTCATACAATAAATTTGGGTATATTGAATGAGGATGTTCATTTGTGCTTTTTGAAAAGATTATTGTTGATTTTTTATTTTTGAAATGAAATCTTCATTCAATAAATTTGGGTATATTGAATGGGGATGTTTATTTGTGCTTTTTGAAAAGATGATTGTTGATTTTATTTTTGAAAAGATGATTGTTGATTTTTGATTTTTGAAATGAAATCTTCATTCAATAAATTTGGGTATATTGAAAGAGGATGTTTATTTTTAAATATGTGCTTTTTGAAAAAGTGATTTTTGATTTTGTATTTTAAAAAGATGATTGTTGATTTTATTTTTGAAAAGATGATTGTTGATTTTGCTATTTGAAAAGATGATTGGTGATTTTGTTTTTGAAATTATGATTGTTGATTTTTATTTGAAAATGAAATCTACATTCAATAAATTGAATGAGGATGTTCATTTGTGCTTTTTGAAAAGATGATTGTTGAATTTGTTTTTTGAAAAGATGAATGTTGATTTTGTTTTTGAAAAGATGATTGTTGATTTTTATTTGAAAATAAAATCTTCATTCAATAAATTGAATGAGGATGTTCATTTGTGCTTTTTGAAAAGATGATTGTTGATTTTATTTTTGAAATGAAATCTTCATTTAATAAATTGAATGAGGATGTTCATTTGTACTTTTTAAAAAGATGATTGTTAACTTTGATTTTTGAAAAGACCCTACATGTAACAATCTTGGAGATTGTTAGTTGAGGTTGAGATATTTTATTATGTGCATTTTGGAAAAGTGCTTTTTTTTCTAGAAATTATTATTTTTACAAAGGATTTATTTTTCTTTGTTTTTTTTTGAAATGAACCTTTCCATACCATAGAAATGGTAAAGCGGAAGGTCTTTATTAATCTCTTTTTATTAAATTATTAATTTCACCTATTGGGGAACCCAACAGGGGTTTTAAGATCTACACGGAGTGAGGTCCTAAAACCTAAAGGATGTTGGCTAGCTTAGCTTAAGGATGATATAAACTAAGTGACAACATAAAAGAAGGATAGTCTCGGACTCACATGGAGTGCAAATCCACTATCGATACTTGAAGACAATGACATTTCCCAAAGATAGAGAGAGGAACTGTCCCTAACGAAGTCGCTAGAAAAATCTGTGGTAAATTTTATTTTCATCTATGAGTATAAATGAAAACAAATTACACTTGTTGGACACCATATAGATCCACAGATGTTCTCTTTAGTGTGATCAGGTATGACATTGAAGAATGATGTACTATCTCGAGAGACAGAAGTTACCATCCTACATTAGACTTAATCACCTAATGAGGACTCCTAAGAACAATGGGTCTTCGAATGTATTAGAGATTTTTCCATTACTTTACATGAAAAAGTAAAGTAGGGTTTATTTTAAACTGGATTTCATTAAGTTCCCTATGGAGGCAAGCCCCATAGTTAATTACATCCTAAGGAATGAGATTCCTTAGGAATACTCTTGATTAATGTAAATGATCATTGTCTCCAAAGATTTCGAAGGTAGGACTATCAACAAATTGGTTTATTTTTTGAAGATAAAGTGGGATTGATCAAGAGAAGGGAGTTATTGTCGAAACTGAAGGGAGATAAGTAGGGGATGCTCACGATGCTAGGAAACCTAGCAAGCATCCCAAACTATCCTATGGTTGGCCTTTATATTTTTGAAATTTGAGAAGAATTAATTATTTGAGTTGAAATTTTTATTAGAAATCTTGGGCTTATAATTTCATAACACAAGATCATGGAAATGCCTAAGAGATGAGGATTTATGCTAGTAGCCCACAAAGGAAAACAACAACCTCATAACCTAAATCTAGGGAGCTTTGGTGAGGGCCAAGGCATGACCTAAATCTAAGGCAAAGATGGGTCTATGGTTTACCTCCACAAGAGAGGATAAATCACCCGATTGTTGGACTTACAACTGCCTGGGGGTGGCCGCCAACTAACTCCTCTTATGATTTTAAATACATGTAGGAAAGTCATATGCTTTTGCAAGACAGCTGGGCTATTATTTATTTAGAAAGAGGCTAAGTCATTAAACACATTCCCTAAGAAACTAGATCATGTAGGGCATGAATAATGACTTAAATCTAATGCAAATTTTGTTAAGTTTTATTTTTCATTTTTGGACAATTTATTTGACACAAACTTTAGGATTCATATGTCTAATGCATGAGAAATTGGTTATGAGAGCAAATCAGTAAGAAGGAGGTGTGTTTACACCATGACTCTCAAAGGTCAAGCCAAGTTCTCTGGCAAAGATGGAAACTCTCTGTTGACCTCATTTTTAGAATGAGCTCTCAACCCCTCTATCTTTGACATAGGACTTCTCTTAGACACTAAGAGTCTCCTTAGTCATAAGACACTTCTAGTGATTAGGTGGACACTCAACCTAACCCTAGAGACTTAGAAGAGTTATCCATAGGGATAGGTCATGCCTTAGGGGTGTTAGGAAAATTAGCCTACCCTATAGCTTGAACCAAATTCCTTCTTCCTCCCTTCAAGTCAAACTCAAATCAATTCCAACTTGATTGATTTTCTCTAAACTCATTTTAAATCCAACTCTAACTCAAACCTTGAACCAATTCAATGGATTTCCTCAAATCATAATCAATCCCAAATAATTGAAACCTATGATTGAATCCCATGATTGGATTCTAAACTCCAAAATATTTATAAGTCCTTTGATTTCCTCTCATGGACTTAGCTCAAATAAAATTTAAATCAATTCAAATTCAAGAAATTTTCTCATAACCCATTTATATTCTCATTTATATTCATAAATATAAATAAAATATAAATTCAAATATCCAAAAATAAATTCAAAAGTCAAATCCAAATTCAACCAAAATCCAACCTAAACCTTTCAAGTCAAAATCTTGAACTTAGCCAAATTAAATTCAAATCAAGCCAAATGCTTGATTATTTCTTCATGATTCATTCAATCCTACAATCATGAATCCAAATATAAACATAAACCTTAAACATCAATCCAAAAATAAATTCAAAACTCAAACTCAAATTCAATCAAAATTCAATCTAAGCCTTTCAAGTCAAATTCTTGAACTTAGCCAAATCAATTTCAAATCAAGCCAAACCCTTGATTTGTCTTCATGATTCAATCAATCTTTCAATCATGAATCCAAATCTAAACATAAACTCCAATCATCAAACCAAAACTAAATTCAAAAATCAAACCCAAGTCAAACTCATGTTCACCCTTTTTGCACTAGAAATTGTCAAATGAATCAAAACCCATTTGAATTCAAACCACTTGCAAATGGATTTATATTTTAATCATAAGTCCATATGTGAGTTTAATCAAACTTGATTCAAGCCTTGATCAAGTCAATTGACCTACTTAGGCTTACTTGACCCAAAATGACCTAATGTATCCCTTTTGAGCCAAATTCTAATCCTACCCAAATTAGATTGAACTAAACCCACCTAAGCCTCACAATCATCATGAGATGATCAATCACTCAAATGAGGTCAAACCAAGTCAAACCTAAGGGTTGACCAAGTCAACACTTAGCCAAAATTAAACCTAAACTAGCCAAAATCCACCATAGGCCAAATTGATTGAATCCATTGATCAAAACTCATTCATGATCAATGTTTGAACTTGACCAAGTCATCATTTGAGCCTAACCTAGCCCAACTGGCCACTTGACCCAAGTTGACCCAACTTGACCTAAAAAGTCAAAATATGTCAAAACTTGATCTAAGCCAAATTGATTGAAACTAATGGGTCAAGTTCATTCTAAATCACTTGTTGAACTTGACCAAAGCCCCAATTGGCCAACTAGATCCAACCTAGCCCAGTTGACCTTGAACCCAACTTGACCTAAAAGGTCAAATTGAGCTAAATCCAAATATAGACTAAATTGATTGGAAATAAAGATACCAATGCATTCCAAATGATCAACCAAACATAAACCAACCCATGACCTAAACCAAATAGGTCAAATGGGTCAAATTGGTCAACTTGACTCGTTTGACCTAAATAAAATAAAATGAACCAAATCTAAATATAAATCAAATTGAACCAAACCAATGATGCCAAAACATTTCAAATGGTCATATGAATTTGACCCAACCTTTGGTTTGACAAAATTTAACCAATTGGTCAACTTGACCCAAGTTGACCCATTTTGACCTAAATGGGTAAACATGAGCCAAATCATATCAAACCAATTCCAAATTCATTGAAACATGGCCCAACCCCTTTTTCAATCATACCAAACATATTTAAATTGAAATCCAAGCCAAATGACTAATTAACCCATAGGCCATAGAGTAACCTAAAATCAAAAATACTTGTAATTTGATCAATTACTTTTCATGGACACTTGTCATCCTCTTAGTGGGCCAAATGGTCACTAATGAGGATGGTGCACATGACCCATTATGCTTGGGTCTGCCAAACCCAACCCAAGGTCAAAACTGACCACCTCACTTGACATGAGCACATGGGAATCCTTCCTCCACTCATTTCAAGCACATGGGAGCTTCACTACTCCACTCCACACCCAAAATCAAATGACATGCCACTCTAAACGGCCTAACAAACCCATTGAATAGGGTGAATTGGATCAAAATGGCAAAAGAGCTTGTGGCCATCCGATTGACCTAGGGGGAGATATACTCCCCCTAATTCCACTTGAATTCAACACTCACACACTCGATTGAGCTTAGGGAAGTCAGAGCTAGTACCCCAAGGTTCCTCCAAGCTTCCTCAACCCATTTCCAATTATCCATTTTTGGTTTCTCTTAAATCAAAAATAGAGGAGATCCCTCAAATATCCATCTCATCCAATACACAAAATCAAGACAATTCCTCCTTCATGCACATTGAGGGGAGCTAATCGAGCTCACTCGAAGCTTCATCCAAGTTCTCAAGGCAAGGGAGAGGGAAATGTGATCAACGCCATGAGCATTTGAAGGGTGACTTGGTCCATAGGAAGATCTACTCAATCCCAAGGCTTGATACTTTCAACAGAGCTTCCTCTCCACTAGACGAAGCTACCTCAATGAATTTGAGCACCGGTGATAGGCTCCTGTAAGGTATGGATCAAAACTGAGCCTAGAATAAGGAGTGTGTGGTCTTTTGTGAAAATAATTTTCATCTAAAGTAAAACTAGCTGTTGGATGTCTTCTCCCTTGCATGATGATGATGTGGGTTGAGTTTGAGCTCAATCGAGCATGGATCCTTCCATGGAAGATGGACGGTGGCCATCTCCTACAGGCGAGCTCAGGGATAGATCATGGGTCATCCATCTGCGCATTTTGGATGGACGACCATGATCAAGCTGCATAGGATCCATAGATTAATCCGTTAAGAACTGCAGGCTTGATCTCAACCATCCAATCCTTGATCAGATGGGCAGGGAAAAAGCATGTAACGCCTTGATGCGACACTGTGACAAGTGATGAATCCCAGTCGCGTGGAAAGTGCATCTGTTGACCTCATTTTTAGAATGAGCTCTCAACCCATCCATCTTAGACATATGACTCCTCTTAAACTTTAATAGTTCCTTAGTCTTAAGACACATCTAGTGATTAGGTCGATACTCAACCTAGCTCCAGAGACTTAGAAGAGTTAGCTATAGGAATTGGTCATGCCTTAGGGGTGTCAAGAAAATTTGCCTACCCTTAGCTTGAACCATTCCTCACCTTACTTCCTTCAAGTCAAACTCTAAATCAATTCTAATTGATTTTTTTGAAACTCAAATCAACTCCATGTGATTGAAACCCATGATTGAAACTCCAAACTCAAAATCCTTCTTAAGTCCTTAATTTCCCTCTTAAGGACTTAACCTAAAATCATGATCTAAACCAAATCAAACTCATGAGATTTTCTCATAATTCATTTATATTCTCATTTATATTCATATATATAAATGAAATATAAATTCAAATCAATCAAACCAAATTCAAAAATTCAAACTTTAAACTCCAAAAATTTTCTAAGTCCCTTAATTTCCCTCTTCATGGACTTAGCCAAAATCATGAATAAACCTATGTAAACTCATGGGATTTTCTAATAACTCATTTATATTCCCATTTATATTCACATATATAAATAAAATATAAATTTAAATCAATCAAATCAAATCTAAAAATTAAATTCCAAATTTAAAATTTCCTAAGTCCGTTAATTTCTTTCTTAAGGACTTAGCCTAAATCATGATCAAATCAATTCAAATTCATGGGATTTTCTATAACTCATTTATATTCTCATTTATATTCACATATATAAATGAAATATAAATATAAATAAATCAAACCAATTTCAAAAATTCAAGCTTCAAACTCCAAAATTTTCCTAAGTCCTTTAAATCCCTCTTAATTGACTTAGACTAAATCATGATCAAATCACTTCAAATCCTTAAAATTTTCTCATGATCTATTTATATTCTCATTTATATTCACATATATAAATGAAATATAAATTCAAACAATCAAAAATAATTCCAAAAATCATACTCAAATCCACTCAAAATCCAACCTAAGCCTTTCAAGTCAAAACCTTGAACTTTGCCAAATCAACTTCAAATCAATCCAAAATCTTGATTTTCCTTCATGATTCAATCAACCCTACAATCTTGAATCAAAATATAAATACAAACTTCAAGCACCAAATCAAAATCAAATTTAAAAATCAAAGCCAAAATCATTTCATATTCTTCCTTTGAATATGAAATTGTTAAATGAATCAAAACCCATTTGACTTCAAACCACTTGCAAATGGATTTATATTTCAATCATAAGTCCATATACAAGTTCAATCTAACTCAAATCAAGCTTTGACCAAGCCATTTGACCTTTAGGCTCACTTGACCCAAAGTGACCTAAATTTATGAGCCAAGTTCTAATCCTAACCAAATTGGATTGAAGCAAACTCACCTATGCCTCTCATCATGATCAACAATCATCATGGGATGATCAATCAACCAAATTGGGTCAAACCAAGTCAAAACTAAGGATTGACAAGTCAACACTTAGCCAAAAATGAAATCTAACATAGCCAAAATCCACCATAGGCCAAATTGATTGAAACCAATGATCTAAGTTCATTCATGAACTATGTTTGAACTTGACCAAGTCAACATTTGAGCCTAACTTAGCCCAATTGGCCACTTGACCTAGGTTGACCCAGTTTGACCTAAAAAGTCAAAATGTGTCAAAATTTGATCTAAGCCAAATTGATTCAAACCAATGGGTCAAGTTCATTCCAAATCACTTGTTGAACTTGACCAAAGCCTCAATTGGCCAACTAGACCCAACCTAGCCCAATTGACCTTGAACCCAACTTGACCTAAAGGGGTAATGTTGAACCAAATTCAAACTTAACCAAAATTGATTGGAAACAAAGATACCAATCCACTCCATATGACTAATCAAACCTAAAACTATCCATGACCTAGCTCAAATAGGTCAAATGGGTCAAATTGGTCAACTTGACCCATTTGACTTAAATGAAGTCATATGAGCCAATTGAAAACTAAACCAAATTGAATCAAACCAAAGCCACCAAAACATTTCAAATGGTCATATGAACTTGACCCAACCCTTGGCTTGACCCAATTTGACCAATTGGTCAACTTGACCCAAGTTGACCCATTTTGACCTAAATGGGTCAACATGAGCCAAACCATACCAAATGAACTCAAAATCCAATGAAACTTGGCCAAACCTATTTTTTTCGTATACCCAACATATTCAAATTCAAAAATTAGCCAAATGACCATTCTACCCCTAGGCCATAGAACAAATTTTGGCCTAATCCATGAGTAATTTGGCCAAGCCTTCTTCATATCACCTTGATACCTTTCTAATAGGTCAAGTGAACCTTATGGAGAGTGGTGCACCCAATCTAATGACCCAAGGAAAAATTTGACCCCGTAGCTAAAATTGGCTAATTGAAAAACCTCCCTCCACTTGATTTGAAGCACATGGGAGGTTACCAATCCACTCAAGAGCTCAAACTGACCATGTGCCAAATCCAAACAGATCAAACAACCCTTTCCATATGGTCAATTGGATCAAAATGACAACCCAAGCTTCAACCGTCCGATTTCCATAAAGGGAGATATACTCCCCCTAATTCCATTTGAATTCAAGATCCTTATTGTCGATTAAGTCCTAGAGAGTGTTAGGAGCCATCATAGAGCATTCCTAAGCTTCTTAGGAGGGAATTGAAATCAAGCTTTCTTAATTTTCTTTCTTAGAAAATAGGGGAGCTCATCTCATTTCCTAACTTCCTTTTCACTCAAATCCACTTCAATTGCCTTTGCAAACTTCCTCAGGGGATCAAGTTCAGTGCACCCAAGATCTCATTCAAGTTCCCAAAGTAAGGACGAGTTGAATTGGATCAAAGCCCCAAGCAAGAGGAGGAGGTGTTGGTCCATAGAGAGATCTACTCAACCCCAAGGCTTGAAACTTTCAACAGGGCTTCATCTCCACTAAACGAAGTTACTTCATTGAACTTGAGCACCGATGATCACCTCCAGTGAGGTATGACATTTTTCAACCACTAGGCTTAGGAGGTGTTGGTCCTTTATGAAAGAAATGTTCATGGAATGAGAATTCTATCATTTGATAGGCTTGTAATTGTGTTTAGATGGTGTGGGTAAAATTTTACCCTAATCCAAGCTCAATCGAGCTCAAATCTTCCCTTAGATTATGGACGATCTCCATTGATCCTTAGGGAAGAACAAGGGTGATCTTGGCCATCCATCCTCACATTTTGGATGGACGACTGAGATTAACCGCAAGTTTTAGAATTGATTTATCCCTTTTGAAACCACGGGGTGATCCCTGGCCATTCGATCCTTGATCGAACGACAGGGTTCAAACCGCATTCTGCTGCCACGCAGCCTCTGTGATGCGACATTTAAGTAGCCCCCTCACAGTGTGATGCATGTAAAGCGCGCTGACCGCTGCCGCCGTGTGTCATGTTGTGAGCTAAGGGGATTAGTTAGGGATTTAATTAATTTTAATTAATCCCCTAAGCTTCAAAAAATCATATCTCCCTCAATAATAACCAGAAAAATATGAAGTAAATTTTTATAGAAAGATAATTTAATCTAAAATATTCTAAAAATGTTTTTAATGAATTTTCAATTATATTTTTCTTTGATTTTGGGTTTTAATGGAAATTTTATTTTGCTAATTATCCCTTTATTAATTCTCTGATTAATTCCAAACTTCTTGGGTATATTTTGGAGGATGACTTCTACTTCCCCTAATTTTCTTGGGATTTATTGAATGCTTAATTGGGGGAATTACAAATGCATTTTCTAATTACTCCCTTAATGTAATTAAGGATAATTAAGGGTTTGATTAGTGTTTTAATCCCTTATTAAGGTTAGATCCAGTGAACAAGAGGCTTAGGAAATATTTTTGGGGTATTTTTTCCTAAGCTCTTCCCTAAACCCCCTTTTCTTTCCTTAATCTTCTCTTAATTAAGGGTTAATTCATTAATTACTCAATTAATTTATAAAATTCTAAAATCTTCTACGACTTAAGTAATTTACTTTGGGTAGATGATTAGGTGTTCAAGAGCCTAAGTTCAATTAAGGAAAACAAAACCCAACTCATTTGTGTGAGGAGTGTTTTGAAATTACTTAAGTTAAACCTCTTAGCTTAATTTATCATTAGTCATGAGACAAATTGCATTAGGCCCTTTTCTTCCTAGGTGCATTGCAAATTTAAATTCCTTATGAGGTTTTATGTCATCTCATTGGCTCATAATTACTTGGTTAACTATGCTAAGGTAGTGTAGGTAAGGGTTAATTAACTTGCTTAATTCATACCTAAAAAATAAAAAATAAAAAATAAAATAAAATAAAAAAAATTTAAAAAAAATTAAAAAAATAAAAAAATAAAAATAAAAATAAATATAAAAAAAAACTTGCTTAATTCACACCTTAACCTAACCAAAAATCTAAAATGAATTTAATCATCTAAAAATTTAACAAAAATGTCAAACACATGTGGGAATGGGTTAGAGCAACAAACACAACTCACATTTTCAAAAGTAAATCAAACTCAAGATTAAACAAAAATCACATTAAATAAACTTAGATTATTTTAAGTTTTCTTATTTTATAAGATTGTCTTTAGGATTTAATTGAAGTGAATGTGTTTACATGCTTTCATTTCTTTAATTATTTCCCCAACATGTTAAATTTGTATGTCATGTGGTTTCATGCATCCATATTTTTAAAAATTCAAATTTAAAATGTAAATGTTTACTTTATGTTAAATTTGCATGTGTTGTCTAAAGTAAAAATATGAGTGGCCATTATCACTATTAAATTCAAATTATTTTCAAATAATATGAATCAATTATCAAAACTGAAAGTGTGCTACTTATATTTAATTATGAGCTTGCATGTGAGTAAGGTATAAAGATGTTCTTAGTATAAGTTTTTCCTTCTCTTTTATTTTAGTATAGTTTTGAATAAGATTTAGTAAGTTGTATGGTTCATTTGAAAAGAACCTAACACTTGCCTAATTCCATATCATGTTCATTCCTATACTATTGCTTAAGAAGGATACCTATGCTTGCACATATAAATTGCATAAAAAAAATAAATCAACTACTACAAAATTTTGAATTCTTTCTTTTCCATTCATTTATTTTGTACACAAGTTTATATTTAAGAAAAGTGGTATATTAGTCTAGACAACCTGAGGGAGGTTTTTTAGTAAATTCTAAGTAGTCTTGTACATCCGGTTAACAATGATGCTGTACTCACTTATGCCTTTCTTTCTTTTAAGCGTGCATGTGAAAATTGGATAAGAAATTGCTTTTCTACTTAATGAAAATCATCCATCTTAAACATCTAAATTTCCTTAAATAAATTACTTAGCATGCATCATAAAGTATGTTAAATATTCCCATTTGTGTGTATAGATATGCTTAGGACTCATTCATATGCATGTTATACATGTTGGGAAAGAAATGAAGTGACGTATGTTTTGTGAATTTAGTTCATTTTATTTAATCTTAAAATGCATTTCTTTTTGAATGGGTTTGTTTAGAGTTCATCTAAACTTAGGATTAATTAAAAGACTTAATCAAAGCATTCACTAAACAAAACTAAATTGTGAATCCACTTTAGAAATTACTTAGGTTAGGGAAGGAAAGAGAAGTTCTGTTCTCTTTTCCTCTCTTCATAACTTAGTAATTAATTGTAGGATTCACTTAAACCTAATCAAAAAATGAAATAAAATCAATCCAAAATAATTAAATCACCTAAATGAAATCCTCCTCTATGTTGAACATGCTTCATATTTAGAAAATTCTAATTTAAAGCCAAAGCTAAGCATACCACACAAACCTTCAAAGCACATACATTAGCCTAAGTCACCATTTCTAGCTTTAGGTTAGGGCGGTGCATGGTTTGATGCTTGCTTTTATTTTATGATATATGTTTTAGACTAGATGTTAAGATGTATGCTCGTAGAATGAATGGTAGGGTGATCTTAGTCTAATCATTATTTTCTGTAGGGGATTGTGCCTAAGGGGCAATGTAATAAATAAAAATATAAATGCTTTCACTATGCAGGTGCTTATCCCCCCAAGCATAATCCAATAGGCTAGGTGGTCTTATTCACCCATATGTGGGGTGATAAGTCCAATATACATGCTTGGGATTTGGTGGTTTATTTAGCTAACCTTTGTTTTGCTAGTTAGATTTACTTTTCTTTTTCATGTAAATTTATACAATTAAGATTTTGGAATGATTGTTATGGGGATTAGGATGAGCATTGGTCATAAAATCTCACCTTATGTATCATGTGAAGCCTTTGGAGCATCCACCTTCCAACCATCCAAAAGAAGGAACCAAAGAAGAAAGAAGAAAATAAGAAGAAAGAAGAAAAAAAGAATGAAGAATGAAGCTTGAAGACCCCCATAACAATGAATTCATTGCTTAATTGTAATTTAATTCATTTATAATCTGAGTTGTATAAGGGTAGAGCTCGGCTACCCAATTTGTTTTTGGGTTTGTGCGGTAGTACCCGACCACAATGACCCCTTTTTTCTTTTTACGATTAGCTTTATAAATTGATTGATGATTTGTTTAGCTTGTGCATTAAGTAGATCTTTTCCTAGTTTCTTTCTTGTTTTATGTATGGCTTGGATGTGGATTAAGCTCTTAGGAAAAAAATAATCTTTTAATAAATAAAATAACTCAAAACTAAAAATAAAGAATTCATAACCTCACTTAAAGCTTAAGTTTAAAATCAAGACAAAAGAATTAGCAACCCCTTAGCTGGATGAGTATTTCCTTTACAATATCATGCACAAATGCATCTTATTTCACTCTTGATTGGAGGGCTTCCACCTTTGTCAAAGAAACTTGGCTTGACCTTTGAGAGCCATGGTGGAAACATACCTCCTCTCTTCTCACTGATTTTGGCCAATAACTTTATTTCTCGTGCATTAGACATATGAATCCTATTAGCCCGAGTTAAAATAATTGTCCAAAAATAAAAATAAAATGAAATTTGAATTACATTAGATTTAGGTCATTTGAAGCATGTCCCTACATGATCTAGTCTCTTTAGGGAGAGAGTTTAATAACTTAGTCTCTTTCTAAATACATAATAGCCTAGCTATCTTGCATAAGCGTAAGACTTGCCTACTTGTATTTAAAGTAATAGGAGAAATTAGTTTGTGGCCACCCTTAGGAGGTTGTAAGTCCAAGAAGTTGGGTGGATTGTCCTTTCTTGTGGAGGCAAACCAAACAACTTTTTTCGCCTTAGATTTAGTTTGTGCTTTCGGCCTTCGCCAAAGCTCCCTAGATTTAGGTTATGAGGTTGCTTCCCCCCTTTGTGGGCCATAAGATTAAATCCTCGGCTCTTAGGCTTTTCCATAATCTTGTTTTTTGGAATCATAAGTCCTAAATTTCTAATGAAAAATACAACTCAAATAAATTAAATCGATTCCAAAAATGTAAAGCCCAACCATAGGATAGTTTAAGATGCTCGTTAGATTTTCTAGCATCCTGGGCATCTCCTACTTATCTTTCTTTTGGCTTCAATAATAACTCCCTCTCTTTGATCAATCCCATTTGATCTTAAAAAAATAAATAAATAAATAAACCAATTGATTGATAGTCCTTTTCCTATTGAAATCTTTGAAGATGATGATCATTTACCTTAATCAAAAGTATTCCCAAGGGATCTTGTCCCTTTGGACATCATTAACTATGGAGGCTTGTCCCTGAAGGGAACTTAATAAACCCAGTTTAAAATAAACCTTGCTTTACTTTTTCATATAAAGTAGAGGAAGAATCTATAGTACATATGCATACCCATTGTCCTTAGGAGTCCTTATTGAGGTGATTAGGTCCATTAAAGTGTAGTGACTTCTATCTCCCGAGATAGTACACTATTCCTTGATGATGTACCCGATCACCTAAATAAGCACATCTACGGATCTGCGTGGCATCCTAAAAAGATGAATTTTTATATTCTTGCCTTTTAACCGCAGATTAAAGGCGACCATATAAAAATTTTTCTCCATAGTCACGTCAGCCTCCACATGGCGCCAGGATTAGTCATTTAATTAGGCTATTTAATTAATGGATAATCATGGAAACTTCAAAATAGCATAACTAAATATAAAAAAAATCAAAAAATACAAAATAAAAGAATTGTGAAGATAATTCAAAGTGGAATAATCTAAATTAATTTCAGTTGATTTTGAAAAGTAATATTTTCTAAATTTGGGTTTTATTAGAAATTTAATTATGCTAATTACTCTCTAATTATCCCACTAATTAATTCCAAACTTCTCATGTGCATTTAGTGGGATGACTTCTACTTTTCTTAATTTTCTTGGGATTTATTAGTGATTTAATTAGGGTAATTACTTATGTTCATACCTAATTATCCTCTTAATCAATTAAATGATTAATTAACCATTTAAATAGTGATAAATTCATTAATTAAAGTTGTTAATCACCTTAGAACAGTGAGTGGACTTAGGGAATGAGATTAGGGTTCTTTCCCATATCTTCTTTTTCTAAGTTCATTTCATTTGGATAAAATCTAATTAAGGTGCAAATTAATTAAATAAGTTTAATCACTTAATTAAATGGCTTAATTAATCAAACTTTTCAAAATCAAAACATTCTAGAACTTAACCAATTCATCTTGGGTAGGTGCTTAGGTGTTCAATAACCTAAGTAACTTAAGGAAATCAAAATCCAACCCGCATTTGTGGGAAGGGTTATGAAAGTACTTAAATTAAACCATTTAACTTAAATAATCATTAATTGTGAGCCAATTGTATTAGGTACTTTCTTTCCTAGGATGCATTGCTGATTTAAACTCCTTATGATTTTATGTCATACATTGACTCATAATTATTTGATTAAATATGATAAAGTGGTGCAGGTAAGGGGTATTAATGCACTTAATTCATACCTTAACCTAAACTAAAATATAAAAATCATAAAATGGTTCTAAAATTAAATTAAAACAACATACACATGTGAGAAATGGGTTAAGACCAGGAAACCTCTTTACATTTCTTAAATTCAAATTAAATTCAAACAAAACTAAAAATCTCTTTAAAATAAATTTGATTTGCTTTAAATAATTCTATTTCATAGGATTATCTTTAGGAATTAATTATGGTGATTGAATTTACATGATTTCATCACTTTGTTTCTTTCCTAGCATGCTAAAACATGTATGCCATATGAAAATCATGCATTCATGCTTTTTGAAAATCAAATTAAAAAAAAAATGAAATGTTTCCTTTATGTCAAATTGCATGTTTTGGTTAAAGTAAGAATATGAATGGCTATTATCACTATTAAATCCAAAATTACTTTCAAAGTTTATGAATCAAGCATCAAAATTGAAAGGTATGCTACTTATAATTATTTATGAGCTTGCATGTGAGTAAAAATATAAAGATGTGCATAGTGTGGCTTTCCTTATCTTTTAGTTTAGCATAGTTTTGAATAGGATTTGGCAAAGTGTATAGTTCATTTGAAAAGAACACAACACTTGCTTAAATCCATTCCTATTCATTCCTATGTTATTACTTAAGAAGAACATCCACACTTATACATATAAATTGCATAAATAAATCAAACAAACAAACACAAACTTTTGCATCTTTCCTTTTCCATTCATATCTTTTATACATGTATATACATTTAAAGAAAGTGGTATATTAGTCTTGATAACCCCAGGGATGCGAGGCTTTAAGTAGCCCTAAGTAGATTTTGTACCTTACACCCCTGGTGCTAACAATGATGTCGTACTCACTTATGCCTTTCATACATATATGTGTGCATATTTAAAATGGATAAAAGAATCCCTCCTTTTCTACTTAATAAAATCATGCATCATAAAAACATTCAAATTTATCAAACAAATTCTCTTAGCATTCATCATTAAATTATGCTAAACATTTTCATTTGCATGTATAGATATGCTTAGGATTCATTCATATGCATGTTACACATGTTGGGAAAGAAATGTAGTGATGCGTGTTTTGTGATAGTATTTCACTTTACTTAATCTTAAAATGCCCTTCTTTTTGAATAGATCTATTTAGGGAAAATCTAAACTTAGGATTAATTAAAACACATAATAAAATATTCACTAAATAAAAATCAAATATGAATCTACCTTATAAATTACTTAAGGTCGGGAAGAAAGAGAAGTTCTCCTCTCTTTTCCTCTCTTTACAACTTAGCAAATAATTATAGGATTCACTTAAACCAAATCAAAATACAAAAATAAAATCAACCAAAGAAACTAAATTACTTACATGAAACAAACCCTCTAAGTTGAACATTTTCATACTTAGAAAACTTCAATCTTAAAGCCTAGTTAAGCATACCACACAAATCTTAAATAGCACACACATTAGGCTAAGTCACCATTTCTAGCTTTAGGTTAGGGCAGTGCATGGTTTGATGTTTACTTTTATTTTATGATATTTTATTTTAGTCTAGATGTTAGGGTACATGTGTGTAGCATGAATGGTAGGGCGATCTTAGTCTAACCATTATCTTCTGTAGGAGATTGTGCTTAAGGGGTGCTGTAATAAAAATATATTGCTTTTGCTGTGCAGGTGCTTATACCCCTAAGAATAATCCAAAATAGGCCAAGTGGACTTGGTTTCCCATGTGTGGGGTGCTAAGTCCAATTTTTGTATATACATGCTTGGGATTGTATGGTTTATTTGGCTAATCTCAATTTTGCAGGTGTTAGTTATATTTCTTTTTTCCTATTTTCATGTACTTTTACAATTAGGATTTTGGAATAATTATTATTGGGGATTAAGATGAGCATTGGTCATAATATCATGTCTTATGTACCATGTGAAGCCTTTGGAGCAACCACATTCCAATCAACCAAAAGAAGAAAGAAGAAAGAAGAAATGAAGAATGAAGACCCCCATAACATGAATTCCTCACTTAATTGTAATTAATTCATTTGTAATCCAGGTTCTATAAGGATAGAGCTCAACTACCCAATTTGTTTTTCAAGTTTGTGCAATGGAGCCCGACCACAAATGGCATTTTATTCTTTTGCACTAGTTTTATAAATTGATTGATGTTTGTTTAACTTGCGCATTAAGATGACATCTTTTCCTAGTTTCTTCCTTTCTTTGATTTATGGCCTCGATGATGATTAGGCTTTTAGAAAAATAAATTTTGTATCCAATTAAATAACTCAAATTAAAAATAAATAACTCAAATTAAAAATAAATAACTCATAACCTCACCTAAAGCTTAGGTTATAAAATAATATAAAAGAATTAGCAACCCCTTAGCTGGATGTTGTCTTAATTTTCTAACATTATGCATAAAAAGCATATTATTTCACTCTTGATTGTAGGGCTTCCACCTTTTCTAGAGAACTTGGCTTGACCTGTGAGAGCCAGGGTGGAAACACAGCTCCTTATCTTGCTGATTTTGGCCCATAATCTAATTTCTTATGCATTAGGCATATAAATCCTAAAGCTTGTGTCAAATTGATTGTTCAAAATAAAAATAAAATGTAACAAACTTTGCATTAGATTTAAGTCATTAAAGCATGCCCTACATGATCTAGTCTCTTAAGGAGTGTGTTTAAGGACTTAGTCTCTTTCTAAATAAACAACAGCTTAGCTATCTTGCAAAAGCATTTGACTTGCCTACATATTTTAAAATCATAGGAGGAGTTAGTTGGTGGCTACCCCCAGGTAGTTGTAAGTCCAACAGTCGAGTGATTTATCCTCTCTTGTGGAGGTAAAATAAATACCCATTTTGGCCTTAGATTTAGGTCATGCTTTTGGCTCTCGCCAAAGCTCCTGATATTTAGGTTCATGGGTTGCTACTTCCCTTTGTGGGCTGTGAGCATAAATCCTCACCTCTTAGGCATTTCTGTGACATTGTATCATGGAATTATAAGCCCTAGCATTCTAATAAAAATTCAACTCAAATAAATCAATTTAATTTCAAAAAATATAAACCCCATATGATAGTTTGGGGTGCTTACTAGGCTTCCTAGTATCTTAAGCACTCTTACTTATTTTCATTTGGCTTCAATAAGAACTCCCTCCTCTTGATCGATCTCACTTGACTTTCTAAAAATAAACTAATCGATTGATAGTTCTATCTTTCAAAATCTTTGGAGATAATAATCATTTACTTTAATCGAGAGTATTCCTAAGGAATCTTATTCATTAGGATGTAATTAACTATGAGGGCTTGCCCCTGTAGGAAACTTAATGAACCCGGTTTAAAATAAACCCTGCTTTACTTTTTCATGTAAAGTAGGGGAAGAATCTTTGGTACATTCTAAAGACCTATAGTCCTTAGGAGTCCTTATTGAGGTGATTAGGTCCATTGTAGGGTGGTGACTTCTATCGCTCAAGATAGTACACCTTTCCTCAATGCCATACCCGATCACCGTTATGAGAAAATCTGGAGATCTGCATGACATCCCAACAAGGTGTATTTTATATATATTTCTAATTTTCAATTATCCTTATTTTCCCTATATAGAAAAGGGGGATAGATGAAGGTGGAGATATATATAAAATTTTCACCATAGATTTTTCTAGCAACTCCGCTGGGGATGGATCCTCTATTCGTATTTGGTAAATGATCATTATCTCCAAGCATCGATAGTGGGTTTGTGCTTTTGTATGAATCCAAGACTATCTTTCTTCTTATTGGCACTTAGCTTATTTCGTCCTTAAGTTAAGCTAGCCAACATCTTTAAGTTTTAGGACCTCACCCTGTATTGGTCTTAAAACCCATGTTGGGTTCCCCAATGGGTAAAAATAAAAATTTAATAAAAAGAAAATGATTAAATACTTCCTCCTTTTCATTCTTATGGTAAGGAAAGGTTCATTCTAAAAATAAAGATAGATTAAATCCATCAAAAAAGTCTTACTTTTCAAAAGCACTTTTTCAAAATACACTTAATAAACTATTTGCACTACATCTAACAATTTTCACAATTATTACAAGTAGAAACATTTCAAAAATAAAACCAATAATCATAAATTCCAAAAAAAACAAATGAACTTCTTCACTCAATTCATTTTGATGAAGACTTCATTTTCAAAAAATAAAATAAAATTCCAACAATCCTAAACTTTCAAAAGCACAAAATTTGAAGATGGGCCTTTCCATTCAATACATCCAAATGTGTTGGATGGATGTTACATCTTCAAGCCAAAATCACAACTTTGAAATTCCACTCAACACATTCCACATGTGTTAAGTTGGAATTTTCATCCTTTCAAAAAGCACATATGAAACCTCTCCATTCAATATACCCACATTTATTGAATGGAGGTTTCATTTCCAATCCAAATCAATAATAAATTTTCAAAAAGCACATATGAAACCTCCCCATTCAATATACCTATATTTATTGAATGGAGGTTTCATTTCCAATCAAAATCAAAAATAAATTCTCCAAAAGTACATATGAAACCTCTCCATTCAATATATCCACATCTATTGAATGGAGTTTTCATTTAAAAAATAAACTTTCAAAAAGCACATATGAACATCTCCATTCAATATACCCAAATTTATTGAATAAAGATTTCATTTCCAAATAAAATGGCATTATTTTTAAATGCCCTAACATATTCCATGTATGATTAAGTTGGAATTTCCACTTTCAAAAAGCAATTATCACACACGAAAATACATCTTTGAGAAATGAAACATAATTGATTTCCATCTTACATACCCAAATTTGTTAAATGGAAATCTCTCTTTTCAAAATCAACAAAACACAACAAAAGTTTTCAAAACACATTTGGAACTTCATGCAACCACACCATATTTGCTAAAGTGAAGTCTCCATTTCCAAAACAATTTTCTTTGAAACACACTTTTGGAACTTCATTTTAGCATACCACATTTGCTAAAGTGAATTCTCCATTTTCAAAACAAAAATCCATAACAAAAGAAACACTTTTGGAACTTCATTTTAGCATACCATATTTGCTAAATTGAAGTCTCCATTTTCAAAATAAAATCCAAAACAAAATAAATGCATTGGAACTTCATTCTAGCATACCACATTTGCTAAAGTGAAGTCTCCATTTTCAAAACAAAATCAAAACAAAATTTGAATCACATTTTTGAAATTTCATTTAGCATACTCAAATTTTCTAAGTGAAGTGTCCATTTCATAAAATTCAAAACACATTGGAACTTCAATTTGGCATACCACATTTGCTAAGGTGAAGTCTCCATTTTTCAAAACAAAATTTGAAACACACTTTTGGATCTTCCTTTTAGCATACCACATTTGCTAAAGTGAAGTCTCCATTTTCAAAACAAAATCCAAAATAAAAGAAACACTTTTGGAACTTCATTTTAGCATACCATATTTGCTAAAGTGAAATCTCCATTTTCAAAAAAAATTCCAAAACAAAAGAAACACATTGGAACTTCATTATAGCATACCACATTTGCTAAAGTGAAGTCTCAATTTTCAAAACAAAGTCCAAAATAAAATTTGAAAAACATTTTTGGAATTTCATTTAGCATACTCAAATTTTCTAAGTGTAGTGTCCATTTCACAAAATTCAAAACACATTGGAACTTCATTTTGGCATACCACATTTGCTAAAGTGAAGTCTCCATTTTTCAAAACAAAATTAGAAACACATTGGAACTTCATCAGCATGCCACATTTGCTAAAGTGAAGTCTCCATTTTCAAAAAAAAATCCCAAACAAAATTTGGAACATATTTTTGGAATTTCATTTAGCATACTCAAATTTGCTAAGTGAAGTGTCCATTTCACAAAATTCAAAACACATTAGAACTTCCTTTTGGCATACCACATTTGCTAAAGTGAAGTCTCCATTTTTCAAAACAAAATTTGAAATACACTTTTAGATCTTCATTTTAGCATACCACATTTTCTAAAGTGAAGTATCCATTTTTAAAATAAAATCCAAAAGAAAAGAAACACTTTTGGAACTTCATTTTAGCATACCATATTTGCTGAGGTGAAGTCTCCATTTTCAAAAAAAATCCAAAACAAAAGAAACACATTGGAACTTTAATCTAGCATACTACATTTGCTAAAGTGATGTCTCCATTTTCAAAATAAAATCCAAAACAAAAGAAACACATTAGGATTTCCTTAGCATACCTAAATTTGCTAAGAGTCCTATTTTCAAAATCAAATCAAAAAATAAAAAGAAACACATTAGGATTTCCTTAGCATACCCAAATTTTCTAAGGATCCTATTTTTCAAAATCAAAATCTCTAAAAATAAAAGAAACACATTAGGATTTTCTTAGCATACTCAAATTTGCTAAGAATCTTATTTTCAAAATTTTTCAAAAGCAAAACACACTTGGATTCTTCATTTTAGCATACCCAAATTTGCTAAATGAGGATTCCATTTTTCAAAATCACAAACGATTCACAAAATAAAGAAAATAAAGAAAATGAAGAAATTATTTTCAAACACCCCACTTAGCATATCCAAATTTGCTAAGTAAATCTAAAAAATCACAAATCAAAAACAAAATCAATTGACCATTTACTTTAACATACCCAAATTTATTAAATAAAGGGTCCTCAGAATCAAATTTTAAAATTCATATATGAACCTATGGAAGCATCTCTCCAAAAATATTTGAACCCATTTTTCAACATACCCAAATTTGCTGAAAGTAGATTATACATTCAAAAATTCCTCTTTCCAATCAAATCTCAAAATCTCTTCTAAATCCATTTGAGCCTGACTTAACACTTTCAAGATGTTGAGTATGGGTTCAAATTCTAAATTTAAATTCAAAATCAATAAAATAAGAATCTGATTCAAGTTTATTTTCAACATTATTGACCTTCACAAGATTAGTCTCCGCTTATTGAATGGTAAAAAGTATGTGTTCTTGTTTCCTCATGAGATGGACTTGGCTCTGGATCAGGCCAGCCTTCCCAATCTGACTATGCCCACCTCTTCCACATTGGTTGAGACTTTGAGGGTGATAGGATTACATGTGAGGGCACTCCCCTCAAGACTGTTAGTAGGAGCACGGTGACCAGGAAGAAGCCGGTAATCTAGATCGACATGCTATCTGACCCGGATATTCCCTCACTAAAGAGGAAGGTAGTGGCGGTTCCCACAGTAGCATTATCTATGCCGATCAATGCTGCACGGCCGATTTCATGCGCCCAGTAAGGCTAGACCCACTCCACACCTAAGGGGAGGCTCCTTGATCCCATTGATTACCTCCCCTACTTTTGAGGTTGGGTCTAGCTCTTACTCTGCTCATCCTACCAGGACCCAAAGAAGAAACAAGAATCGCATGATAAAGTGGTACCACACTTGCATTGCTAGGGAGATGGAGGCAGCTACTCAGTCTGTTATAGAGGAGTTTCCCACGATGGTTTCCCCGTTGGTTACAGCAAACCAGTTCCACCCTCTCTTTGGATCTGACAGAGAGGATGTTAAGAGGATTTATGCTTCACCTCCACTAGCAATTTAGTTCCAAGCACCAATCAGTGAGAGGAGGAGGTCGTACGCTGACCTCCGCTTAGTTTTATGCTGAGTAGGAGAAGCCTGTGGACGATCTGAGTCCGAGGCTCAATTTGATTTGAGATCAGCTATTCCCCATAGTATGGGTAGCAGCTTAGGAAGGAGAGGGCTAGAGAAGCCCGCACATCAATTCATGTCACTAGGCGGGAGCACCGGAGGTATAGCCAATAGTCAACGGCCTCTACACTTATGGATTTTTTGGATCAGCGTGCTACCTGAGCCAACCATACAAACAATATCTTGCTTACGGGGACTGCACATCATAGGAGAGCAGCCCCTATCCTGAGAGAGTTGGTGGTGCCTCTACCACACCACTCTTCTCGCCATTCATCGTCTCCCGTACATGTCTTAACATCTACTATTCTAGCCAAGATCATGAAGGCCGCATCGTGAAGAGGACCGGTGATCCATAGAGAGATCTCGCCCATCTACATTGCCTAGTGGGTCGAAGCTCTCTGCTAACCTTCCACCCCATTAGGGGTGAAGAAGGAATGGCAACCTCAAAGTATCATAGTTGTCCCATCACCACCACCTTCATAGCAGGATATAGAGATGGTTGCAATAGTTATCAAAGGAGAGGGTAATAGTTCAACTGCACCTATGATGATAAATCCTTCTAGGAGTGCCACTCCATACAGATTCTGTGACAGCAAGGAGCATATTTTTTCCAGTGAGTATAACCCTCACAGGGTTAACTCTCCAACAGCAGGGGAGGTCTGGTGCCTCACAGTACATGATAGTGATCCTACCATTGGTCAGTTAGATCCTTTGTGCCTATTTAGATAGACCATTCTCTAGATGATATTGTAGCCAATTATCTCACGGAGAAGAAGGAGATCTTAGGATATGATCGGTCTGCTGAGGAGAAAGTCATCTTTGATCCAAATGCATATGATCTATTGGAAGATTCAGTGGGGGTGCACATGGTAAATACCCGGGGTTCTCTCCTCCATGAGCAGCAAACTATGGAAGGTGCTGAGGCCTAGCAAGAAGACACAACCTATTCAACCCAACACCTCCTTCAACAGAAAAAGTAGAAAGATGATCAGATAGATAGGATGGGGAAGCAATTTGAGGACTTGTTAGCAGTAGTCTTAAAACATTAAAAATAAGCACTAGCAGTCCATCCTACTATAGCTCAGACTAGTTAGCCAAAGTTGGTGCATGTCTTAGATCTAGCCAAGACTTTACCTCCAGTAGTGCAAGGTAGCACCAGCATGTAGAGGAAGGTAGTGGATAGTACCTCCATACAAGAAAAAGGATATCAAGAGCATGGTTGAGTAGTAGGTGAGAGAAACGTTGGCTAAATTCGGAGGAGGATCATCAGTTCCAAAGGGTAGACCCTACCCAGAGGAATTTGATGCCATCCAATATCCTAAGGGTTTCATGCCTCCTTCTTTTAAGAGCTTTGATGGCAGTGGGAACTCGATGTAGCGTATTACGCACTTTAGGGCCAATTATTTCAACGTCGGTGGCAGTGAAGCTTTACTCTTACGTCTCTTTATCAGTAGCTTAGTAGACATAGCTTTTGATTGGTTTGCTAAACTTCTAAACAGCTAACTGAAAACTTTTGCTGAGTTGGAGCAACTCTTCATCAAGAGGTTTATTGGAGCTCAGCAATGGGTGACTGTAGGCAGTCTCATTGTGCTCAACAAAACCCCGGTGAGTCCCTCATTAATTATATTCTCAGATGGCATAATTTGAGTATGAAATGCTAACTATAGCTATCTGAACAACACACCATTAAGATTCTACTTAAGAATATCCATGACTCGATCACCTTCATGCTCAAAGGTTTCACCATCAAAACTTTTGAAAAATTAATCAACAAGGTGGCTAGCTTATAAGGAGAAGCAAAATAGTCACCTTTTCTAGACCAATCAATAAAGCAGAAGCCATACAAAACTTTTGAGAAGAAGCACGGGGCAGTGATAGTAGTAGATAAGGGGAAATAACTAGCCAGAGAGTAGTTTGAGAGACCTCCTGCTCCACAACCATCACTTTCAGCTCCTCTACCACCACCGAGGCAACCCTACCAGCCGCCACAATATCCTCCATAGCCTACACTGCCTCCTCCTTAGCCACATCATTAGTAGCAGTGCTACATATACACTCCACCAGGTGGCTATGGTCCACCGACTCTTTTGGATAAACTTAATATGCCATTTAAGAGGGAGGTAATCAAGAAGATCTTTAAGAATATCTCAAATAAGCTTGATTTTTAGGTACCCAAACTTAGGAGACTGGAGGAAGTGGGAAAAAGCAACGATCCTAACTTTTTCCCCTACCACTGTATGTTATGTCAAGTTTTGTAACATTGCTTCACATTTAAGGACTGGTTTGAACATAGCTTCAAGACTGGTGCTATAGTCATCTCAAAGAAATACCTTATGGAACAACCATCTAGTTGCATTAGGGTAATCCTTGGGGATACTTATGATCCTTCCCAAACCAAAAAAGGTTGGGATATATCCTTATCCAAACCCTCTAAGAAAATTGCTTCGAAAGTCAAGAAACTTTCCTTGCAGGTGCCTGAGCTAGCTCAAACCTCCAACATCAAGGAAAGTTTACAAGTTGCCAGAGCCAACTCAGAGAAAAGGGGGAGTTCGGTAGTAGCAGCAGCCTGTGCCAGCCCAAGATAGCCAAGTAGCACAACCACCGATCGAGTTTAGCCTCCAGTCTACTATTACTGCTACTACATCAGCGACCTCCTCTACTTCAGCTAGCTCTTCTTCTAGTAGACATCTTGTATCAGTGGATGAGGGCATCAAATCCCTCACCCCTCTTACTTTACTTAATTTCTACTATGTACCTCCTATTGAATCCAAGAAATTGAAGAATAAAGCTAGCTTAAATTATATCTGTGTAACTTCTGATGGATTGTCTAAATCTATTCCTAATGATAACTCTTAAAGTGTAAACAACAACTATAATAATTCTGATCTTCCTCTTTCTGATTCAGAGTTAGATTTTCCTACTCTAAATACTATGGGTTTGCCTCTTGAGATAGACTTGGAATCATTCAATTTTGAGGGTCCCATAGGAAAAGCTGTAGGTGAGCCTGATGTGCAGGTAGAATCATCCATAACCCTGCCATAAGAGATCACCGAAGTCAACCTCCGTAGTGGCAAGATTCTACCTCCTAGGGTAGCACCTCAAGATAGAGGGAAACAAGTCATTGGTTCAGAGGATCGTGAAGTCCTTCCATAGGGTGCTCCACCATAGGATGTACTTATGAAGGATCAACCCATGGTGGACTACAATGTCCTCTCTCACCTAAGAAAGTTATCATTTAAGCTAAGCATATACGATGCCCTTATCTTATCCAAAGAGATGAGGGAATCATTAATCTATGCTCTCCTTGATCCTGAGATATGCTTAGCTCAACTGAACACTATTAGAGAGGAGACACATTATTCTAGAGAAGCTCAGGGGATCACTTTCATAGATGAAGACCTACTTTTAGGGGACATGGAGACAACTGTCTCCTCTACATTACAGTTGACATGGGTAGATTTAGACTTTCCAGAGTTCTCGTCGATCCAGGTGCATCAGTAAACTATGAGGCTAAAGGCCCTTACCTATTTGAGGATCAACATATTCACACTCTGAGAGGATCAGATGATGTTAAGAGAATTCAATGAATAAGGCGAGAGGGCTTTAGGTTCCATAGTGTTATCTTTGGAGATAGGTGACTAGAAGATTGAAGACAAGTTTTATATCATTGATTTGAATACTTCATTCATCAGTTTGCTTGGTAAGCCTTGGATACATCAGAATAAGATGATTCCATCCTCCCTCCATCAGTGCATCAAATTCAGGAAGGATGGGATTGAGTACTATGTCAAAGCAGATGAAAATCTATTTTCAGTTAGAGAAGTTGAGATATATGAGGATGTGACCTACTATCTTCCTCAAAACACCCTTTCTCGTGAACTTAAATAAAATTCAAATTCAAAAGAAAAAGAAAATAAAGAAAAAGAAAAAGCAAAAGAAAAAGAAAAGAAAAATGAAAATCCAAGTGAACAAAAAGGGAAATTGAAGAAGAAATAGAGCTATATCACATTCCACAATTCCATCATATGGACATGTGGGTAGATGACGACCTCCACCGAGAAGAGATGAGGTAGTTAGGTGAGAGAAGACCGATCACCACCAAGGGTTATGTTCCATTCAGAGTACCCCACTATAGACTTTGAATCCAACTTGGAGGATGAGTCTAATGTGATTAGCATACCATCCAACCCCTCTCAGCGGGTTTCATTAGAGGTGACACTCAAGCTAGGAAGTGATGAAGAATGAGCCTCCAGACAAAGCAAAGTATTCAAATCAAATGTATGTAAAACTATCATGCAGTAGTTAGGTACCTCAGCTCTAATCTCACTTTCATCTCAAAAAGTTGAAGGTTTAGTAGTTAAGGAAGCCCCTTAGTCTTCCAAGGATGTCAAGCCAAAGAGATCCTTTTTGGGATCATCAAAAAGATCATCATCCTCAAGTCTTGAAGTTGATGTAGAACTTGAGAATGATTCATATAAAGAATTAATAGAATTACCTTTTGATTGGTACTCACCTTGTATTATTAATCTTGTAAAGAAGGGTTTGATTTCTTATTCATGGTCTAAGCGCAGGTTAAAGTACTTCAAAAAGCTATGGAACAACACAGGCAGGGATGCACAATCAAGATTAGGACTAGGATTCGATACGGTGGGTCTAGTCGATGACGACGATTACTACTTAGTTGTCACCAACCATCTAGAGTCTGATAGGTTTTTTTCACACTAAACTAACTCTTATGAGGATGTGTGTTTAGAAATCTTAGATGATCTAGATGATCTCCAAATCAAAGATGCACCATTAGAATTTGAAGAGGGGATCCACTCAACAATTGATAGGCTTAAAGAAATCAACCTCGGGACATAAGAAAATCCACACTAGACATACATCAGTTCATTGCTGAATGAAGAAGAAACTAATGACTTAGTTAGGCTATTGACTAAGTTTAAGGACTGCTTTGCATAGAGTTATGAAGAGATGTCCGGATGACTCTCTCAATGCTCTGTTGGCCCAAGCCAATGCTGAAGGGAAGGGGAACACCCTCTACTACCTCAATCATCATCTGATTCCTGCTAAAGAAAACTATCCACCTATTGAGAAACATTACCTAGCTTTGATCTTTGCATTCTAAAAGCTACGACAATGTATGCTTTCTCATAAGGTGAACTTGAATTCCATAACCAATCCACTACAGTACTCATGGCACGACCAATGCTATCTAAACATTTGGCACGATGGTCCATGATTCTCTTGAAGTTTGATATCACTTTCGTACCCCTCCGTGCGTTAAAAGGTCAAGCACTAGCAGATTTCTTAGCAGTGCACCAACTTCCCATTGATTCCTCACTTAGTGACGCTCTCCTTGATGAACAAATCATCAACTTATGGGAGGTTGACAACCGCTGATGGGAGATGTATTTTGATGGTGCAGCTTCCTTTCATAAAGGAGAAACACCATGATCTACTCTTCCAAGAAAGGCAGGGGTAGGAATAGTTCTCCTAACTCCAGGCCGCGATGTGATGAGATTCTCATACTATCTTTCCAACCCTAGAACCAATAACAAAGTCAAAAGTTAGTTATTATAGTGTGTGTCAAGAGCATCAACATCTTTGGGGATTCTTATATGGTTATCAACCAGATCATCGGGTCCTACAAGATTGTTAAACCTAAGCATCGTCATTACCACGAGTATACCATGAAGCTATTGGCCCAAATCCCTGAAGTCACCATCTATAAGATTCCCTGAGCAGAGAATGCAGTAACAGATGCTTTGGGCAAACTTGCCAAAGAATTGGCATGTCTGGAAGAATAGTCCATTCCAATAAGTGTCCAAAATAGGCAATTCATCCCTTATTGATGCTGAACTCATCGAGAGACTTCTCTTGATGGGGAGGTTGCCATTGCCAAAATAGACAAGGAGCTGGATTGGAGGCAACCGTTCATAGACAATTTGAACACTAATAAACTACCTCAAGAAAAGTCACATGTCATCAGGTGAAATAGAGTGCTCTCTTCTATGCTCTAGTTGATGGCACACTATACCGACAATCCTTTGATCAAATGTGGTTATGTTGTTTAGATAAACACGAAGCCCATGACATTGTAACTGAGGTACATTCAGGTCTATGCCAAGCACATCAATCCGGTTTGAAGATGAAGGCAAAGATCAAGAGACTGGGATACTACTAGCCTTTGATGATTACATACTGCATGGATGTAGCTAAGAGATGCCATTAGTATCAGGTACACGGTGTGGTCCTACATCAATCACCCAATATTTTACACCCTACATTGGCCTCATGGCCATTTGAGTGTCGACATTGTGGGTTCTATCAATCCTCCTTCCAAGGGTCATCGGTTCATCTTAGCTACCATCGACTACTTTTCCAAGTGGGCAGAGGTAATCCCACTCAGAGAGGTTACAGCTCAACATGTGCTTCAGTTTTTTAGGAACCATATCGTATATAGGTTCGGGGTGCCTTGATGAATTATATTTGATAATGGTACTACATTCAAAAGCACAAAGATCAACAGCTTTTCCAGAAGACACGTTATAGATTGGAGATACTCCACCATATACTACCCCAGAGCAAATGACTTAGCAGAAGTATTCAACAAACTCTCATCCAAATAGGGGTGTAAACAAGCCGAGCTTGAGTGAACAGAACTCTTGTTCATGCTCAGCTTATTTGAAATTTATTTTGTTCTTGTTCAACTCATTTATATATCAAGCTTGAAATGGTGTTCTCATTTTAGTTAATGAGCTGAACCCGAATGTTCATTTAATAACGAGCTTTTCTATAAGGGAGGATTCAACTGGGCCAATCTTTTGCATAACAAAAGTTTTAACCACTAAGCCATGCTTGCATTTGTGATATGTAAATATGTTCATATGGATATATAATAATAATAATAATAATAATAATAATAATAATAGTAATAAATAATAGTAATAAAATAATAATAATAATAATAATAATAGTAATAAATTAAAATAATAGTAATAAAATAATAATAATAATAATAGTAATAAATAATAATAATAATAATAAATAATAATATAATATAATTTTTTATTTCAAGCTAAATCGAAATAACATGATCAACAAATGATTATTCATGTTCAGCTTATATATGAGCTTGAAATGTATTCATGTCGACTCATTTAGTTAACTAACGAGCAAGAATACATAACGAAGCCTAACGAACATGTTTGTGAACAATGAGTTTTTTTGATAGCCCTACATCCAAATACTAAAGAAGACTCTTGATGATAACAAATGGCATTGGAATGAGCAGTTGGTTGAAGCCTTGTGGGCCTACCGCACGACATACCGAACTCCAACTCAATCTACCCCATCTTCCTTAGTGTACGGGTACAAAGCTGTTCTATCTTTAGAAGTTCAACTCCCGCCACTCAGGATAGCATTATGTAGCAAGATCACTATAGAGTAGAATGTAAAGTTGTGGTTAGTAGAAAAAGCTTCAAAAGAATTTGAAATCTTACCAGGGCATCTAGAACAGGTTGTACAAGGCCAAAATGATTCAAGCTCACAACAAGCTGATCCACTCTAGGTCTTTCCAAGTAAGAGAACTTGTGTTAGTCCTAAGAAGACCAATTATTACTCGTTGAAATATGGGAGACAAGTTTGAACCCACTTGGGAAGGCCCCTATGTCATAAAGAAAGCCTACCAAGGAGGATCTTATCAACTCATTGATTGTAAAGGGGAACGCCCGATCCAGTGAATGGGCTATATTTGAAGAAATATTATCAATAAAACATGTTTGAAAATAATTATCAATAAAATAACAAAAAATTGATTCCATTTCATCAAAATCTTCTGTTCTTTCGAATCATTATTTGATTGTCTTGCGAATATGCTATGGCGTGTCTAGGATAGGTGTAAGAGTTCCCCAGAGGCACCCTATCCCTCTTTCACAACATAAAAACAATCAAACACAATCTCCTAGCGCTATTAGAATAGGTGTGAGAGAACTAAAGAGGCATCCTATTTTGATTAGCTCAACTAAGTTAGGTGTAAGAGAGCCCGAGTGGCATCATTTCTTAATGGGAATTCCTGGTTGCCATCCGTGACACCATTTCATTAAATTCCCCAAGTGCGTTTAGAGTAGATTTGAGACAACTCAAGAGGTATCCTATTCCCTTTAAAATAAACACAAAAACAAACACATATCTTTTGTCCTGGGCTATTTTGATGTGAGAGCAGGTCATTGTGGCACTCACTCATTAGCTACTCTAGGTCGGGTCTACATGCTACCTCACTAGTATGCCACTCCAGTGGTCATTTGTTAGAAGATATGAGTCTCTACACTTTCTTCCTAACTTGACCATTATAAACCAACAAGTGCCTTATTAGTTTGGTAGACTTCACTGCCCACCCAATAGGCTATCTCATGTTGATTTTATTTAAGAAGATGTGAGTCCGAGCTTTCTTCTTGAACTAACCACCATGCACTAACTTGCATAAGTATATTTGAGGTTTAGGATAAGTCGCCCAGAGGTTCCTTTCCTCTTGACTACATTTGAGTTGATATAAGTCTTCCAACAGCATTCGCTCAGTAGTCACCTTAGGTCAGATGACACCTATCGAGCTGAAGTTAGACTATCCCAACAATCAGTTCTCCTATAGGAGGATGTGAGTCCCTGAGCTTTCTTCTTAAGCTAATTTTTGCAAACCGATGGGCACCTTAGGTTGGTTGATGTTCATTGTGCTAATAGTGACTCACATAGTGGATACACCACTCTTGGCAGATGTGAGTCCCCACGCTTTCTCCTTGAGTTGGCCATCGAAAACCTATTTAATATATGACTAGCCATGTCATCTTCTCCAGGGTTTTGGATCAAGCCCTTAGTGTCCCCTTTCCTTACGGGCATTCTATTTGGATCATGTCATTTGCAACCCCATTTAGACACTACCCAGGTTACATTTGGGTTGGACAGTCCCCATTTCCTAGTAGCCACCCCTGTGGTTGGAGAATTTGTTCAGCGGATAAGCAGATTCTCCCTTGGTTCAGTAAATCTGAGATAGGTCTAGGCTGATTTAAGCTCCTTCTCAGTTTGATCCCTCACAAACCAATAAGGTCCACATTAAAATAAACAAACAAATTAATTCACTTGTGGATTAGGAATTCAAGCCTCCAAAGGGCCCCAATTCCCAAGTAGGCATCCTATCTTTAGGGCAATGTCAACAAAACTCCCTATAAAAATTGTTTGATTACCTGAGTTAAGATAAATTCCCAAGTCGGTACTCACTCCATAGTCTTCCTTAGGTAAGGTTCAATCTATTTTGCCATAAGTAGGTTACCCCAATAGTCATTCCGCTTTGGAAGATGTAAGATTATGATACATTCTTTCTAGCATGACTGTTGCAAACTGACGGGTAGCCCTAGGTCAGGATTGATTTATTGAGCAAAGAAATCGATCACCTCAGCAGTCTTTTGTAGTGGAAGATGTGAGTCCCCGAGCTCTCTTCCCTTGAATTGATCATTGCAAACTGAAAGGCACTCCTTTGGTCGGATAGTTTTCCCATCGGCCGAGAAGCTATTCCCTTTAGTTCAATAAATCTGAGATAGATCTAGGCTAATAAAATCTCCTTCTCAATGTGATCCATTGCAAACCAATAGAATCCATCAGATAAACTAAAAAATGAAATTAATCTTTGACTATCTTTGAGTAGATTTAAATCTCCCAGAGATATTCACTCAATAGTTAGCCGTAAGTCAGGTTCAATCTACTTTACCACAAGCAAGTTACCCTGATAGCCATTCCGCTTTGGAAGATGTGAGACTATGATGTATTCTTTCTAGCATGACTGTCTCAAATTGACGGGCAGCCCTAGGTCAGGATCGATTTGTTGCCCAAAGCAACCAATCACCCCAGTGGTCTTTTATAGTGGAAGATGTGAGACCCCAAGCTTTCTTCCCTTGAATTGATCATTGCAAATCAAAAGGTGCTCCTTTGGTCGGATAGTTCTCTCATTGGCCGGGAAGCTATTCCCTTTGGTTCAGTAAATCTGAGATAGGTCTAGGCTAATATAAGCTCATTCTCAGTATGTTCCATCGTAAACTAACAGATTCCATGAAAATAAACTAAAAAAAGCGAAATTAATTTTTGACTATCCTTGAGTTAATTTAAGTCCCCCAATGACATTCACTCAATAGTCAGCCCTTGGTCAGGTTTGATCTGTTGCCTTGCCAACCGATCACCCCAGTGGTTCCTTATTTTAGAAGATATGAGTCCCCGAGCTTTCTTCATAACTTGATCATTGCAAATCAAAAGACACCCCTTTGGTTGGATAGTATTATCTTGTGGTTGATAGACTACTCCCTTTAGATTGGTAAATTTGAGTAGCAGAGCTCAGCCTCGCCACAGTAGGTGGAGTGGATGGAATGGGATACCTTGGCCATTGTCGGATCACTAATGGGGTCCTCTTCTCTTCGACCATCATGGCCTTGGGTAGAACTGGAGATGCTGATACATGAACGGGCGACGGTGGATGGGGGGGTAGAGCGGTGTGGTGGAGACACCACCGACTCTCTTGAAATAGGGGCTCTCCTCCCATGGTGAGTAATCCTTATAAGTAGAATACTATTTGTGTGATCAACATGGGTAGCATGCCGATTAGGAAAATCAATGAGTGCGAAGGCCGCTGAATTCCGACCAAACCTCCGTCACTCTAGGTTAGTAATATGAGCTATAGTATGGGCCTCCATGGCCCTCTCCTGCCATAGATGTTTCCCCACACTATGAGGGATAACAGATCTCAAGTAAAATTGAGCTCCGAACTCAGAACATCCGTAGCTCACACCGGCATTGAATGAATGGCGCATATGACCTCTGCTCATGGGCTGAACGGTGGAGGTGAAGTAGGGATCCTCCTAGCATCCTCTTTGTCAGACCAGAGAGAGGATGGAATGGGTTCGCTGCAACTAGCGAGGAAATTAATGTGGGCAACTCCTCCAAAACTGATCATGTAGTTGCCTCCATCTCCCTAGCGATGTGTGTATGGTACTGCTTAATCATACAATTTTTGTTCCTCCTCTGAGTCTTAGTGGGGAGAGCGGAGTAAGAACTAGACCCGACTTCAAAAGCTAGGGAGACAATCTTTGGGATCAAAGGAGCCTTACCCTTTGAGGGTGCTAATGAGTGGGCGCTATCCCTTAAGATAACAGCAAACAACCTAGCACACTAGCTCTGTCATAAATGTTGGCACTGACACTGGCACTACTATAGAAACTGTCACTGCCTTCCTCTTCAGTGAGAGGATATCAGAGACTGATGGAAAGTCAATCTGAATGATCAACTTCTGCACTGCCACTGTGGTCCTACTAATAGTTGTGAGGGGAATGCCTTCATAGGTAATCCTCACCCCCTCAAAATCTCATCTGAAATGAATGAGGTGGGTGTAATCAGCATGAGAAAGGCTGGCCTGATCCAAGGCCAAGTCCATCCCGTGGGGAAAGGTAAACACGTACTTGGGTGCATCCATTTCTATCAACTAAAACTGAGACTAAACTGTAACTAAAAACCATCGTTGAACAAGATACTGTAATGTTAAAAATAAACTTGAATCAGATTTTTTATTATTTTGAATTTCAAAATTAGAATTTGAACTCATACTCAATATTTTGAAAATATTAAGTCGAGTTCAAATGATTTGGAATAGATTTTGATATTTTGATTGGAAAGAGGAATTGTTTGGATATATAATCCACTTTCAACAAATTTGGATATGTTGAAAATGGGTTCAAATTTTTTTTTTATATTTTGTTTGGATGGATGCTTCCATAGGTTCATATTTGAGTTTTAATTTTGATCTTGAGGACCCTTTATTTAACAAATTTAGGTAAGTTAAGTAAAGGGTTAATTTGCTTTTGTTTTGGATTTGATATTTTTGGAATTTACTTACTTTGCAAATTTAGGTATGCTAAGTGAGATGTTTGAAAACAATTTCTTCTTTTTATTTCTTTCTTTGCTTTGTTTTGTGAATCTTTTTATGATTTTGAAAAGAGAAATGAAATTTCCCATTTAATAAATTTGGGTATGCTAAATGAGAAAATCCAAGTGTGTTTTGTTTTTGGAAATTTATGAAAATAGGATTCTTAGCAAATTTAAGTATGCTAGGAAAATCCTAATGTGTTTCTTTTGATTTTAAATTGATTTTGAAAAGTAGGATCCTTAGCGAATTTAAGTATGCTAAGGGAATCCTAATGTATTTCTTTTTTATCTTGATTTATTTTTGAAAAGTAGGATCCTTAGCAAATTTAAGTATGCTAAGGAAATGTAAATGTGTTTCTTTTGATTTTGATTTTTATTTTGAAAATTAGTATCCTTAGAAAATTTAAGTATGCTAAGGGAATCCTAATGTGTTTCTCTTTTGATTTTGATTTGATTTTTGGTTGAAAGTGGAGACTTCACTTTAGCAAATATGGTACACTAAAATGAAGTTTCATTTAATTTTGTGAAATGGAAATTTCACTTAGCAAATTTGAGAATGCTAAATGAAATTCAAAAAGATGTGTTCAAAATTGTTGTGTTTTGATTTTATTTTGAAAATGGAGACTTCACTTTAGCAAATATGGTATGCTAAAAAATGAAGTTCCAAAAGTGTTTCTTGAAAATTTTGTTAAATAGAAATTTCACTTAACAAATTTAAGTATGCTAAATGAATTTTCAAAAAGAGTGTTTCAAATTTTTGTTTTGAATTTTGAAAAGGGGAGACTTCATTTTAGCAAATGAGGTATGCTAAATTGAAGTTCCAAATATGTTTTGAATTTTTTTTTGGTTGATTTTTGTAAAGGGAGATTTCCATTTAACAAATTTGGGTATGTAAGATGGAAATCAATTATGTTTTCTTTTTCAAAGATATATATTTGTGTGTGATCATTGCTTTTTTGAAAGAGAAAATTCCAACCTAATCATATATGAAATATGTTAAGTGGCACTTCAAAATAATGTTACTTTATTTGGAAATAAAATTTCCATTCAATAAATTTGGGTATATTGAATGGAGATATTCATATGTACTTTCTTATTTTTGATTTTATTTGAAAATGAAACCTCCACCCAATAAGTGTGGGTATAGAGAAAGGAGAGGTTTCATATATGCTTTTTGAAAATATGAAAGTCCCAACCTAACACTTGTGGAATGTATTAAGTGGAATTTCAAAGTTATGATTTTTCTTGAAGAGGTAATATCCCATTCAACACATTTGGAAGTATTGAATGAAAAGGCCCATCTTCAAATTTTATGCTTTTGAAAATATGATTGTTGAAATTTTATTTTTGAAAATGAGGTCTTCACCAAAAAGAATTGAGTGAAGAAACTCATTGTACTTTAGAAAATGTAATTGTTGGAATTTTTTATTTTGTAAAGATGATCTACATATAAAATCATGAAGATTGTTAGATGAAGGTGATTTAGGAAAATTTTTGTGCAAAATATTTTATTATGTGCATTTTAAAAGAGTGCTTTTTGAAAAGCAAGATTTTTTATGAAGGATTCATTTTTTTCTTTATTATTTTAGAATGAACCTTTCCTAAACATGAAAATGGTAAGAAGGAAGTCTTTAATTAATTCTCTTTGTTTCAATTTTATATTTACATATTGGGTATCCCAACAGGTGCTTTAAGACCAACATGGGGTGAGGTCCTAAAACCTAAAGATGTTGGCTAGCTTAACTTAAGGATGAAATAAGCTAAGTGCCAATGAAATGAAAGATAATCTTGGATTCATACCAAAGTACAAACCCACTATCAATATTTGGAGACAACAATCATTTATCAAAGATGGAAAGAGGAACCATCCTCAGTGGAGCCACCATAAAAATCTGTGGTAAAATTTTATAAGGATTTCTAAAAGGAAAGGTATACTTCCATCTTCACTCTATGCATGATAAAATGAAGACAAAAATATACTTCTCTTTTTATGCATTTTTGACACCACGTACACACACAAATATTTTTATTGAGGGTGATCGGGTATTACATTGAGGAGAGGTGTACTATCTCGAAAGATAGAAGTCACCACCCTATAATGGACCTAATCACCTTAACAAGGACTCCTAAGGAAAATGGGTCTGCATGTGTACCAAAGATTCTTCCCCTACTTTACATGGAAAAGTAAAGTAGGGTTTATTTTAAATCAGGTTCATTAAGTTCCCTGTAGGGCAAGCCCCCATAGTTAATTACATCCTAAGGAATGAGATCCCTTAGGAATCCTCGATTAAGTAAATGATCATTGTCTCTAAAGATTTCAATAGGTAGGACTATCAATCGATTAGTTTATTTTGAAAGATCAAATGAGATTGATCAAAGAAAGAGATTTATCATCGAAGCTAAAGGAAGATAAGTAGGAGATACTCACGATGCTAAAAAGCCTAGAGAACATCTCAAACTATCCTATAGTTGGCTTTACATTTTTGAAATTGAATTGTTTATTTTAGTTAAATTTTTATTAGAAGTTTAGGGCTTATAATTCCATAATACAAGGTTATGGAAATGCCTACGAGGTGAGGATTTATGCTTATGGCCCATAGAAGGGAGAAGTAACCTCAGAACTTAAATCTAGGGAGCTTTGGTGAGGACCAAAAGCATGACCTAAATCTAAGGCGAAAATGAGTATTTAGTTTACCTCCACAAGAGAGGGCAAACCCCCTGACTGCTTGGACTTACAATCGCTTGGAGTTGCTGCCAACTAACTCCTCCTACAATTTTAAATTCATATAGGAAATTCATATGTTTTATGCAAGATAGCTATGCTATTATTTATTTAGAAAGATACTAAGTCTTTAAAATCACTCCCTAAGAGACTAGATCATGTAAGAGCATGAAAATGACCTAGATCTAATGTTAAACATATTACATATTATTTTTATTTTTGGACAATCATTTGACTCAGGCTTATAGGATTCACATGCCTAATGCATGAGAAGTAAGATTATGGGCTAAAATCAGTGAGAAGGGGGAGGTGTGTTTCCACCATGGCTCTCAAAGGTCAAGCTAAGTTTTTATGGCAAAGGTGGAAGCCCTCCAATCAAGACTGTAACAATATATTTTTATGCATGATGTTATAAAATAAATACTCATCCAACTAAGGGATTGCTAATTTTTTTTATCTTGATTTTAACATAGGCTTTAAATGAGGTTATGAGTTATTTATTTTTAATTTTGAGTTAATTAATTTGGTAGAAGACTTATTTTTCCCTAAGAGCCTAATTGTCATCCAAGCCATACATTAAAGAAATGAAGAAATTAGGAAAACATGCCATCTTTATGCACAAGCTAAAAAAAAACATCATACATTTTATAAAGCTAATGTAAAAGAACAAAATGCCATTTGTGTTCGGGCACCACCGCATAAACCTGAAAATAAATTAGGTAGCCAAGCTCTACCCTTATACAACTCGGATTATAAAATGAATTAATTTACAATAAAATAAGGAAATTCATGTTATGGGGGTCTTCATTTCTTCTTTTCTTCTTTCTTCTTTCTTTTTTTTGTTTCCTTCTTTTGGATGTGTGGTGGAATTTTCATAAGAAATTTCTAAAGAATAAAATATATACCTCCATCTTCACTCTATGCAAGATGAAGATGGAAATATACATCTTCTTTTTTTATGCATTTTTGACACCACATAGATCCGTAGATATTCTTATTGAGGGTGATCGGGTATGGCATTGAGAAGAGGTGTACTATCTTGAAAGATAAAAATCACCACCATACAATGGACCTAATCACCTCAACAAGAACTCCTAAAGACAATGGGTCTGCATGTGTACTAAAAATTCTTCCCCTACTTTACATGAAAAAGTAAAGTAGGATTTATTTTAAATCATTGTTCCTACAGGCAAGCCCCCCATAGTTAATTACATCCTAAGAATGATATCCTTAGGAATACTCGATTAAGGTAAATGATCATTGTCTCTAAAGATTTCAATAGGTAGGACTATCAATCGATTAGTTTATTTTGGAAGATCAAATGGGATTGATCAAAGAGAGAGTTATTATCAAGCCAAAGGAAGATAAGTAGAGATGCTTATGATGCTAGGCCTAGAGCATCTCAAACTATCCTATGGTTGGGCTTTACATTTTTGAAGTTGAATTATTCATTTGAGTTGGCTTTTTATTAGAGGTTTAGGGCTTATGATTCCATAACACAAGGTTATGGAAATACCTAAGAGGCAAGGATTTATGCTTATGGCCTATATGAGGGAGAAGGAACCTCACAACCTAAATCTAGGGAGCTTTAGTGAGGGCCAAAAGCATAACCTAAATCTAAGGTGAAAATGGGTATTTGGTTTGCCTCCATAAGAGAGGACAAACCACCTGACTGCTTGGACTTACAACCGCCTGGGTGTGGCCGCCAACTAACTCCTACAATTTTAAATTCATGTAGGCAAGTCATATGCTTTATGCAAGATAGCTAGGTTGTTATTTATTTAGAAAGAGACTAAGTCCTTAAACTCACTCCCTAAAGAGACTAGATTATGTAAGGGCATGCTTCAAATGACCTAAATCTAATGCAAAACATATTACATATTATTTTATTTTGGACAATCATTTGACTCAGCTTATAGGATTCATATGCCTAATGCATGAGAGTAAGATTATTGGCCAAAATCAGAGAAGGGAGGAGGTGTTTCCACCATGGCTCTCAAAGGTCAAGCCAAGTTTCTCGGCAAAGGTGGAAGCCCTCCAATCAAGAGTGAAAATAATATGCATTTGTGCATGATGTTATAAAAGAAATACTCATCCAGTGGGGTTGCTAATTCTTTATTGATTTTAATTTAGCTTTAGGTGAGGTTATGAGTTTTTATTTTAGTTTTGAATTGATTAAATTTGGTAGAAGATTTATTTTTCCTAAGAGCCTAATCCACATCCAGCCATACATCAAAGCAAGGAAGAAACTAGAAAAGGATGCCATCTTAATGCACAAGCTAAACAAATCATCAATCAATTTATAAAGCTAATGCAAAAGAATAGCCATTTGTGGTCGCACCACAGACAAACCCAAAAAAAAATTGGGTAGTTGAGCTCTACCCTTATACAACCTGGATTACAAATGAATTAAGTATTGTAAAGCAAGAAATTCATTGTTATGGGGGTCTTCAAGCTTCATTCTTCTTTTCTTCTTTCTTCTTTGGTTCCTTCTTTTGGATGGTTGGAAGGTGGTTGGTCCAAAGGCTTCACATGGTCTTATGACCAATGCTCATCCTAATCCCCCATAATAATCATTCTAAAATCCTAATTGAAAAAATACATGAAAAGGGAAAGTAAATTTAACTAACACCCATAAAACATAGATTAGCTAAACAAACCATACAAATTCTAAGCATGTATATTGGACTTAGCACCTCACACATGGGTAACCAAGTCCACCTGACATGTTGGATTATGCTTAGGGGTATGAGCACCTACACGGCAAAAGCAGTTATATTTTTATTATAGCACCCCTTAAGCACAATCCCCTGCAGAAAATAATGATTAGACTAAATCATCCTACCATTCATTCTATGCACATTCACCCTAACATCCAAACTAAAAATATATCATAAAACAAAGCAAAACATCAAACCATGCACTAACCTAAAGCTAGAAGTGGTGACTTAGCCTAATGTGTGTGCTTTGAAGGTTTGTGTGGTATGCTTTAGCTATGGCTTTAAGGTTTGTATTTTCTAAGTGTGAAGATGTTCAACTTAGAGGATGGTTTCATTTAAGTTATTTTTTGATTTGGTTGATTTATTTTTTTTTGTATTTTAATTTGGTTTAAGTGAATCCTACAATTAATTACTAAGTTTTAAAGATAGAGAAAAGAGAAGAAAACTTCTCTTTCCTTCCCTACCTTAAGTAATTTCTAAAGTGGATTCATGTTCAGCTTCATTTAGTGAATATTTTACTATGTGTTTTAATTAATCCTAAGTTTAGATGAACTCAAAACAAACCTATTGTAAAAGAAAGGCATTTTAAGATTAAGTAAAGTGAATTAAAATCACAAAACACACATCACTTCATTTCTTTCCCAATATGTATAACATGAATATGAAGGAATCCTAAGCATATCTATACATACAAATGGAAATGTTTAGTAAACTTTATGATGAATGCTAAGTGATTTACTTAAGAAAATTTGAATGCTTTATGATGCATGATTTTCATTAAGTAGAAAAGAGCTTATCCATTTTCACATGCATACATAAATATATGAAAGGCATAAGTGAGTATGCCATTATTAACTAGGGTGTAAGGTACAAGACCTACTTAGGCTACTTAAACCCCAACCGGGTTGTCAGACTAATATACCACTTTCCTTAAATACAAGCATATGTACAAAAGAAATGAAAAAAGAAAGATGCAAAAGTTTGTGTTGGTTGATTTATTTTGTTTATGCAATTTATATGTACAAGTGTAGATGTCCTTCTTAAGTAATTGCATAGAATGAATAGGAATGGAATTAGGCAAGTGTTGTTCTTTTCAAATGAACTATACACTTTGCCAAATCCTATTCAAAATTATACTAAAAGAGAGAAGGAAAACTACAAGCACATCCTTATATTTTACTCACATGCTTATAAATAAAATATAAGTAACACACTTTAGTTTTGATAATTGATTCATATTTTGAAAATAATTTGATTTAATAGTGATAATAGCCTCATATTTATTTTTTATCCAAAACATGCAATTTGACATATACATTTCATTTTGATTTTGAAAAGAATGAATGCATGAAATTCATATATACATTTAGCATGTTAAAGAACTAAAATGATGAAAGCATGTAAACACATTCACTAAATTAATTCCTAAAGACTCTTATGAAATAAGAAAGCTTAAAGCAAATCAAATTATTTTTTAAAGAATTTGGTTTTGTTTTGAGTTTGATTTAATTTGAGAAATGTGAGGTGAGTTTGTTGTTCTAACCCATTCCCACATGTGTATGATATTTAAATTTTTAGATGATTAGATCCATTTTATATTTGATTAGGTTAAGGTATGAATTAAGCATGTTAATTACCCCTTACTTATACCACCTTATCATAGTTAATCAAATAATTATGAGCCAATGAGATGACATAAAACCTCACAGGGAATTTAAATTTGCAATGCACCTAGGAAGAAAAAGGCCTAATGCAATTTGGCTCATGATTAATGATTAATTAAACTAAAGGGTTTAACTTAAGTAATTTCATAACACCCTCTCACACATGTGAGTTGGATTTTGATTCCCTTAATGTACTTAGGCTCTTAAACACCTAAGCATCTATCCAAAATAGATTAATTAAGTTCTGGAAAGTTTTAGAATTTTATGAAATTAATTAAGGGGTGTAATTAGTGAATTAACCCTTAATTAAGGATGAATTAAGGAATTTAAAGGGGTTTAGGGAATATCTCAAGGAAAGTATCGCAAAATTATTCCCTAAACCTCACATTCACTTAATCAAAACTTAATTGACTCAATCAGAGGGTTAAATCACTAATTATGCCCTTAATTAAGGTTAAATACATTAAGGGAGTAATTAAGGAATGAACTAGATATTCTCCTAATTAAACCACCAATAAATTCTAAGAAAATTAGGGGAGGCAGAAGTCATCCTACTAATTAACCACAAAAAGTTTGGGATTAATCAATGAAGTAATTAAAGGGTAATTAACAAATTAAGATTTCTAATAAAACCCAAATTTATAGAAAAGAACTATTCAAACTCAATTAAATCAATTTTAAAATTTTCTATGTTTCATTATATTTCATAGGCAATTTATTTCATATTTTTTGATTTTTCTACACTTAGATATGAATTTCAGGAGATTTGGCAATTAATTAGAAATTAAATAATCCCTAATTATATTATTAATCATGTCGACACATGTGGCCGACGCACGCTTTACATGTGATGCATGATTAGGTACTTAACATCACATTAGAGTGATGTAATGGTGCGATTTTTCTCCGCCCGATCAAGGATCGGACGGTTGAGATTAAAGCTACAAATATGAGGGAGGAAATTATGGATATATGTAATCTCGCTTGTCCATCCAAAATGCGGATGCCGTGAGATTCATCCTCCCTCGGAGCCATGGAGACTTACCATGTTTGAAGCCATGATCCAAGCTCGATTGAGCTTGGATTGGGATGACGATCAACCCACACCATCTAAGCATGCATACAAGAACATCTAAGGGCTAGATCAACCTATGATTGAAGTTCACTTCACAAAGGACCAACATTCATTGAACTTGAGCTCGAAAAAATGGCATACCTCATCGAAGGTGATCATCGGTGCTCGAATCCCTTGGAGAAGCTTCGTCTAGTTGAGATGAAGCTTTGCTGAAAGTTTGAGCTCTTGAAATTGAGTGGATGCTTCTATGGGTCAACTCCTCCTTGCCTTGAGCTCGGCCTTGATTGAATTGGATCCTCCCTTGCCTTTGGAGCTTGGGAAAGAGCTTGGGAAACTTTGACTTGGTCCTCCAATGGAGCTTGAAGAAGGAATTGGGTTGAAGTTGAGTGTGGAGTGAGTTTAATCAAGCTCCCTATTTTCAAGTGATGAAATGAGAATGGAGATTTTAAATCCTCTCAGCGCTTAGAAGACTCTCTAAGGCTTGCTTTGAGTTTCTATGCTCAATCGATGGGAGAGTGAAGATTGAATTAAATTAGGGGAGTACCCCTTGATCAATCAGACGACCGAGAAGGATAATGCCATTTTGATTCACTTAAGCTCATGGAATGGGTTTGTTAGGCCATTTAGGGTGTCCTTGAATTCAGTTTTGGCCATGGAACAGAATGGTGAACTTCCCATGTGCTTGAATTGAGTGGAAGGAGGTTTTCCATGTGGCCATTTCAATGGGAGTGGTTAGTTTGGCCATTGACCTAAGATGGGCTGACCCAAACCCATGTTATGCACCACATTTTAGTGTCACTTGATCCACTAAGAGGGTGCCAAGTTGTTATGGAGAGGATTTGACCAAATTCCAAATGGATTTGGCCAAAATTTACCCTATGGCCTAGGGATAAAATGGTTATTTGACCTTGATTTCAGTTTGGGTATGTTTGATATGATAAGAAAATAGGTTTGGTTAAGGTTCATGGGATTTGGAGTTGGTTTGATGTGATTTGGCTCATGTTGACCCATTTAGGTCAAAATGGGTCAACTTAGGTCAAGTTGACCAAATGGTCAAATTGGATCAAACCAATAAGTCATATGACCATTTTAAATATTTTGGTAGATTTGGTTTGATTCAATTTGGTTTAGGTTTGAATTTGGTTCATTTAATTTCATTTAGGTTAAATGGGTCAAGTGGCCAATTGGGCTAGGTTTGGCTCAAATGTTGACTTGGTCAAGTTCAAACATTGATCATGAATGAACTTAGATCATTGGTTTCAATCAATTTGGCCTATGGTGGATTTTGGCTATGTTGGGTTTTATTTTGGCTAAGTGTTGACTTGGTCAACCCTTAGGTTTGACTGGTTTGACCCAATTTGAGTGATTGATCATCTCATGATGATTGTTGATCATGATGAGAGGCATTGATGAGCTTAGTTCAATCCAATTTGGTTAGGATTAGAATTTGGCTCATAAGGGTACTTTAGGTCACTTTGGGTCAAGTGAGCCTAAGTGGGTCAAATGGCTTGGTCCAATCTTGATTTGAGTTTGATTGAACTCACATATGAACTTATGATCAAATATAAATCAATTTGCAACAAATTTGAAGTCAAACGGGTTATGATTCATTTGACAATTTCAAGTTCAAAGGGTGAACATGAAATGGATTTTGGCTTGATTTTTGAACTCACTTTTGGTTAAGTGATTGAAGTTTGTAACTATATTTGGATTCATGATTGTAGGATTGATTGAATCATGAAGAAAAATCAAGATTTTGGCTTGATTTGAAGTTGATTTGGCTAAGTTCAAGAATTTGACTTGAAAGGCTTAGGTTGGATTTTGATTGAATTTGAGTTTGATTTTGGAGTTTTTTGGTTGTTTGAATTTATATTTCATTTATATGTGAATATAAATGAGAATATAAATGTGTTATGAAAAAATTTCATGAGTTTGATTTGAACATGATCTAGTTAAGTCAAGAGAAAATCAAAGGACTTAGAAAGATTTATGAACTTGGAATTGAATTTTGGGTATAGTTTGATTGAATTTATATTTTATTTATATATGTGAATATAAATGAGAATCTGAATGATTTATGAGAAAATTTCATGAATTTGAATTGATTTAAAGATGATTTATGCTAAGTCCTTGAGAGGGGATTAAAGGACTTATGAAGGATTTTGAATTTGGAATTTGAATTTTGGATTTAGTTTAATTGATTTGAATTTATATTTCATTTATATATGTGAATATAAATTAGAATATAAATGGGTCATGCAAAGAGTTTATGAATTTGAATTGATTTGAAGATGATTTAGGCTAAGTCCGTGAAGGGAAATCAAAGGACTTAGGCAAGATTTAGAATTTGGAATTTGAATTTTGGGTTTCAAACATGGATTTCAATCATGGGTTTCAATCATGTGGCATTGATTTAAGTTTGGAGAAAATCAATTAGGCTAAAATTGATTTAAATTTGATGTTGATTTGATTTGGAATTTAACTTGATGGAAGTAAATAAGGAATGTGGTTCAAGCTATAGGGTAGGCAAATTTTCCTAACACCCCTAGGGCATGACCTATTCCTATGGCTAACTCTTCTAACTCTCTAGGGCTAGGTTGAGTGTTCACATAATCACTAGATGTGTTTTAAGACTAAGGATCTCTAAAAGTCTAAGAGGAGTCCTATGTCTAAGATGGAGGGGTTGAGAACTCATTCTAAAAATGAGGTCAACAAAGGGTGCCCAATAGGTGTGGTGTGATTGGCAAGGAACACCGCACGTATTGGTGTTGACCGCAATGATCAACAACACCAAATGATCACAAGAACTAATAGAGATGATCTACTCCTAGCTCAAGGTGTATAAGGAATCCATAACTTAATGCAATGTGGCTCTACTTATGTCAAGGACATAAGAGAGGGAAGGAGGAATCCACTAGGGATAAAATATGTGAACCTTCCACTAGGGAAGCAGGTTCAAGTCATCCATAAGGGGATGAGAGGTTTGATTTGATTTGAGTCTCGCTGGGGAGAAATTTGATTTATTTAATTGAGTTCGACTAGAGAAGAGGGTTGAATTTGTTTCAACTTTTAGGTTTGAATTTTTTAGATGGGCCCTATTGGTTTGCGATGGACTGTACTGAGTAGGAGCCATGGAGGCCTAAACCTAATTTAGATTCACCAATCCAAAGGGGTAGTCTAGTAAACACTTAGTTGGACTAGCCAACCAAAGGGATGCCTTTCGGTATGCAGCAGTTGTAGTAGGAAGAAAGCTTAGTAGCCTTACATCCTCCAAAGAAGGGACCAGTTGTTAGGGTAATCTATTGGCAAGGCAATAGATTGAACCCAACCTAGGGCTGACTATTGAGTGAATGTCACTGGGGGACTTAGATCAACTCAAAGATAGTCAAGATTAATTTCATTTTAGATTTGTTTTGATGGATTCCATTGGTTTGTGATGGATCATACAGAGAAGGAGCTTATATCAGTCTAGACCTATCTCATTTAGAACCAAAGGGAGTAGCTTCGATGATGGGAGAACTATCCACCAAAGGAGTGCCTTTTTTGCAATGATCAATTAAGGGAAGAAAGCTCAAGGACTCAGATCTCCCACTACAAAAGATCATTGGGGTGATGATTTCTTTGGGAAACAAATCAAACTCGACCTAGGGCTGCCCGTCAGTTTATGATAATCATGCTAGAAAGAATGCATCATAGTCTTACATCTTCCAAAGTGGAATGACTGTCAAGGTAACCTACTTTTAACAAAATAGATTGAACCTGACCTAAGGGCGACTATGAAGTGAGTGCCGACCTGGGGATTTATCTCAACTGTAGTCGCAATTATAGGGAGTTCTACCGACACTACCCCTGATAGGATGCTTGCTAAAAAGGCCCTTTGGGGCTTGAATTCTAATCCACAAGCAAATTAATTTATTTATTTTGTTTAGTTTGTTTTATCATGGACCTATTTTATGAGGGATCAAAGAGAAGGAGCTTATATCGCCTCTAGACCTATCTGATTTACTTGAACCAAGAGAGAATCGCATCCGAATAAATTCTCCAACCACTGTGGATACTTAGAAAGGGGGACCAATCCAAGAAGTAACCTGTAGTGTCTAAATGGGGTCACAAAGGATGTGATCCAAATAGAATGCCCAGCAGGGATGGGCGCTAAGGGCTTAATCCAAAACCCCGAGAAGATGACATGGCTAGTCATATATCAAATAGGTATTTGGTGCCAACTCAAGGAGAAAGCGGGGACTCATCTACCAAGAGTGGTGTATCACCGGTGAGTCATCGCAGACATCAACCAACTAGGTGCCCATGTGGTTTACAATCACTGGAAGAAAGCTTGGGGACTCACATCCTCTATGTAAAAGCGATTCTTTGGGATAGTCTATCTTTCGGCGGGTGCTATCCGACCTTGAGACTATTGAATGCCCGGGGACTTATATCAACTCAAATAGTCAGAATAAAGGAGCCTCGAGGGACTTATCCTAAACCTCAAATATACTCGACATAGTTAGATCATGATGATTAGTTTAAGAAGAAAGCACGAGGACTGAGATCTTCTTAAACAAAATCAACATGAGCTAGCTTACTGGATAGGCAGTGAAGTCTTCCATGCTAACAAGGTGCTCGTTGGTTTGAAATGGCCAAGTTAGGAAGAAAGCATGGGGACTCACATTCTTTAAACAAGTGACCACTGGGGTGACATACTAGCTGGAAGCATGTAAACCTGACCCAGAGCACCTAATGAGTGAGTGCCATAAGGGGTTTGCCCCCACATCAAAATAGCTCAAGATAAAAGATTTGTGTTTATTTTTATGCATGTGTTAAAAGAGAATAGGATGCATCTCAAGACTCTTACACCTACCTTAAACATGCTTGAGGATTTTGATGGGACAGTGTCAGGGATGGAAATTGGAAATTCTCACTAAGGAAGGATACCGCTTAGGTTCTCTTACACCTAACTTAGTTGTGCTAATTGAAATAGGATGCCTCTCGAGTTCTCTTACACCTATTCTAATAGCATCAAGAGATTGTGTTTATGTTGTGAAAGAGGGATAGGATGCCACTGGGGGACTTTCACACCTACCCTAAACACATCACGGTGGATTCACAAGACAAGCAAACAATGCTTCGAAAGAAGAGAAGATTTTGATGAAATGGAATTAGATTTTTATTGATTGATAGAATTATTTTCAAACATGATTTTTATGGGTAATATATCTTCAAATAAAGCCTATAATTGGAAACATTGGGTGTTCCCCTTTACAATCAATAAGTTGTAAGATCCTCCTTGGTAGGCCTTCTCTATGATATAGGGGTCTTCCCAATTGGGTTCAAACTTGCCTCCCATCTTTTGACGGGCAACAATTGGTCTCCTTAGGACTAACACAAGTTCTCCTACTCGAGAAAGACCTAGAGTAGACCAGCTTGTTGTGAGCTTGAATCATTTTGGCCTTGTACAACTCGAGGTTCTGGCACACCTGTAGGCGACTCTCCTCCAAACCTTCGAGCTCTTCTAACCGCAACTTTGCATTATGCTCTGTAGTGATCTTGCTACCCAATGTTATCCTTAGTGATGGGAGTTGAACTTCTAAAGGTAGAATGGCTTCATACTGATACACTAAGGAAAATGGGGTAAACTGAGTTGGAGTTCGGTATGTGGTGCAGTAGGCCCACAAGGCTTGAACCAACTGCTCATTCCACTATCGTTTGTTATCATCAAGAGTCTTCTTTAGTATTTGGATAAGAGTTTTGTTGAATGCTTCCGCTAAACCTTATTCTCTAGGGTAATAGATGGTGGAGTATCTCCAATCTATTCCATGTCTTCTGGCAAAGCTGTTGATTTTTGTGCTTTTCAATGTAGTACCATTATCAGATATAATTCATCGTGGCACCCTGAACCTATATATGATATGGTTCCTGAAAAAACTGAAGCACATGCTGAGCTATGGCCACTTTAAGTGGAATTACTTTGGCCCACTTGGAAAAGTAGTCAGTGGCAGCTAAGATTAACCGATGCTCCTTGGAAGAAGGAGGATCGATTAAACCCACAATGTTGGTACGCCAACACTCTACATAGACCTGAATGTACCTCGATTACAATTCTACAGGCTTCATGTTTCTCTAAATAATGTAACCACATTTGATCAAAAGATTATCGGTACAGGATGCCATCAATGAGAGCATAGGAGAGAGCTCTCTTTTTCACTTGATGGGCTTGTGACTTTTCTTGAGGTAGTTTGCCGGTGTTCAAATTGTCTATGAATGGTTGCCTCCATTCCAGCTCCTTGTCCATTTTAGCAATGATAACCTCCCCTTCAAGAGAAAGTCTCTCGATGAGTTCAGCATCAATAAGGGATATGACTTGTCAATTTTGGACCCTTATTAAAATGGACTTGTCTTTCAGACATGCCAATTCTTTGGCAAGTTTGGCCAAAGCATCTGCTATTGCGTTCTCTACTCGAGGAACCTTGTAGATGGTTACTTCAAGGATTTGGGCCAACAAATTCATGGTATACTTGTGGTAATGATGAACCTTGGATTTGAGAACCTTGTAGGACCCGACAATCTGATTGATGACCAACTGAGAATCCCCAAAGATGTTGATGCTCTTGACATTGATTATGATGGCTAACTCTAGATTGGAAATCAAAGCCTCATACTCAGGTTTGTTATTGGTGCAGGAGTTGGAAAGATAGTATGAGAATCTCATCACATCGTGCTCTAGAGTTGTGAGAACTATTCCTACCCTTGGCTTTCTTAGAAGAGTAGATCGTGGTGCTTCTCCTTTATGAAAGGAAGCTACACCATCAAAATACATCTCTCATTGGTGGTTGTCAACCTCCCCTAAGTTCATGATTTGTTCATCAAAGAGATCATCACTAAGTGGAGAATCAACAGGAAGTGGGTGTGCTGCTAAGAAATCCACTAGAGCTAGTTCTTTTACTGCATGGAGGGGTTCGAATGTGATATCAAACTGTGAGAGGGAATCTTGGACCATCGGGCCAAACCTCTGGATAGCGTTGGCTGTGTCATGAGATACTACAGTGGATTTATTCTGGAGATGAAGTTCACCTTATGAGAAAGCATGTAGTGTCATAGCTTTTGAGAGGCAAAGATCAAAGCTAGGCAATGTTTCTCAATAAGTGGATAGTTTTCTTCAGCAAGAATCAGACGATGGTTGAGGTAGTAGAGAGCATTCTCCTTCCCTTCATCATTGCCTTGGGCCAACAGAGTGCCAAGAGAGTCATCTAATGTAGAAATGTAGAGAATGAGTGGCCTGGCCGAGATAGGGACTGCTAGAACTACCGTCTTCACCAAATATTGCTTGATATCTTCAAAGGCATGCTGACACTTATCATACCAATTGAACTTGGAATCATTTTTAACAAGTGCTAAAAATGTCTTGCATCTCCCTGATAGGTTGGAAATAAAGTGTCTTAGATATGCCAATCGTCCTTGGAAAGATCTGAGTTGAGTTAAACTCTTAGGAGGTGGCATTTCTAAGATAACTTTGATCTTTTCTAGATCTATTTCTATTCCTCAATGTCGGACAACAAACCCAAGAAATTTCTTTGAAGCAACTCTGAATGCATACTTCAAGGAATTCATTTTAAGGTTTTATTATCTTAACCATTCAAAGACTACTCTCAAGTCAAAGAGATGGTGTTCCTTTTCTTAGCTCTTGACTACTAGATCATCAACGTAACACTCAACCTAATGATGGATGAGTTCATTGAAGATCTTAGTCATGGCCCGTTGGTATGTTGCACAAGCATTTTTAAGGTTGAAAGACATGACCCAATAATAGAAGATTTCGATTGGGGTTTGGAAAGCAGTGTTTCTTTCATTTTCAAGAGACATCTTGATTTGGTTGTATCCAGATGACCCATCCATGAAAGAGAAAATTGCATGAGATGAGGCGATGTCCACCATTAGTTCTGGTATAAGAAGAGGAAACTCATCCTTAGAACATACCTTGTTTAAGTCCCTGAAATTGACGCATATGTGAATTTGGCCATTCTTCTTCTTAATTAGGATGACACTAGTTACCCAGATAGGATATTTTTCTTCCCTGATGAAACTAGCATCGATCAGTTTCTTGACTTCAGAAATGACCTGTTGTTTGATTTCTAATCGCATGCGTCTAGGAGCTTGCTTGATAGGGTTAGCATTAGGATCTATGTTAGCTTATGGACTTCTACGATAGGAGATAATCTGGGCATCTCTTCATAACTCCATGCAAGCAGTCTTTAAACTCAGTCAGTAGACTAACTAAGTAATTGGTTTCTTCTTCCATAGCTTTTCAAAGTACTCTGACCTGTGCTTGGACCATGTATGAGGAACTAAACCTTTTTGTATAAGATTATGAACACAAGTAAATTCAAATTTATTAATTCTTTAAATGTATCCTCCTCAAGTTCTACATCAACTTGGACTTGAAGATGATCCCAAAAGAATCTCTTGACTTCATGTCCTTTGGAAAACTTAGGGGCTTCCTTAACTACTAAACCTTAAACTTTGAGATGAAAGTGAGGTTAGAAACTAAGGTTCCCAAGCTAGCCTACTAGTCTCTACTTGATTTGAATACTTTGCTTTTTTTTGAGGAATCTTTGTCTCTGCGGATCAAAGTCACCTCTAATGGAACTGAGGGTTGGTGGTATCTAATCACATTAAACTCATCCCTGGTTGGATTCCAAGTCTATATGAGGGTAGGTACTCCATGAACTAGAACATGACCTCACTTGGTGATGGCCAACCAACCTCTAGAATTGCCTCTATTTCTTCCTCTGCCTCTACCTGGTGGAGGTTGAGTCATCCTACCCAAATGTCCATAATATGGAATGAACTGTGGGTAGAATGTGATATGAGGATTTATTTCTTCTTCAATTCCCTTTTCTTGTTCACTTGGATTTTCAATTTTCTTTTGTTTTCTTTTACTTTTTTTTCTTCATTTTCTTTTTCTTTTGAATTTGAGTTTTGTCCAAGTTCATGAGAAAGGGTGTTTTGAGGAAGATATTAGGTTGCATTCTCATAAATCTTAACTTCTCTAACTGAAAGTGGCTTTTCATCTGCATTGACACAGTATTCAATCCCATCCTTTCTGAACTTGATGCACTAATGGAGGGAGGATGGAATTATCTTGTTCTAATGTATCCAAGGCCTATCGAGCAAAGCTATGAATGAAGTATTTAAATCAATGATGTAAAACTTGGCTTCAGTCTTCCAGTCACTTATCTCCAAAGGTAACACTATGGAACTTAAAGCCTGCTCACCTTGTTCATCAAATCCTCTCAACATCATGATCTCCTCAGAGTATGGAGATGTTGATCCTTAAATAGGCAAGGGTCTTTAGACTCATAATGTTTATCGATGCACCTAGATCAAGAAACTGCAGTCGATCCATATCAATATGATGTAGGGGATGGTTGTGCTCCAAGTCCCCCAAAAGTAGGTCTTCATCTGTGAAGGTGATCCCTTAGGCTCCTTTTATGTTATGTGCCTCCTCACCTATATCGGTCAGCTGAGCTAAGCATATCAAAAAATCAAGGATATCCTTGATTAGTGATTCCCTCATCTCTTTCGATAAGACAAGGGCATCGTATATGTTTATCTTAGATGAAAACTTTCTTAGATGAGAGAGGATATTATAGTCCACATTGGGCTGATCCTACATAAGCATATCCAAGGGTGGAGCATCCTATGGAGGGGCTTCTCGATCCTCTATACCAATGACTTGTTTCCCTCTATCTTGAGGTGCTACCCTAGGAAGTAGAACCTTGCCACTACGGAGGTTGACTACAGTGATCTCTTGTGGCAGTGTAATGGAAGGTTATACCTACACATCAGGCTCACCTACAGCTTCTCCGATGGGACCCTCAGAATCGGATGACTCCAAGTCTATCTCAAGAGGTGAACTCATAGTATTCAGAGTAGGAAAGTCCAACTCTGAATCAGAAAGAGGAAGATTATAATTGTTATAGTTATTTTGACTTGAAGAGTTATCATTAAGAATAGAAGTAGACAACCTATTAGAAATGACACAGATGTAATTCAAGCTAGCATTACTCTTCAATTTCTTGGATATGATAGGAGGTACAAAGTAGAAATCAAGTAAAGTAAGCGGGGTAAGGGATTTGATGCCCTTATCCACTGATACAAGAGTTCTACTAGTAAAAGAAGAAAAACTAGTTGAAGGAGAGGAAGTCATCGATGGTATGCATGAGGGTGGAGGCTAAACTTAGTGTGGTTACTATTGGGCTATCCGGGCACATCTTTGGCTGCTATTGAGCTCCTCCTTTCCCCGAGTTGGCACTGGTAACTTGCAAACCTTCCTTGATGTTGGAGGTTTGAGCTGACTCAGGCACCTGCAAGGAAAGTTTCTTGATCTTTTGAACAATCTTTTTAGAGGTTTTGGATAAAGAGATATCCCAACCTTCTTTGGTTTTAGAAGGATTACAAGTATCCCCAAGGATTACCCTAATGGAATTGGATGATTATTTCACAAGGTATTCCTTCGAGATAACTACATCACCGGTCTTGAAGCTATGTTCAAGCCAGTCCTTAAATGTGAAGCAATCCACCAAAACTTGACCTAGCATATGGTGGTAGGGGAAAAAGTTAGGATCATGGCTTTTTCCATTTCCTCTGGTCTCCTAGGCTTGGGTAGTTGAAAATCAGGCTTCTTTAAGAGATTCTTAAAGATCTTCTTGATTACCTCCCTCTTAAATGAATAAGATTTATTGAGTTTATCCAAAAGAGTGGGTGGATGATAGCTACCTGGCGACATGTATGTGTGTCACTTCTATTGATGATATGGCTGAGGAGGTGGTGGTGCTGGCTTTGGAGGCTACTGTAGAGGCCGATAGGGCTGCCTCGGTGGTGGTAGAGGAGGTGGAAGCGAAGATTGCTGAGGTCATGGTCTCTCAGACTAATCTTTAGCTAGTTTCTTCCCCTTATCCACTGTTGTCACTGTCCCAGGCTTCTTCTCATAGACCTTTTGTAGCTTTACTTTGGGAAACTATTTAGCCTCTCCTTGTAGACTAACTGCCTTGTTGATTAGCTTCTCAAAAGTTTTGATGGTGAAGCCCTTAAGCATGAAGGCGACCGAGCCATGGATAATCTTTAGAAGAATCTTAATGGTATGCTGCTCAGACAGCTATGGATCACATTTCATACTCAAGTTATGTCATTTGAGAATATAGTTAACAAGGGACTCACCTGGGTGTTGTTATGCTACAACAAGATCACAAGAACCCTTTGAGCTCCGAAACCTCTTGATAGGTTTTTCCAACTTCAACAAAGTCTTTTTTGAGTTGTTGGGAACTTTAACATACCAATCTAAAGCTATCTCTGCTAGGCTACTGATGAAGAGGTAGAATACTAAAGTGTTCTTGCCAATTGCACAACAACACGAAGTGTGCAATATCTTTGCCTCGTTTCCATTGCCATCAAAACTCTTGAAGGAAGGTGACACAAAACTCTTGGGATATTGGATTGTATCAAATTCCTTCGGGTAGGTCTACACTTTGGAACTGATGATCCTCCCTGTGCTTGAGCCAATGCTTTCTTCACCTGATGCTCAACCATAGACTTGATATATTTCTCTTATATGGAGGTACTTTCCAGTACCTTCCTATATATGCTAGTGCTGTCGTGCTCGATGGGAGGTAAGGTCTTGGCTGAGTCTAAGACATGCACTAACTCTTGCTGATTAGTCTCAGCTGTAGTAGGATGAAGTGCTGGAGCTTATTTTTGAAGTACTAAGACTGCTACTAATAATGCCTCAAGCTGCCTCACCATCCTATCTATTTATTCATCTTTCTACTTTAACTGATATCAAAGGTGTTGAGCTCCGACATCATCACCTTCCATACTTTGCTCTCGAGAGATCCCACAATCTACCATGAAAACACCATCTGAGTCTCCCAACAAATCATCATTATTGGGATCAAAGCTAATCTTCTCCTCATTAGACCAATCGTATCCTAGGATCTCCTTCTTTTCTATGAAATAGTGAGCTACTATGTCATCTAAAGACCGATATGTAGGAACTGGTACAAATGCTTTTGGCTGATCGATGATGGGATCCACATCATGAACTGTGAGGCACTGAATCTCTCCTACTGCTGGAGAATCAATTGTATGAGGAATGTACTCACTAGAAGAAATGCACTCCTGACTATCACTGACTCTTAAATGGGTGACACTCCTAGGAGGCTCTACTATTATGGGTGCAACTCAGCTATCATCTCCTCCCTCTACAACTGCTGCCACCATCTCTATGTCCTGCTGAACTTATGGTATTGATGAAGGGATGACCACTATGCTTTGGGATCTCCATTCCTTTTGCACCACAACTAGGGTAGAAGGTCGAGCAGGAGAGCTCAACCTCGCCACAGTAGGCGGTGTAGATGGAATGGGATCCTTTGTTCATAGTTGGATCACCAATGTGGTTCTCTTCTCCCTGGATGTGGCCTTCATGGTCATTTGCAGAATTGGAGATGCTACAACATGAACGGGTGATGATGGACGGCGGGTAGAGTGGTGTGGTGGAGACACCACCGACTCTCTTAGGACAGGGACCCTCTTCCAATGATGGGTCATCCCTGTAAGCAAAATACTATCTATGTGATTGATGCGGGTAGCGCGTCTATCAGGGAAATCAATGAGTGCGAAGGCCGTTGATTGCAGACCAAACCTCCTGCTCTCTTGGCTAGTGATATGTACTGAAGTGCAGGACTCTCTAACCCTCTCCTACCATAGATGTTTCCCCATGCTATGGGGATAATGATTCGAGCCCGACTTCAGAATGCCAGCTCCACCTTGGCATGAAGCGTGAGGCGATATGACCTTCACCTACTATGGTGAGCAACCGTTGGTGGAGGTGATGTATGGATCATCCTAGCATCCTCTCTATCATACCAAGAGAGAGGATGAAATGGGTTCTCTATAACTGATGGGGAAACTAGAGTGGGTACCTCCTCCATAACTGATTGTGTAGTGGCCTCCATCTCCCTAGAAATACGTGTATGATATTGCTTAATCATGCAATTTTTGTTCCTCCTTTGAGTCCTAGTAGGGTGGGTGGAGTAAGAATTAGACCCAACCTCAAAAGCTGAGGAGGCAATCTCTGGCATCAGAGGAGATTTACCTTTAGAGGGTACTAATGAGTGGGTGCTAGCCCTTATTGGGGCAGCATGGGAAACCACAGGGCGCACAGGCATTGTCACTAGCACTGAGACTAGTGGAACTGATGGAACTGCTATCGTCTTCCTCTTTAGTGAGGGGATGTTAGAATCTGATGGCAAATTAATCTGAATGATCGGCTTCTGCTCGGCCACTGTGATCTTGCTAACGTTATGAGGGGAGTGCCCTCATAGGTGATCCTCACTCCCTCGACACCTCTACCGAAATGGATGAGATGGGTGTGATCAGCTCGAGGGAGATTGGCCTGATCCAAGGCCAAGTCCATGCCGTAGGGGGAGGTAAACACAAAATTTTGTGAAACTGCCATTATAGTTAACTGAAAATTGAAAATTGAAAATTGAACTGTAGCTGCAACTGAGACTGATGTTGAGAATCTATAATGTTGGAAATAAGCTTGGATCATATTTCTATTTTGTTGATTTTTGAATTTGAATTTAAAATTTGAACCCACATTCAACTTTTTGGAAGTGTTAAGTGGGGTTTAAATGGATTTAGAGAAGATTTGGAGATTTGATTGGAAAGAGGAATTTTTGAATATGAATCCAATTTCAACAAATTTGGGTATGTTGAAAATGGGTTCAAATATTTTTAGAAAGATGCTTCCATAGGTTCATGTTTGAAATTAGATTTTGATTTGAGGACCCTTTCCTTTAACAAATTTGGGTATGTTAAAGTAAGGGTTAATTAATTTTGTTTTTGATTTGGTATTTTTTGAATCCACTCACTTAGCAAATTTAGGTATGCTAAGTGAGGTGTTTGAAAACAATTATTTCTTTTTTCTTTGTTTATTTTATCTTGTGAATTATTGGTGATTTTGAAAATTAGAATTCCCACTTAGCAAATTTGGGTTTGTCAAGTGAAGAACCCAAGTGTGATTTATTTTTGGAAATTTTTTGAAAATAGGATTCTTTGCAAATTTGAGTATGCTAAGAAAATCTTAATGTGTTTCATTTGTTTTGGATAATTTGATTTTTGAAAAGTAAGATTCTTAGCAAGTTTGGGTATGCTAAGGAAATCCTAATGTGTTTCTTCTTTTATTTTGATTTGTTTTTGAAAAGTAGGATCCTTAGCAAATTTAAGTATGCTTAGGGAATCCTAATGTGTTTTTTTTTTGTTTTGATTTGATTTTGAAAAGTGGAGACTTCACTTAGCAAATATGGTATGCTAAAATGAAGTTTCATTTAATCTTGTGAAATGAAAATTTCACTTAGCTAATTTGAGTATGTTAAATTAAATTCCAAAAGATGTGTTTAAAAATTTTTGTGTTTTGGTTTTATTTTGAAAATGGAAATTTCACTTTAGAAAATTTGGTATGCTAAAGAGTGAAGTTCCAAAAGTGCTTTTGGAAATTTTGTGAAGTGGAAATTTCATTTAGTAAATTTAAGTATGCTAAATGAAATTCCAAAGGTGTTTCAAATTTTTGTTTTGGATTTTGAAAAGGGGAGACTTCATTTTAACAAATGGGATATACTAGAATGAAGTTTCAAATGTATTTTGGAAATTTTTGTTTTTGTTGATTTTTGAAAAGAGAGATTTCCATTTAACAAATTTGGGTATGTAAGATGGAAATCAATTATGTTTCATTTTTTAAAGATGTATATTTTGTATGTGATTATTGCTTTTTGAAAGAGGAAATCCCAATTTAATCATATGTGGAATATGTTAAGTGGGATTTCAAAGTGATGCCATTTTATTTGGAAATAAAATTTTCATTCAATAAATTTGGGTATATCGAATGGAGATATTTATATGTGCTTTTGAAAAATTTAGTTTTGTTTAAAAATGAAACTTCCATTCAATAAGTATGGGTATATTGAATGGAAAGGTTCATATGTGCTTCTGAAAATTTATTTTTGATTTTGTTTGAAAATGACCTCCAACCAATAAGTGGGTATATTGAATGGGGAGGTTTCATATGTGCTTTTTGAAAATATGAAAACCCCAACATAACACATGTGGAATGTATTAGGTGGAAGTTCAAAGTTATGATTTTGCTTGAAGGGGTAATATCCATTCAACACATTTGGATGTATTGAATGGAAAGGTCCATCTTAAAATTTTATTCTTTTGAAAATATGATTGTTGAAATTTTTATTTTTGAAAATGAGGTCTTCGCTAAAAATGAACTAAGTGAAGAAACTCATTTGTATTTTTTAGAAAATGTAATTGTTGGAATCATATTTTGTAAAGATGATATTACATATAACAATCATAAAGATTGTTAGATGAAGATGATTTAGGAAAATTTTGTGCAAAGCATTTTATTTTGTGCATTTTGAAAGAGTGCTTTTTGAAAAGCATGATTTTTATATGGATTTATTTTGTCTTTATTATTTTAGAATAAACATTTAATTACCATAGAAATGATAATGAGGAAGTCTTTAAATGTTTTCTTTTTATTAGATCTTTTATTTTTTACTATTGGAAGATGGGGTTTTAAGACCAACATGAGGTCCTAAAACCTAAAGATGTTGGCTAGCTTAACAGGATGAAATAAGCTAAGTGCCAATGGAATGAAAGATAGTCTTGGATTCATACCAAAGTACAAACCCACTATTGATACTTGGAGACAATGATCATTTACCAAAAATAGAGAGAAGAACCGTCCCCAGCAGAGTCGCCAAAAAAATATGTTGTGAAATTTTCATAAGAAATTTCTAAAGAATAAAATATATACCTCCATCTTCACTCTATGTAGGATGAAGAGGAAAATATACATCTTCTTCTTTTTATGCATTTTTGACACCATGTAGATTCAAAGATATTCTTATTGAGGGTGGTCGGGTATGACATTGAGGAGAGGTGTACTATCTCAAAAGATAGAAATCACCACCATGCAATAGACCTAATCACCTCAATAAGGACTCCTAAAGACAATGGGTCTGCATGTGTACCAAAGATTCTTCCCCTACTTTACATGGAAAAGTAAAGTAGGGTTTATTTTAAACTGGGTTCGTTAAGTTCTCTTCAGGGGCAATCCCCCATAGTTAATTACATACTAAAGAATGAGATCCCTTAGGAATACTCTCAATTAAAGTAAATGATCATTGTCTCTAAATATTTCAATAAGTAGGACTATCAATTGATTAGCTTATTTTGAAATATCAAATGGGATTGATCAAAGAGAGGGAGTTATTATCGAAGCCAAAGGAAGATGAGTAGGAGATGCTCATGATGTTAGGAAACCTAGCGAGCCTCTCAAACTATCCTATGGTTGGGCTTTACATTTTTGAAGTTGAATAATTCATTTGAGTTGACTTTTTACTAGAAGTTTAGGGCTTATGATTCCACAACACAAGGTTTTGAAATACCTAAGAGGTGAGGATTTATGCTTATGGCCCATAGGAGAGAGAAGCAACCTCAGAACCTAAATCTAGGGAGCTTTAGCGAGGGCTAAAAACATGACCTAAGTCTAAGAAGAAAAATGAGTATTTAGTTTGCCTCCACAAGAGAGGATAAATCACCCAACTTCTTGGACTTATAACTGCCTAGGGGTGGCTACTAACTAACTCCTCCTACAATTTTAAATTCATGTAGACAAGTCATATGCTTTATGCAAGTCCTTAAACTCACTCCTTAAAGAGACTAGATCATGTAAGGGCATGCTTCAAATGACCTAAAACTAATGCAAGCCACATTACATATTATTTTCATTTTTGGACAATCATTTGACTCCAGCTTATAGGATTCATATGCCTAATGCATGAGAAATAAGATTATTGGCTAAAATCAGTAAGAAGGGAGGAGGTGTGTTTTCATCACGGCTCTCAAAGGTCAAGACAAGTTTCTCTGACAAAGGTGGAAGCCCTCCAATCAAGAGTTTAAATAATATGCATTTGTCCATGATGTTATAAAGAAATACTCATCCAGCTAAGTGGTTGCTAATTCTTTTATCTTGATTTTTAGCTTAGGCTTTAGGTGAGGTTATGAGTTCTTTATTTTAGTTTTGAATTAATTAATTTAGTAGAAGATTTACTTCTCCCTAAGAGCCTAATCCAAATCCAGGCCATACATCAAGCAAGAAAGAAACTAGGAAAAGGATGCCATCTTAATGCACAAGCTAAACAAATCATCAATCAATTCATAAAGCTAACGCAAAAGAATAAGAGACCATTTATGGTCAGGCACCATCGCACAAACCTGAAAACAAATTGGGTAGCTGAGCTCTACCCTTACACAACTCGGATTACAAAGTAATTAAGTACAGTTAAGCAAGGAATTCATTGTTATGGTAGTCTTCAAGCTTCATTTCTTTATTCTTCTTTTCTTCTTTCTTCTTTGGTTCCTTCTAATGAATGGTTGGAAGGTGGTTGCTCCAAAGGCTTCACATGGTGCATAAGATGAGATCTTATGACCAATGCTCATCTTGATCCCCCATAATAATCATTCTGAAATCCCAATTATAAAAATACATAAAAAGGGAAAGTAAATCTAACTAACACCTGTAAAATAGAGATTAGCTAAACAAACCATACAAATCTCAAGCTTGTATATTGGACTTAGCACCCCACACATGGGTTACCAAGTCCACCAGGCCTATTAGATTATGCTTAGGGGTATGAGCACCTGCACGGTAAAAGAAGTTATATTTTTGATTATAGTGCCCCTTAAGCACAATTCCCTACAGAAAATAATGATTAAACTAAATCCTACCATTCATTCTATGGACATTCACCTTAACATCTAGACTAAAATAGAACATCACAAAATAAAAGCAAAACATCAAGCCATGCACCGCCCTAACCTAAAGCTAGAAGTGGTGACTTAGTCTAATGTGTGTGCTTTAGAAGGTTTGTGTGGTATGCTTAACTAAGGCTTTAAGGTTTGTATTTTCTAAGTGTGAAAGTGTTCAACTTAGAGGATGGTTTCATTTAAGTTATTTTTTTGATTTGGGTTGATTTTTTTTTTTGTATTTTTAATTTGGTTTGAATGAATCCTACAATTAATTACTATGTTTTAAAGAGAGAGAAAAGAGAAGAAAACTTCTCTTTCCTTCCCTACCTTAAGTAATTTCTAAAGTGGATTCATGTTTAGCTTCATTTAGTGAATGTTTGATTATGTGTTTTAATTAATCCTAAGTTTAGATGAACTCTAAACAAACCTATTAAAAAAGAAAGGCATTTTAAGATTAAGTAAAATGAATTAAAATCACAAAACACACATCACTTCATTTCTTTCCCAACATATATAACATGAATATGAATGAATCCTAAGCATATCTATACATACAAATGGAAATGTTTAGTATACTTTATGATGAATGCTAAGTGGTTTAATTAAGAAAATTTGAATGTTTATGATGCATGATTTTCATTAAGTAGAAAAGGAGCTTCTTATCCAATTTTCATTTGCACATATGAATATATGAAAGGCATAAGTGAGTACGGTGCCATTGTTAACCAGGGGTGTAAGGTACAAGACCTACTTAGGGCTACTGGAAGTTGCGCAACCTCAGGATTTTCCAATCTAATATACCACTTTCCTTAAATACAAGCATGTGTACAAAAGAAATGAATAAAATGAAAGGATGCAAAAGTTTGTGTTCGTTGATTTATTTTTGTTTATGCAATTAATATGTACAAGGGTAGATGTCCTTCTTGGGTAATTGCATAAGAATGAATAGGAATGAGATTAGGCAAGTGTTGTGTTCTTTTCACATGAACTATACACTTTGTCAAATTCTATTCAAAACTATACTAAAAGAGGGGAGAAGGAAAACTACACTAAACACATCCTTATATTTTACTCACATGCAAGCTTATAAATAAAATATAAGTAACACACTTTCAATTTTGATACTTGATTCATACATTTTGAAAATAATTTGGATTTAATAGTGATAATAGCCAATCATATTTATATTTTTATCCAAAATATGCAATTTGACATAAAAGAAACATTTCACTTTCATTTTGATTTTTGAAAAGAATGAATGCATGAAATTCATATGGCATACACATTTATCATGTTGGAAAGGAACTAAAATGATGAAATCATGTGAACACATTCACCCTAATTAATTCTTAAAAAAAAGCTTATGAAATAAGAAAGTTAAAGCAAATCAAATTATTTTTAAAGAAGGTTTGGGCTTTGCTGAAAGTTTGAGCTCTTGAAATTGAGTGGATGCTTCTATGGGTCAACTCCTCCTTGCCTTGAGCTCAGCCTTGATCAAATTGGATCCTCCCTTACCATTGGATCTTGGAAAAGAGCTTGGGCAACTTTGACTTGGTCCTCTGATGGAGCTTGAAGAAGGAATTGGGTTGAAGTTGAGTGTGGAGTGAGTTCAAATTTCAATCAAGCTCCCTTATTTTCAAGTGATTAAAATCGATAATGGAGATTTCAAATCCTCTTTAGGAAGCTTAGGAAGACTCTCTAAGGCTTTCTTTGAGTTCCTTTGCTTCAATTGGTTGAGGGATAGTGAATATTGATTTAAATTAGGGGGAGTATATCTACCCCTTGAGCAATTGGATGGCCGAGAAGGATTGTGCCATTTTGATCCAATTGATCTCATGGAATGGGTTTGTTAGGCCATTTAGGGTGTCCTTGAATTCAGTTTTGGCCAAGGAGTGGAATGGTGAACTTCCCATGTGCTTGAATTGAGTGGAAGGAAGTTTTCGATGTGGCCATTTCAATGTGAGTGGTCAATTTGGCCATTCGGCTAAGTTGGGCTAACCCAAACCCATTTGGTTGGGTGAACCACACTCTCTAGTGTTCACTTGATCCACTAAGAGGGTGCCAAGTTGTTATGGAGAGGATTTGACCAAATTCCAAATGGATTTGGCCAAAATTTATCCTATGGCCTCGGAGTAAAATGGTCATTTGACCTTGATTTCAGTTTGGGTATGTTTGATATGATGAGAAAATAGGTTTGGCCAAGTTTCATTGGATTTGGAGTTGGCTTGATGTGATTTGTCATGTTGACCCATTTAGGTCAAAATGGATCAACTTGGGTCAAGTTGACCAAATGGTCAAATTGAGTCAAACTAAGGGTTGGGTCAAGTTCATATGACCATTTGAAATATTTTGGTGGCTTTGATTTGATTCAATTTGATTTAGGTTTGAATTTAGTTCATTTGATTTCAATTAAGTCAAACGGGTCAAGTGGCCAATTGGGCTAGGTTAAGCTCAAATATTGACTTGGTCAAGTTCAAACATTATTTCATGAATGAACTTAGATCATTGGCTTCAATCAATTTGGCTTATGGTGGATTTTGGCTAAGTCCTTAAGAGAAAATCAAAGTGGCTTAGGAAAGATTTGTGAACTTGGAATTGAATTTTGGGTTTAGCTTGATTGATTTGAATTTATATTTCATTTATATATGTGAATATAAATTAGAATATAAATGAGTTATGAGAAAATTTCATGAATTTGAATTGATTTAAAGATGATTTAGGCTTAGTCCTTAAGAGGGGATTAAAGGACTTAAGAAGGATTTTAAATTTGGAATTTGAATTTTGGATTTAGTTTGATTGATTTGAATTTATATTTCATTTATATATATGAATATAAATGAGAATATAAATGGGCCATGGGAAGAATTCATGAATTTGAATATGATTTAGGCTAAGTCCATGAAGGGAAATCAAAGGACTTAGGCATGATTTGGAATTTGAAATTTGAATTTTGGGTTTCAATCAAGGATTTCAATCATGGGTTTCAATCATGTGGCATTGATTTGAGTTTGGAGAAAATCAATTAGGCTAGAATTGATTTAGGTTTTATGTTGATTTGATTTAGAATTTGACTTGAAGGAAGGAAGTGAGGAATGTGGTTCAAGCTATAGGGTAAGCAAATTTTCCTAACACCCCTAAGGCATGACCTATTTCTATGGCTAACTCTTCTATGTTCTAGGGCTAGGTTGAGTGTTCACCTAATCACTAGATGTGTCTTAGGACTAAGGATCTCTTAAAGTCTAAGAGGAGTCCTATGTCTAAGATGGAGGGGTTGAGAACTCATTCTAAAAATGAGGTCAATAGGATGGTTGGAAGGTGGTTTCTCCAAAGGCTTCACATAGTACATAAGATGTAATCTTATGACCAATGCTCATCCCATTCCCCATAACAATCATTCTCAAATTCCTAATTGCAAAATTACATGAAAAGGAAAAGTAAATCTAACTAATATCTCCAAAATAGAGATTAGCTAAACAAACCATATAAGTCCCTAGCATGTATATTAGACTTAGCACCCCAGACATTGGTGACCAAGTCCATTTGGCCTATTGGATTAAGCTTAAGGGTATAAGCACCTGCACAACAAAAGCAGTTATATCTTTATTACAACACCCTTTAAGCATAATCTCCTACAAAAAATAGTGATTAGACTAAATCATCCTACCATTCATTCTATGCACATTCACCCTAACATCCAGATTAAAATAAAACATCGCAAAACAAAAGCAAACATCAAGCCATGCATAGTACTAACCTAAAGCTAGATGTGGTGACTTAACCTAAAAGGTATGTGTGGTATGTTTAGCTAGGGCTTTAAGGTTTAGATTTCCTAAGTATAAAGATGTCCAACTTAGAGGGTGGTTTTGTTTAAGTTGTTTAGTTAATTTGGGTTGATTTTATTTGATGTTTTGTTTAGGTTTTAGTGAACCCACAATTAATTATTAAGTGTTGTAAAGAGAGGGGAAAGAGAAGTTTCTCTTCTCTTTCCTTTCCTACCTTAAGTAATTTTTAAAATAAATTCATATTTAGTTTTGTGTAGTGAATTTTTTATTATGTGTTTTAATTAATCCAAAGTCTAGATTTTCCCTAAAAAAACTCATTCAAAAAGAAAGGCATTTTCTTTCCCAACATGTATAATATGCATATGAATGAATCCTTAGCAAATTTATACATGCAAATGGAAATGTTTAACATACTTTATGATAAATGCTAAGTGAGTTACTTAAGAAAATTTGAATGCTTTAATGATGCGTGATTTTCATTAAGTAGAAAAGATGTTTTCTTATCCATTTTTTCACATGCACAGATGTATGTATGAAAAGCATAAGTGAGTACAGCACCTTGATAACCAAGGGTGTAAGGTAAGATCTACTTAAGGCTACTTAAATCCTCGCAACCCCAGGATTGTCCAGACTCATATACCACTTTCCTTAAAAATAAGCATATGTACAAAAGAAATGAAGGGAAAAGAATGATGAAAAAAGTTTGTATTGGTTGATTTCTTTTGTTTATGCAATTTATATGTACAAATGTAGCTATCCTTCTTAAGTAATAGTATAGCAATGAATAGGAAGGGGGATTAGGCAAGTTTTATGTTCTTTTCAAATGAACTATACACTTTGCCAAATCCTATTCAAAATCATACTAAAAGAAAAAAGAAGGAAGGCTACACTATGCATATCTTCATATTTATGTCCATATGAAAGCTCATAAATAATTATAAGTAGCACACTTTCAATTTAGAATATTTGATTTATAGATTTTGAAAATAGTTTTGAATTTAATAGTGATAATAGCCATCATATTTTACTTTAGCCAAAATATGCAATTTTAAATAAAGAAAATATTTCATTTTGAATTTGATTTTTTTGAAAGCATGAATGCATGAAATTAATATGATATACACATTTAGCATGTTAGGAAAGAACTAAAGTGATGAAAGCATGTAAAAACATTCACCCTAATTAATTACTAAAGGAAATCTTATGAAATAAGAAAGCTTAAAGCAAATCATGTTATTTTTAAGGACGGTTTGATTTTCTTTTGAGTTTGATTTAATTTTAGAAATGTAAGGTGAGTTTATTGTTCATAACCAATTCCCATGTATGTTTATTATTTTAGTTTAATCTTTAGGTGATTAGATCACTGTTATGCTTTGGTTAGGCTAAGATATAAATTAAGTGTGTTAATTACCCCTTACTATACCACCTTAGTATACTTAATCAAATAATTATGAGCTAATGAGATGACATAAAATCACATAAGAAATTTAAATCAGTAATATACCTAAGAAAGAAAGGTACCTAATGCAATTGGCTCATGATTAATGATTAAACTAAGGGGTTTACTTTCTATAACCCTCTCACACATGTGAGTTGAGTTTAGATTTCCTTAATGTACTTAGGCTCTTCAACATCTAAGCATCCACCCAAGATAGATTAATTGAGTTCTAGAGAGTTTTAGAATTTTATAAAATTAATCAAGAAGGTAATTAGTAAATTAACCCTTAATTAAAGTTGGATTAAGAAAGAAAAGGGGGTTTAAGGAATATCTTAAGGAAAACATCCCAAAATTATTCCCTAAACCTCTTATTCACTTAATAAAAACTTAATTTACTCAATCAGAGGGTTAAACCACAAATTATGCTCTTAATTAGCTTAATTATATTACTGGAGTGATTAAGGAATGAAGTAGAAATTCCTCTAAATATGCCACCAATAAATCCCAAGAAAATTAGGGGAGGTGGGAGTCATCCCACTAATTAATCATAAGAAGTTTGGGATTAATCAGTGGAGTAATTAAGAGGAAATTAGTAAACTAACATTTCCAATAAAACCTAAATTCAGAGAAAAGCTCTATTCAAAATTCATTGAAATTATTTTTAGAATATTTTATATTCAATTATCTATCCAATGCAATTTATTTCATATTTTTTTTGATTATTTTAGGCTTAGATATGAATTTAGAAAGTTTTCATGATTAATTAGAACATTTAATAGTAATTACTAATTTAATCCGCAATGTGCCGTGACGCATATGCACTTTCCACTTGGCATGAAGGGATTGGATATTTAAGTTGTCACATCGTAGCGCTACGTCAATGACGGTGCTATGCGCTTTCTCCTCACCCGTTCGATCAAGGATCGGACAACTGAGGTTAAATTCGCTGATCAAATGGAATAAAATGTGGATGCTACATGTTTTGATCATGGCTGTCCGTCCAAAATGAGTAGATAGATGGCCCCTGATCTATCCCTATAATTCTCTATGAATAATGGACATCGTCCATATTCAAGGAGATGATCCGAGCTTGATTGAGCTCAGATTGATTCCAAAATTTACCCACACCATCTAAGCATAAGGGCAAACTCATCTAGTGGCTAGATTTGCATGAGATTAAACTTTACTTCACAAAGCACCAAACAATATTGAACTTATGCTCGGTGTAATGGGTAACCTCGTCGGAGGTGATCACCGATGCTTGATTCCCTTGGAGAAGCTTCTTCTGATGGAGACGAAGCTTTGCTGAGAGTTTGAGGCATTGAAATTGGTAGATGCTTCTATGGACCAACTGCACTTGCACTTGAGCCTGGTCTTGATCGAATTAGATCCTCCCTTGCCTTTGGAACTTGGGAAAGAGCTTGGGTGAACTCGACTTGATCCTCTGATGGAGCTTAAAAGAGGAATTGTGTTGATATGCAGTGTAGGCTAAGTTGGATTTTCGGTGGGACTCCCTATTTTCAAGCTATAAAAATCGAGAATGGAAAATTTGATTTCACTCTAGGAAGCTTAGGATCACTTGGCAATGGCTCCTCTAGCTTCCCTTAGCTCAATCGAGTATGAGAGTGTGTAGATTGAATTGAATTAAGGGGGAGTATATCTCCCCCTTGAAGGATCGAACGATCGTGAAGGTGCTTGCCATTTTGATCCAATTGAGCATATGCAATGGGTTTGTTAGGCTATTAGAACTATCCTTGAATTCGATTTTGGCCAAAGGAGGAGTGGATGAGGTGGCCATGTGCTTAAATCAAGTGGAGGGAAGATTCCATGTGACCAATTTTAAAGGAGGTGGTCAATTTTGGGTTTGGGTTGGGTTTGGCTGACCCAAACCTATTGGGTCATGTGCACTAGGTCCATTAGTGACCATTTGGTCCACTAAGAGGATGCCAAGTGTCCATGAAAAGGAATTGACCAAATTCCAAGTGGTTTTGATTTTGGGTTACCCTATGGCCTGGGGGTAAAATGGTCATTTGACCTTGATTTCAGTTTGGGTATGTTTGATATGTTTGAAAAATGGGTTAGGACAAGTTTCATTGAATTCGGAGTTGGTTTGATATGATTTGGCTCATGTTGACCCATTTAGGTCAAAATGGGTCAACTTAGGTCAAGTTGAGCAATTGGTCAAATTGGGTCAAACCAAGAGTTGGGTCAAGTTCATGTGACCATTTGAAATGTTTTGGTGTCTTTGGTTTGATTCAATTTGGTTTAGTTTTGAATTTGGTTCAATTTAGTTCATTTAGGTCAAATGGGTCAAGTTGAACAATTTGACCCATTTGACCTATTTGGGTTAGGTCATGGGTTGGTTCATGTTTGGTTGGTCATATGAAATGGACTAATATCTTTATTTTCAATCAATTTTGGTTAAGTTTGAATTTTTCTTAATTTGACCCTTTAGGTCAAGTTGGGTTCAAGGTTGATTGGGCTAGGTTATGTCTAGTTGGCCAATTGAGGCCTTGGTCAAGTTCAACAATCATTTTGGGATGAACTTGATCCATTGGTTTCAACCAATTTGGCTTAGATCAAGTTTTGACACATTTTGACTTTTTAGGTCAAGTTGGTTAAACTTAGGTCAAGTGGCCAATTGGGCTAGGTTAGCCTCAAATGTTGACTTGGTCAAGTTCAAATATTGATTATGAATGAACTTAGATCATTGATTTCAATCAATTTGGCCTATGGTGGATTTTGGCAATGTTGGGTTTCATTTTGGCTAAGTGTTGACTTCGTCAACTCGGTTTGACTTGGTTTGACCCAGTTTTAGTGATTGATCATCTCATGATGATTATTGATCATGATGAGAGACTTAGGTGGGCTTAGTTCAATCCAATTTGGTTAGGATTAGAATTTGGCTTATAAGGATACTTTAGGTCACTTTGGGTCAAGTGAGCCTAAGTGGGTCAAATGGCTTGGCCAAAGCTTGATTTGAGTTTGATTGAACTCACATATGGACTTATGATTAAAATATAAATCCATTTGTAAGTGGATTGAAGTCAAATGAGTTTTGATTCATTTGACAATTTCAAGTTCAAAGGGGTCAACATGGGTTTGACTTTGGTTTTATTTTTTAATTGAGTTTTGATTTGATGATTGAAGTTTATGTTTATATTTGGATTCATTATTGAAGGATTGATTTAATCATGAAGAAAAATCAAGGGTTGGCTTGAATTGAAATTAATTTAGCTAAGTTTAAGATTTTGACTTGAAAGGCTTAGGTTGGATTTTGATTGAATTTGAGTTTGATTTTTGGAGTTGGTTTTGGTTGTTTGATAATATAAATGGGTTATGAGAACATTTCAAAGATTTGAAGTGATTTGAACATGATCTAGGCTATGTCCTTAAGAGAAAACAAAGTGACTTAAGAAAGATTTGTGATTTGAATTTGAATTTGGAATTTGATTTAATTGATTTGAATTTATATTTCATTTATATATGTGAATATAAATGAGAATATAAATGAGTTGTGTGAAAATTTCATGAGTTTGAATTAATTTGAACATGATTTAAGCCTAAGAGAGTCAAAGGACTTAAAGTTTGGAATTTGGAATTTCAATTGGATTTGATTGATTTGAATTTATATTTCATATATATATGAATAAATGAGAATATAAATGAGTTATGAAAAATTTAATTGATTTGAATTGATAAGATTAGGAGGAATTAATTAAAAGTAAAAGCAGTGTGAATTTGGGAAAATTCAATTTGTATTTAATCACGGGAAGTCTTGATAGGTTGGTGTCCACCTCAAATTTGTTTAAGATCTCTTAAAGTCTAAGAGTTTATGTTTGATAGTGGGTGGTTAAGGAACAGATAGGCAAGACCTAAATGCGATAAACACGACAAGCATAGATGACTCCCCAGCTGTGGTGTAGAAGGAATCCAGATCTAGTAATGTGTCTAAGGGACATAAGAGGGAAGGAGGAATCCACTAGGGATAGAGTATGTGAACCTTCCATTAAGGAAGAAGGTTCAAGTCATCCACAAAGGGATGAGAGATTTGATTTGATTTGAGTCTCACTAGGGAAAAATTTGATTTGATTAATTAAGTCCTACTGGGGAAGAGGCTTGAATTTATTTCAATTTGTTGTTTGCTTAATTGTGTTTGTTTTGACTCAATAGGGGATATACAAGTGAACTCTCCACTGGGGAAGCGAGTTCAAGTCATCCACCAAATGAAGAAAGGTTGTTTAGAATTCTAGATCCACTAGGGAGCTAGAAAGATTTGCATCTCACTAAGGAGAAGCAAAATATTTTGATTTGGATTGATTGATTGTCTTCATTTTATTTTGTTTGTTTTAGATTTTTAAATTTGTATTTTGAGATGGACCCTATTGGTTTGTGATGGATTGTACTAAGTAGGAGCCATGGAGGCCTAGACCTAACCTAGATTTACCTACGATCAAAGGGAGTCTACTAAACACATATTGGGACTATCCAAAGGGATGCCTTTCGGTATGTAGTAGTTGTACTAGGAAGAAAGCGTAGTCAACTTACATCCTCCAAAGTAGGGACAAGTTGCTGGGGTGATCTATTGGCAAGGAAACAGATTGAGCCCAACCTAGGGCTGACTATTGAGTGAATGCCGCTGGGGGACTTAGATGAACTCAAGGATAGTCAAGGTTAATTTTATTTTTTAGGTTATTTTGATGAATTACATTGGTTTACGATGGATCACACTAAGATGGAACTTATATCAGCCTAAACTTATCTCAGATTTACTGAACCAAAGGGAGTAGCTTCTCGGCTGATGGAAGAATTATCCGACCAAAGGAGTTCCTTTCAGTTTGCAATGATCAATTTAAGGGAAGAAAGCTCAGGGACTCACATCTTACACTACAAAAGACCATTAGGGTGATCGGTTGCTTTAGGCAATAATTCGAACCCGACCTAGGGTTGCCTGTCAGTTTGCGATAGTCATGCTATATAGAATGCATCATAGTCTTACATATTCCAATGCGGAATGACTGTCGGGGTAACCTGTTTGTGGCAAAACAAAGTGAACCCAACCTAAGGGTGACTATAGAGTGAGTACCGACCCGGGGATTTATCTCAACTCAAGTAGTCAGACAATTCCTATAGGGAGTTCTGCTGACACTACCCTAAAGATTGGATGCCTGCTTGGAAAAAGGGGCCCTTTGGGGGCTTGAATTCCTAATCCACAAGTGAATTAATTATTTGTTCTGTTTAGCTTGTTTATAATAGACCTTGTTAGTTTGTGAGGGATCAAATTGAGAAGGAGCTTATATCAGCCTAGACCTATCTTAGATTCTTGAACAAGAATTGTGCATCCTAAACAAATTCTCAACCACAGAGCTACTAATCTAAAAGTAACCTGGGTAGTGTCTAAATGGGATCACAAAGGATGTGATCCAAATAGAGTGCCCACAGGGAGAGGGGCCATTAAAGGCTTAATCCAAAACCCTGGAGAAGATGACATGGCTAGTCATATATCAAATAGGTATTGTCCAACTCAAGAGAAAGCACGAGGACTCACATCACCAAGAGTGGTGTATCTAGCGGGTGAGTCGGTGTGACATCAACTCAACCTAAGGTGCCATCAATTTGCAATAATCTAGGAAGAAAGCTGGGACTCACATCCTATAGCATGGCATTGCGAGATAGTATCTTTTCGATAGGTGTCATCCGACCTAGGGCGACTATTGAGTGAATGCCACTAGAGGACTTATACCGACTCAAATGTAGTCAAGAGGAAAGGAGCCTCTGGGGAACATACCCTAAACCTCAAATATACTTGACCTAGTCAGTACATGATGATTAATTCAAGAAGAAAGCGTATGGACTCACATATTCTTAAATAAAATCAACATGAGGGTGGTTTCTTGGGCAGGCGTGAAGCTAACTACTAACGGTGCTCGTTGGTTTGCAATGGTCAAGTTAGGAAGAAAGCACTGGGGCTCATATCTTCTAAACAAGTGACCTCTAGGGTGTCATACTAGCGAGGTAGCATGTAGACCTGACCTAGAGCAGCTAATGGGTGAGTGCCATAGGGGCTTTCTCCCACATCAAAGTAGCCCAAGACAAAGGATATGTGTTCATTTTTTTGTATGTGTTAAGGGGAATAGGATGCCTCCCAGGTTCTCTTACACCTACCTTAAATATGCTTGGGGAATTTGATGAAATGATACCACGGATGGCAACCGAGATTCCCGCCAAGTAAGGATGCTGCTTGGGTTCTCTCACACCTAACTTAGTTGTGCTAATCAAAATAGGATGCCTCTTGGGTTATCTTACACTTATTCTAATAGTAACATGAGATTTTATTTGACTGTGTTTGTGTTGTGAAAGAGGAATAGGATGCCACTAGGGCTCTCTTACACCTATCCTAAATACGTCAAGGTAGATTCACAGGACAAGCAAATAATGCTTTGAAAGAAGAGAAGATTTTGATGAAATGAAATCAAATTTTTGTTGATTGATAGAATTATTTTTAAACATGATTTTTATGGTATTATTTCTTCAAATAGAGCCCATTAATTGGAAGCATCAGGTGTTCCCCTTTACAATCAATAAGTTGTTAAGATCCTCCTTGGTAGGCCTTCTCCCAAGTTGGTTCAAACTTGGCTCCCATCTGTTGACGTGCAATAATTGGTTTCCTTAGGACTAACACAAGTTCTCCTACTCGAAAAGACCTAGGGCAGACCAGCTTGTTGTAAGCTTGAATCATTTTGGCCTTGTACAACTCGAGGTTCTAGCATGGACATAGGTGACTCTCCTCCAAACCTTCGAGCTCTTCTAACCAAAACTTTGCATTCTGCTTTGTAGTGATCTTACTACCCAATGCTATCCTTAGTGATGGGAGTTGAACTTCTAAAGGTAGAACGGCTTCGGACCCATACACTAAGAAAACTGGGGTAGATTGAGTTGGAGATCGGTATGTGGTGTGATAGGCCCACAAGGCTTCAACCAACTGCTCATTCCATTGGATTTTATTATCATCAAGAGTCTTCTTTAATATCTGGATGAGAGTTTTGTTGAATGCTTCTGCTAAGCCATTTGCTCTGGGGTAGTAGATGGTGGAGTATCTCCAATCTATACTGTGTCTTCTGGCAAAGCTATTGATCTTGGTGCTTTTGAATGTAGTACCATTATCGGATATAATTTATCGAGGCACCCTGAACCTATATATGATATGGTTCCTAAAAAACTGAAGCACATGCTGAGTTGTGATGACTCTAAGTGGGATTGCCTCCACCCACTTGGAAAAGTAGTCAGTGGTAGCTAAGATGAACCGATGACCCTTGAAAGAAGGAGAATTGATCAGACCCATAATGTAGATTCCCCAACACTCGAAGGGCCATGAGGCCAATGTAGGGTGTAGAATATTGGATGGTTAGTGGAGGACCACCGTGTACCTGACACCAATGGCATCTCCTAGCTACATCCATGCAGTCCGTAATTATCGAATGTCAATAGTATCCTAGTCTCTTGATCTTTATCTTTATTTTTAGACGAGATTGATGTGCTCCACATAGACTTGAATGTACCTCAGTTACAATGCCACGGGCTTCATGTTTATCTAAACAATGTAACCACATCTGGTCAAAGGGCCAGTGGTATAGGGTGCCATCAACGAGAGCATAGGAGAGAGCTCTCTATTTCACTTGATGGGCTTGTGACTTTTTTGAGGTAGTTCATTGGTCTTCAAATAGTCTATGAACGGTTTCCTCCAATCTAGCTCCTTGTCCTTATAGGAAATGACAACCTCCCCTTCAAGAGAAAGTCTCTCGATGAGTTCAACATCAATAAGGGATAGGACTTGTCTATTTTGGACCCTTATTGAAATGGACTCATCTTCCGGACATACCAATTCTTTGGAAAGTTTGGCCAAAGCATCTGCTACTGTGTTCTCTACTCGGGGAACCTTGTAGATGGTGACTTTAGAGAATTGGGAAAACAGGTTCATGGTATACTCGTGGTAATGACGAAGCTTGGGTTTGAGAACTTTGTAGGACCCAACAATCTGGTTGATGACCAACTGAGAATCCCCAAAGATGTTGATGCTCTTGACACTAATTATGATGGCTAACTCTAGAATCACAATGAAAGCCTCATACTCGACTTCATTATTGGTGTAGGGGTTGGAAAGATAGTATGAGAATCTCATCACATTAGTGTGGGTTAGGAGAACTATTCTACCGCCTTTCAGAAGTAGATCATGGTGCCCCTTTATGAAAAGAAGCTGTACCATCAAAATACATCTCCCATAGGAAGTTGCCAACCTCCCCTAAGTTCAAGATTTGTTCATCAGGGAGGTCATCACTAAGCGGAGAATCAGCAAGAAGTGGGTGTGCTGCTAAGAAATCTGCTAGTGCTTGTTCTTTTATGGCATGGAGGGGTATGAATGTGATATCAAACTGCGAGAGGATCAAGGACCATCGTGCCAAATGTCCAGATAGTGTTGGACGTGTCTAGAGATCAAGTTCACCTTATGAGAAAGCATATAGTGTTGTATCTTCTGAGATGCAAAGATCAAAGTTAGGCAATGTTTCTCAATAGGTGGATAGTTTGCTTCAGCAAGAATCAGATGACGGCTGAGGTAGTAGAGAGCATTCTCCTTTCCTTCATCATTAGATTGGGCCAACCGAGTGCCGAGAGAGTCATCCAATGCAGCATTATAGAGGATGAGTGGCTTACCAGGGAAAGGGGCTACTTGAACTTATGACTTCACTAAATACTGCTTCATAGCTTCGAAGGCATGCTAGCACTTGTCATCCCACTTGAACTTGGCATCCTTTTTGACAAGTGCTGAAAATGGCTTGCATATCCCTGATAGGTTGGAGATAAAGAGTCTCAGAGATGCCAACCATCCTTGGAATGATCTGAGTTGAGTTAAACTTTTAGGAGGTTGCATTTCTAAGATAACTTTAATCTTTTTTAGATCTATTTCTATTCCCGTGTCAACAACAAATTCCCAAGCTACTCAATGCACAGATTCATTTTGAGGTTATATTATCTTAACTTCAAAAAACTACTCTCAAATCAAGAGATGGTCTTCCTTTTCTCTCTTGACTAGATCATCAACATAGCACTCAACCGATGATGGATGAGTTCATTGAAGATGAGTCATGGCGTTGGTATGTAGCATTTTAAGGGAAAGGCATGACCTATAAAAGATTTCGTCGGGTTCAAAATCAATGTTTCTTTCATCTTCAAGAGACATCTTGATTTGGTTGTAGGATGACCCATCCATGAAAGAGAAAATTACATGAGATGAGTGATGACCATTAAGTATAGGAAGAGAAACTCATCCTTCTTTGCCTTATTTAAGTCCTAAAATTGATGCAAATGTGAATTTGGCCATTCTTCTTCTTAACTAGTGTGACACTATCTAACCAGGTAGGATATTTTTCTTCCCTGATGAAACCAACATCGATCAGTTTCTTAACTTCAAAAATAACCTATTGTTCGATTTCTAATCGCATGCATCTAGGAGCTTGCTTGATAGGGTTAGTGCTAGGATCTATTGCTAGCTTGTGGACTACTACGTTAGGAGATAATCTGGGCATCTCTTCATAACTCCATGCAAAGCAGTCCTTAAACTCAATCAATAGCCTAACTAAGTCATTGGTTTGTTCTTCATTCAGTAACAAACTGATGTACATCGGGTGTGGATTTCCTTCCATCTCGAAGTTGATTTATTTAAGCTTGTCAATTATTGAATGGATCTTCTCTTCAAATTTTGGTGGCACATCTTTGATTTTGAGATCATCAGAATCATCTAAGGTTTCTAAACACACATTCTTATAAGAGTTTGTGTTGTGTGAAAAGAACCTATCAGACTCCAAATGATTGGTAACAACTAAGCAGTAATCATTGTGATTGACTGGACCCACTATATTGAATCATAATCCTGCTCTTGATTGTGCTTCCCTACCTGTATTATTCCACAGCTTCTCAAAATACTCAGACCTGTGCTTGGACCATGTATGAGGAATCAAACCTTTTTGTATTTGATTATAAACACAAGGTGAGTAAAAGTCAAATGGTAATTCAATTAATTCTTTAAATGAATCCTCCTCAAGTTCTATATCAACTTTACTTGAGGATGATGATCCCAAAAAGAATCTCTTCGGTTTCATATCACGAGATGACTTAGGGGCTTCCTTAACTACTAAACCTTCAACTTTTTAGGGTGAAAGTGAGGTTAGAGCTAAGGTTCCCAACTACTGGCTGATAGTTTTACATACATCTGATTTGAATACTTTGCTTTATCTGGAGGCCTGATCTTCATCATTGTCTGGCTCGAGTGTCAACTCCAATGAAACCCACTGAGAGGGGTTGGCTGGTGTGCTCATCACATTAGACTCATCAACATAACCCCTGTTGGATGATGGTCAACCAGGAGGTCTTCCACCTCTGGAATTGCTACTGTTTCTGCCTCTGCCTGGTGGAGGTTGAGTCATCTTGCCCACATGTCCATATGAAGGAATGAACTATGGGTAGAATGTGATATGCAGATCTTTTTCTTCTTCAATTCCCCTTTCTTGTTCACTTGGTTCATTTTTCTTTTCATTTTCTTTTGCCTTTACTTTTTCTTCATTTTTCTTTTTCTTTTGAATTTGAGTTTTGTCCAAGTTCACGAGAAAGGGTATTTTGAGGAAGATAGCATGTTGCATCCTCATTTATCTCAACCTCTCTAACCAAAAATAGCTTTTGATCTCTATTGACAAGATATTCAATCCCATCCTTTCTGAACTTGATGCACTGATGGAGGGAGGATGGAATTATCTTATTCTGATCTATCCAAGGCCTATCGAGCAGAGCAGTGAATGAAGTATTTAAATCAATGATGTAAAACTTGGCTTCAGTCTTCCAGTCACCAATCTCTAAAGGTAACACTATAGAATGTATAGCTCGCTTGCCTTGTTCATTGAATCCTCTCAACATCATCCAATCTCCTTGAAGTGTGGAGATGTCGATCCTAAAATAGCAAGGGTCTTTAGACTCATAATATTCACCGATGCACCTGGATCGATGAGAACTCTAGCAAGTTTGAATCTGCCCATGTCAATTGTGATGTAGAGGGGACGGTTGTGCTCCATGTCCTCCAGAAGAAGGTCTTTATCTGTGAAAGTGTTCCTCTGAGCTTCTCTGAAATAATGTGCCTCCTCACCAATAGCAGTCAACGGAGCTAAGCATATCTTAAGATCAAAGAGAGCTTTGATTAATTATTTCCTCATCTCTTTGGATAAGAAAAGGGCATAGTATATGCTTATCTTAGATGACAACTTTCTTATATGAGAGAGGACATTATTGTCCACCTTGGGTTGATCCTCCACAAGCATATTTAAGGGTGGAGCATCCTGTGGAAGGGGCTTCTCGATCCTCTGTACCAATGACTTATTTCTCTCTATATTGATGTGCTGCCCTAGGAGGTAGAACCTTGCCACTATGGAGGTTGACTTCAGTGATCTCTTGTGGCAGGGTAATGGAAGGTTTTACCTACACATTAGGCTCACTTACAGCTTCTCTATGGGACCCTCAAAATTGGATGATTCCAAGTCTATCTCAAGAGGTGAACCCATAGAATTTAGAGTAGGAAAGTCCAACTCTAAATCAGAAAGAGGAAGATCAAAATTATTATAGTTGTTTAGACTTAAAGAGTTATTAGGAATAAATTCAGACAACCCATCAAAACATAGATGTAATTCAAGCTAGCTTTATTATTTAATCTCTTAGATTTGATAGAATGTACAAAGTAGAAATTAAGTAAAGTAAGAGAGGTGATGGATTTGATGCCCTCATCTACCGATACAAGATGTTTACTAGTAGAAGAAGAACTAGCAGAAGTAGTGGTAGCTGCTGATGTGGTAGCTACAATGGTAGACTGGAGGCTGGACTCTATCGGTGGTTGCACTACTAGGCTATGAAGGGCTGACACATACTGCTGCTACTACTGATGCTGCTGAGCTCCCCATTTCCTTGAGTTAGCTCTGGCAACTTTCAAACCTTCCTTGATGTTGGAGGTTTGAGCTGACTCAGGCACCTGCAAGGAAAGTTTTTTGATCTTCTGAACAATCTTTTTAGAGGTTTCGAATAAGGAGATATTACAATCTTCTTTGGGTTTGGAAGGATCATAAGTATCCCTAAGGATTAACCTATTAGAACTGGATGGTTGTTCCATAAGGTATTCCTTCAGGATAACTATAGCATCGATCTTGAAGCTATGTTCAAGCTAGTCCTTAAATGTGAATCAATCCTCCAAAACATGACCTAGCATACGGTGGTAGGGGTAAAAGTTAGGATCATGACTTTTGCCCACTTCCTCCGGTCTCCTAGGCTCGGGTAGCTAAAAATCAGGCTTCTTTAAGAGATTCTTAAGATCTTCTTGATTACCTCTCTCTTAAATGAATAAGGCTTGTTAAGTTTATCCAAAAGAGTAGGTGGACCATAGCTACTTGGCAGTGGATATGTGTACCACTGCTACTGATGATGTAGTTGAGGAGGTGACTGAGTAGGACATGGAGGCTACTATGGGGCCTGATAGGGCTGCCTCAGTGGTGGTATAGGAGGTGGAAGTGAAGGCTGCTGAGGTCATGGTCTCTTGAACTGATCTCTAGCTAGTTGCTTCCCTTTATCCACTATTGTCACTGCCCCGGGCTTCTTCTTGTATACCTTCTACAGCTTTTATTTTGGCAACTGGTCTTGAAAAGGCAACTATTTGGCCTCTCCTTGTAGACTAGCAGCCTTATTGATTAACTTCTCAAAGGTTTTGATGGTGAAGCCCTTAAGAGTGAAGGCGATCGGGCCATGGATATTCTTTCAAAGAATCTCAATGGCATGCTGCTTAGATAGTTATGGCTCACATTTCATACTCAAGTTACACCATCTGAGAACGTAGTCATTAAGGGACTCACCTGGGTGTTGTTGTGCTACAACAAGATCGCCAACAGTAACCCTTTGTTGAGCTCTAGCAAACCTCTTGATAAATAGTTGATCCAACTCAGCAAATATCTTTATTGAACTATTGGGAAGTTCAACATACCAATCAAAAGTTATCCCTGCTAGGCTACAGATGAAGAGATAGAATAGTAAAGCATCGATGTCACCGGCATTGCAACAATTGGCCCTGAAGTGTGCAATATGTTGCCTCAGGGTTTCAACTGCCATCAAAACTCTTGATGGAAGGTAGCAAAAAACCATTGGGATATTTAATTGCATCAAATTTCTTCAGGTGGGGTCTACCCTTTGGAACTGAAGATCCTCCCCGGGATTGAGCCAACACTTTCTTCACCTGCTGCTCAACCATAGACTTGATATCTTTCTCCTATATGGAGGTACTTTCCACTACTTTCTTATACATACTGGTGCTACATTGCTCTAATGAAGGTAAAGTCTTGGCTGGGTCCAAGACATGCACCAACTCTAACTGATTAGTCTCATTAGTAGTAGGATCAACTGTTGGGGCTTATTTCTGAAGTACTGAAACTACTGCTAATAAGACCTTAAGCTACCTCACCATCCTATCTATTTGTTCATCTTTCTATTTTAATTGATATCGAAGGTGTTGGGTTGATTGGGTTGTGTCTTCCTGCTCAACCTCATCACCTTCCATAGCCTGTTACTGTCTGAAGAGGGATCCCCTAGTATCTACCATGCAAACCCCAGCCAAGTCTCCCAACAAATCATCTTCATTGGGATAAAAGATGATCTTCTCCTCATCAAACCAGTCATATCCTAGGATCTCCTTCTTTTTCATGAAATAGTGAGCTACTATGTCATCTAAAGATCAATGTATAACAAATGCTTTTGGGTAGGTGATGGGATCCATCGTGAGCACCAGACCTCCCCTCTTGGAGAATCAACCTGTAGTACTTACTAGAAGATATGCATTCACGCACTCTGCAGGTGACACTCTAAGGGTTCTATGATCGTGGATACAATTGGGTTGCCACCCTCTCCCTCTATGACTGTTGTAACCTGTTGGTGTTTTATCTGGAATAGAGAAAAGAAATGACACCACATGAAATTTAGGAATATTTTATTTAGATGATCAAATATGGCATTAAGGAATAAACATATTATCTCGAAAGATAAACATGCTCTCTTGTAATAGATCCGATCATTTCAATAAAAGACTCCTAAGGATAATGGGTATTTCATGTTCCAGAGTATTTTCCCTTGAACTATATGGAAAAGTAGAACAGGATCTATTTTATCCTAGGATCATGGTTCCCTATAAAGGCAAGATCCTATAGTAAATTACATCTTAAGAAGGGTCTCTTCCTAAGAATACTCTCGATTAAAGAAACAAGTGGTTATTCTTAAAGACTACTAAGGTAGCTTTCAAAGGAATATTTTTTGGAAATTTAATTAGAGAGAGAGTTATTTTCAAGAGCTAAATGGGAAAGAGTAGGAAATTTCTATTGATACTAGGATACCATGTAGACATTTCAACTATCCTATTATTGGGCTTCAAATTTGGGATTTTAATTCTAGATTTTAAGTTATCATTTTCTTAAAAATCTAGGGCTTAAATTCTAGCAGCACAAAACTATAGAAATGCCTAGGGTTGAAGACTTATTCCTAAAAGGATGCTTCTAGAACCTAGTCTACAGGTGCTTCTGACACATGTCAGATGCTTGACCTAGTTCTATCCTTGGGAATCATTGGCCATTCTCCTCACTTGAGGGAACTAACCTATCCCTGACTCTTCTGGACTTACAACTTGCCTGGAGAAGGCTACCAGCTAACACCACCTAAGCGCATTTTAAAACCATGAGGCTAAGTCATATGAATGCAAGATGGCTGAGCTATTATAGATTTAAGAAAGAAATTTATGAACCTAATGTACTCCCTAACCCCTAAGATTATGTAGGGTATGAAGATGTGCCTAACTAATGTATATTTTTTAGATTTTTATAATTTTTGACTCAAGATTCATTTAGGTCATAGGAATACAATTTATGCTTAATGCATGCAATTAGAAAAAGACTATGGGCTAAATCAAAATAGAAGAAGGTGTACTTCCATCATAGGCTCTCAAAGGTTAAGCCCAGGTTCTTTGGCAAGGTTGGAAGTCCTTCATTAATCAAGAGTGAAATAATATGATTTATGTATGATATTAAAACATCCAGCTAAGGGGTTGCTACATATTTTATCTTTCCATAATGGCCTAGGATTTTATATGAAGATTATGAGTTGTATTTATTTTTATGTTTCATTTGATTTAGTTGGGTAAAAAATTTTGTTTATCCTATGAGCCTACATCGAGGCATTCATCACAGCATAAACATAGCACAGAAAGAAACCTAAGAAAAGCATGATGTTTCTATTGCATACCCAAAATAGATCAAGCCAAATTAAATTATATAAGAAAAAGGCCAATCTGCTCTTGTTGTACACCCAGAAGAAAGAAAAATGGGCGGTCAAATTCTTCCTTTATACAATCCAGCCTAGAACTACAAGTTTAGATCTATGGGTCTTCTTTCCAGGAAAGTCTCCTTCTTCAGGGACATCCATCGGGCTCCACAGGGGACTACTGCACCATCTCCTGGTAGGGTCAACTCCTGCTAATCCTAGACCCCATAGATCCTAACCTAATTCTAAGCTCAAATTTACATTTAGAATTCAAAAAAAAATCCAAAGCCCTGCAAAATAGATGTTAGGAACTACACGCAGCACACAAAATAGTTTATGTTTTACAAACATATGGGCTTAGCATTAGTTGCTTACCAAGCCCACCTATCCTATGGACTATGTTAAGGGATTTTCAGCAGCTGCAAGCAAATAATAATTTTATGATTTATTTATTATAGCGATCCCTTTAACATAGTCCCATGCAAAAAATAGTGTTAAATCTAGAAAGAACGCTCTAACATTCAGTCTAACGAACAAATAAGCCTAGGAATCTAGTATAAAGCAATACACCACACAGACATGTGAAGCATAACACAACATATCACATGAGACTAAAAGATAATCACAGAACAATCTAACCTAGATCTAGAGTCCGTGACCTAAGTAATCTAGTGTTTGTAAAAGAGGGGTTTGTGTGGCAAGACTTTGCTAGGCTCCTTTAAGTTCAAGTTTAAATTTGAAGTTTGAATTTGTTTAATTTTTACCATTGGTTGGTTTCAATTCAAATGGTTTAGTGATTTAATTTCCATTTGTATTCCATTTTATTTTATTAAAGTTGTATAGCTTTTTAAGAATGAGAAATAGAATGAATTTCATTTTTGAGTGAAACTCACTTTATTCCACATCCTACATCCTAATGAAATTTCCAAAAGTTTAATTAAGATCCTTAAGTATTTTAATTAATCCTTTTGATGTTATTTATGTTTGGATTAGTTTTATGTTATTTCATTTGTTTGAATTGCTTTATTTGATTTAATTTGTTTCATTTTGAATTAAGCTATGTGGGTTTCATTTGATTTGGCTTATGTTAATTTAAAGAGTTTGATTTTATTCAATTTAACTTAAGTTATTAAATTATGGATTTGTAAGCTTAAGATTTAAGTTCATTAATATGAATTAGTACCTTAAGTTTGTTCATGGATTACACTTAACCTAAAGCACTTAGGTTAATTATTTGATCTAATTTAATTAACCTAGGTTTTAGATTCATTATTTAAATTTATCAGAGATGAATGATTTTATTAAACTTCATTGATTCAAAGGTTAAGATTTAAGTTAATTAATAATTTTATTAACCTAAGGTTTTATTTCATTAACTTAAGATTGAATTTGATCACTTTGATTAACTTAGGATATTTAGATAAGTTTCTGAATAGTTTTCTTATGTTTGATGGATATTAGTTTGAATTACCACTTTATTTAATAGGTTAATTAATTTTCTTAACCCAATATTTGATTAACATTGACCAAGGGATTTAGAAATTTGAAAACTCATAATCCAAAGTTCATTTGGACTTTAAATAATTCTGGCTAGTAGGGTTACATGCCAATTTTATATCCCTAGAGTTTCAGCTTGATTAGAGATGTACTTAAGGTGTAATTAAAGTTTTAATTATTTCATTAAAACTTAAATTATTCCTAATTTATTAATATTCAATAAAGGATTTTTTTTTCACTTATTCTTCACTAAAATACCTTTTTAATGAGGGTTTATTCATAAATTTTGTTTAACTGGTTAATTTATCATGATTTAATTAAGTTCAGGTTGTTTAATTGAATTATTTAATTCATTTAATTATCTAATTAAGTCAATTTAGGGATTATTAGGCTCAGATAGGTTTCCTCAAGCTTAATTAGTGTTTTAATGCTTATTAATATTCATTATGTTGATTTAAGGTTGCTAGATCAACATTTCTTAATTATTTTATTAAAGGTTAATTAATTTAATTAATTAAAAGATTAAGCATATGAATTTTCAATTTCTCTTGAATTTAGAGAAATAAATCCCCAAAAAATCACCTAAGGTGTATTTTATGCTTAATTTCATTCCCCCAAAGTTTCAAATTAATTGAATTATTAATTCGAGAGTAATTGGGTTTAATGTTTTTCAATTAAACCTAAATTAAGAGAAAATTACCCAATAAAAATTGGATATTTTAATTTCAATGGATTCCTCTCATCAAGATGAATCCATTGAGCCTTTATTTGTAATTATTTTAATTTATGTTTTATTTTATATGATTTTTAGAAGTTTTCTTCATTTTTAAATTAATTAAACTGTTATTTAACAATTTGTAAGTGGGGGTCCCATGCGGTGTGGTAGACCGCATGGCACCTGCCCACGTGGTGCGTCTGTCTACATGGCACGCGCGGGTTGGTCCGCATGGCGCTACCTTGCACTGCGTCAGCATGCGAGGTCCCTAAGGGGTTTAATCCAATGGTCCACCTTGATCGAGTCATAGATAGAAGGATCGGACGGTCGAGATTAAATCCACGTCATGAATGGACACCGTCCATGATTTCTTGCTAATCGCCAATTAATCAAGCTCTAATTTCGATCCCAAAATGATCATGGACTAATTTAGAACCCATTCATATGGATGGAATGAATTGGGGAATCAATTTCTTTCACAAAGCTCCAAAATCTATGGCTTTGAGAGAGGGAGAAAATGCATACCTAAATTCTGATGATCGCCGATGGTGAGATCGATCCCGTTAGCTTTTCCTTGACTCTACGAACTTGTGCACAAAGTTTTGTGGCTTGGCTCCCCATGGATTGCTCCCTAGACCAATGCAAGCTCAGTTTAAGGTGGCGTTGGTCCTTTTTTAAGTTACCAGCAACGAAGAGGGCAGGTGAGGTTTCGTTCGAGCTCCCTTTTAGCTTTGAAATGTATTGGTTCCTTCGATTTGGGATGAAATCCACTCATTGTGATTTCACCATTAGAGGTTGTTCGGCCTTCTTCTGTTCACCGGCGAGCCGATGGTGAGGGGGTCGGAGTATGGTTGGGAACTTCATCACTTGCCTTGGCGATGCTTTTGGAATGAAAATGGGGAGGTAATAGTCTCCCCTACTCTGCTTTCCATACTTGGCTGAAAGCTCTAAAGAAGGAATTTTAATGGCCAAACTCCAGCCACCGGCAGAGGCAAGGCCGGTCAAGGTGTGCGATCAACTCCCTTTTTCCTAGTGAACATATGGGAATGTTCATAGCACAAGTAGAGAGCTTCCTTGATTGATTTTCACACTTGGCCGAGAGCTTTTCCTCCTCTTCCTCTTCTTCTCTTTTCCTTCTACCCTTGGTTGGCTAAGCTTAAGGAAAACTCTTGGAGGTTTGCACCTTTTGCCTTAATTTCCTTCTCTACCATTGAAGGCAGCAGCCATTCTCTTAAGAGGTGGCTTTTGTCTTGGATTGGATGAGGTGGGAAGAAGGGAGTTTGCATGGGAAAAGGTGGAAGAAAAAATTGGCATTTTCTTTTTTTTTTCATGTCCCATTTTCTAAGTCTTCTTTTCTTTTATTTTGCTTTTATTATTTCCATGCAATATGGCATTATCATCTTAGTTTGGATTAAAGTATAATATGCCATAATTAATCTCAAATAGATTTGAGATTAGATTTAATACCATTTGAATTAGATTAGGGAATTTGAATCCAACCAAATGCTTTGATGCAAAGTATTTGGATTTAACTTTATCCTTTGAATTTGTTTAGTTTATTCTTTAAACCATAATGCAATTTACGATCAATTGCATTATGATTTGATTAAACCATTTAATTTGAGTTGATTTTAAATTTAATTTAATTTTAATTCTTTTAGCTTAAATGGGTTAGGTATGATTCCAAATGAGTTCAAATGATCAATTTGATTCAAATGGAATGGGTTTGGATCCTTTCATTCATTTTAATTTGATTTATTTGAGTTAATCCAAATTAAAATTTTGGATTGATTCTACCTATATTAAATAGGTTATAATAAACTCATAAAGATTTTCTAGAATACTAAGTGAGGTGCCCTAAGCATTGAATTAAGAAAATCCTATTTGAGATTAGGATCTCTTAATTGCCAAATTAACCTCATCCAAAAATGAGGTCAACATAACCATCTCCAAATCCTGCTGTGGCGGTGATGGTGAAGGGACGACCACTATGCTCCGGGGTCGTCATTCCTTCCACACCATAACTTGGGTAGAAGGTCAAGCAGGAGAGCTCGAACTCGCCACAGTAGGTGGTGTGGATGGAATGGGATCCCTTGGCCATAGCCGGATCACCAATGGGGTCCTCTTCTCCCCGGATGTGGCATTCATGGCCTTAGGAGGAACTAAAGATGCTGATACATGAACGGGTGATGGTGGATGACGGGTAGAGCGGTGTGGTGGAGACACCACTAACTCTCTCAAAATAGGAGCTCTACTTCTATGGTGAGTAGTCCATAAAGAATATTTATATTGATCGATGCGGAGCTTGCCGTGAAAAAAGATGAGTGTGGAGGCCGTAGACCAACATCTCAGTAGTATGCTGTATGGGCCTCCGCCCACCATAGATATTTCCCCATTTGAGGGATAATAGATCTCAAGTCAATTGAGCCATGAAAGTCATAAGCTTTGCTCCAACCCGGTGAGGTGAATGGACCTCCTACCATCCTCTCTGCTCGACCAAGAGGATGGAATATTCAAATTAAATCAAAGTGGGCAACTCCTCCACAACTGATCGTATAGCTGCCTCCATCTCCTCGGTGATGCATGTATGGTATCGCTTAATCATGTAATTTTTGTTCCTCCTCTGAGTCTTGGTGGGGAGAGGGGACTAAGAACTAGACTAAACTTCAAAAGCAAGGGAGATAATATCTAGGATTAGAGGAGCCTTACCCTTTGAGGGTGCTAATGAGTGGGTTCTAGCCCTTATTGGGGTAGCATGGGAAACAACCTGGCACACTAGCACAGTCATAGATGTTGGCACCTTGTAGCTGGCCAGAAACTGCCACTTTCTTAGTGAGGGATATCATAGTCTAATGGCAAGTAAATCAATGACCGACCTCACCCGTGGTCACACTTGATGTGGGGGAATGCCCTCACAAGTAATCCTTGCCCCCTCAAAACCTTGTCTAAAATGAATGAGGTATTCACGAGGAAGGGCGGCTAGGCCAAGTCCATCTCATGGGGAAAGGTAAACAATTACTTGGGTGCACCATTTCTATCAATCTGACTGTAACTAAAACTCCTGACAAAATTCACGTAATGTTAAAAATAAACTTGAATAAGATTTATGTTGACTTTGAATTTTAAATTTAGAATTTGAACTCATACTCAACATTTTGAAAATGCTAAGTCGAGTTCAAATGATTAGGAATAGATTTTAATATTTTGATTGGAAAGAGGAATTGTTTGGATATAGATTCCACTTCTAATAAATTTGGATATGTTGAAAATGGTTTCATATATATATATATATATATATATATATATATATATATATATATATATATATATATATATATATATATATATATATATATATATATATATATATATATATTGTTTGGAGGATGCTTCCATAGGTTCATATTTGAGTTTTGAACTTGAGGACCCTTTATTTAACAAATTTAGGTATGTTAAAGTAAAGGGTTAATGTACTTTTATTTTGGATTTGATATTTTTTACTTAACAAATTTGGGTATGCTAAGTGAAATGTTTGAAAATAATTTCTTCTTTTTGTTTCTTTCTTTGCTTTATTTTGTGAATCTTTTTGTGGTTTTGAAAAGAGAAATGGAATTTCCCATTTAGCAAATTTGGATATACTAAATGTGGAAAGCCAAGTGTGTTTTGTTTCTAGAAATTTTTGAAAATAGGATTCTTAGCAAATTTAAGTATGCTAAGAAAATCATAATGTGTGTTTTGATTTTAATTTGATTTTGAAAAGTAGGATCCTTAGCGAATCTAAGTATGCTAAGGGAATCCTAATGTCTTTACTTTTGATCTTGATTTGTTTTTGAAAAGTAGGATCCTTAGGAAATTTAAGTATGCTAAGTAATTCCAAATGTATTTCTTTTGATTTTGATTTTGATTTTGAAAAGTAGGATCCGTAGAAAATTTTAGTATGCTAAGGGAATCCTAATGTGTTTCTCTTTTGATTTTGATTTGATTTTTGGTTAAAAGTGGAGACTTCACTTTAGCAAATATGGTATGCTAAAATGAAGTTTCATTTAATTTTGTGAAATAAAAAAATTCACTTAGAAATTTTGAGTATGCTAAATGGAAATCCAAAAAATGTGTTCAAAATTTTTATGTTTTGATTTTATTTTGAAAATGGAGACTTCACTTTAGCAAATATGGTATGCTAAATAATGATGTTTCAAAAGTGTTTCTTGAAAAGGCACCACCCTAGAATGAATCTAATCACCTCAATAAGGACTTCTAAGGACAATGGGTTTGCATGTGTACCAAAGATTCTTCCCCTACTTTGCATGGAAAAGTAAAGTATAGTTTATTTTCAACTGGGTTCATTAAGTTCCCTACAGAGATAAGCCCCCATAGTTAATACATCCTAAGGAATGAGATCCCTTAGGAATACTCTTGATTAAGGTAAATGATCATTGTCTATAAATAATTCAATAGGTAGGACTATCAATCGATTAATTTATTTTAGAAGATCAAATGGGATTTATCAAAGAGAGAGATTTATTATCGAAGTGAAAGGAAGATAAGTAGGAGATGCTCACGATGCTAGAAAACCTAGAGAGCATCTCAAACTATCTTATAGTTGGGCTTTATATTTTTGAAATTGAATTATTTATTTGAGTTAAATTTTTATTAGAAATTTAGGGCTTATAATTCCATAATATAAGGCTATGGAAATACTTAAGAGGTGAGGATTTATGCTTATGGCCCATAGAAGGGAGAAGCAACCTCAGAACCTAAATCTAAGGAGCTTTGGCAAGGACCAAAAGCATGACCAAAATCTAAGGCAAATATGGGTATTTGGTTTGCCTCCACAAGAGAGGGCAAACCACCCGACTGCTTGAACCTACAACTGCCTGGGGTGGTTGTCAACTAACTCCTCCTATGATTATAAATTCATGTATGCAAGTCATATGCTTTATGCAAGATAGTTAGGCTGCTATTTATTTAGAAAGATGTTAAGTCCTTAAACTCACTCCCTAAGAGACTAGATCATGTACGAGCATGAAAATGACCTAGATCTAATGCAAAACATATTACATGTTATTTTATTTATGGACAATCATTTGACTCAGGCTTATAGGATTCATATGCCTACTACATGAGAAGTAAGATTATGAGACAAAATTAGTGAGAAGGGGGAGGTGTGTTTCCACCATGGCTCTTAAAGGTCAAGCCAAATTTTTCTGGCAAATGTGGAAGCCCTCTAATCAAGAGTGTAACAATATCTTTTTATGCATGTTTTTATAAAATAAATATTCATCTAGCTAATGGATTGCTAATTTATTTTATCTTTATTTTAACTTAGGCTTTAAATGAGGTTATGAGTTATTTATTTTTAATTTTGAGTTGATTAATTTGGTAGAAGATTTATTTTTCCCTAAGAGCCTAATCGTCATCCAGGCCATACATCAAAGCAAGGAAGAAACTAAGAAAACATGCCATCTTAATGCACAAGCTAATAAAACATCAAACTTTTTTATAAAGCTAGCATTAAAAGAATAAAGGTCATTTGGTGAACCACCACACAAACTTGAAAACAAATTGGGTAGCCGAGCTCTACCCTTATACAACCAGATTACAAATAAATTAATTTACAATCAAGTAAGGAAATTCATGTTATTGGGGTCTTCATTTCTTCTTTTCTTCTTTCTTCTTTCTTCTTTTGGTTCCTTCTATTGGATGGTTGGAAGGTGGTTGCCCCAAAGGCTTCACATGGTACATAAGATGTAATCTTATGACCAATGCCCATCCTACTCCCCCATAACAGTCATTTCTGAAATCCTAATTACAAAAATACATGAAAAGGAAAAGCAAATCTAACTAACACTAATAAAATAGAGATTAGCTAAACAAACCATACAAGTCCCAAGCATGTATATTGGACTTAGCACCCTACATATGGGTGACCAAGTCCATCTGGCCTATTGGATTATGCTTAGGGGTATAAGAACCTGCACAGTAAAACCAATTATATCTTTATTACAGCGCCCCTTAAGCACAATTCTCTACAGAAAATAATGATTAGACTAAATCATCCTACCATTCATTCTACACACATTCAACCTAACATCCAGACTAAAACAAAATATTAGGAAACAAAAGTAAACATCAATCCATGCATCATCCTGACCTAAAGCTAGAAGTTGACTAAACCTAATGTGTATGCTTTAAAAGGTTTGTGTGGTAGGTTTAGCTAGGGCTTTAAGGTTTAGATTTCCTAAGTATGAAGATGTCCAACTTAGAGGGTGGTTTTGTTTACGTTGTTTAGTTGATTTGGGTTGATTTTATTTGATGTTTTTTTAGGTTTTAATAATCCTACAATTAATTATTAAGTGTTGTAAAGAGATGGCAAAGAGAAGAGAAACTTCTCTTTCCTTCCCTACCTTAAGTAATTTCTAAAGGAGATTCATATTTAATTTTGTTTAGTGAATGTTTTATTATGATTTTTAATATTCTTAAGTTTATATTTTCCCTAAACAAATCCATTAAAAAGAAAGGCATTTTAAGATTAAATAAAGTGAACTAAAATCACAAAACACACATCACTTCATTTTCTTTCCCAACATGTATAACATGCATATGAATGAATCCTTGGCATATATATACATGAAAAAGGAAATTTTTAGCATACTTTATGATGAATGCTAAGTGAGTTACTTAAGAAAATTTGAATGCTTTATCATGCATGATTTTCATTACGTAGAAATGAGGTTTTCTTATCCATTTTTTTACATGCACACATGTATGTATGAAAGGCATAAGTGAGTACGACGCCATTATTAACAAGGGGTGAAAGGTACAAGACCTGCTTAGGGCTGCTCAAAGCCTCACAACCCTGAGGTTGTCCAGACTAATATACCACCTTCCTTAAATACAAGCATATGTACAAAAGAAATGAAGGGAAAAGAAAGATGAAAGATGTTTGTATTAGTAGATTTATTTTGTTTATGAAATTTATATGTACAAGTGTAGCTATCCTTCTTAAGTAATAGTATAGGAATGAATAGGAAGGGGGCTTAGACAAGTGTTATGTTCTTTTCAAATGAACTATACACTTTGCCAAATCCTATTCAAAACCATACTAAAAGGAAAGAGAAGGAAGGCTACACTATGCATATCTTCATATTTATATCCACATGCAAGCTCATAAATAATTATAAGTAGCACACTTTCAATTTTGGATATTTGATTTATAGATTTTGAAAATAGTTTTGAATTTAATAGTGATAATAGCCATTCATATTTTACTTTAGCCAAAATATGCAATTTGACATAAAGAAAACATTTCATTTTGAATTTGATTTTTGGAAAGTATGAATGCATGAAATTCATATGACATACACATTTAACATGTTAGGAAAGAACTAAAGTGATTAAAGCATGTAAACACATTCACCCTAATTAATTCCTAAATGCAATATTATGAAATAAGAAAGCTTAATGCAAACCAAGTTATTTTTAAGGAAGGTTTGATTTTATTTTGAGTTTGATTTAATTTGAAAAATGTGAGGTGAGTTTACTGTTCCTAACCCATTCTCACATATGTTTATTATTTTAGTTTAATTTTTAGGTGATTATATAAATTTTATGCTTTGGTTAGGCTAAGGTATGAATTAAGTGTTTTAATTACCCCTTACCTATACCACCTCAATATACTTAATCAAATAATTATGAGCCAATGAGATGACATAAAATCACATAAGGAATTTAAATCAATAATGCACCTAAGAAAGAAAGGTACCTAATGCAACTGGTTCATGATTAATGATTAATTAAACTAAGGGGTTTAACTTAAGTACTTTCATAACCCCTCTCACACATGTGAGTTGAGTTTTGATTTCCTTAATGTACTTAGGCTCTTCAACACCTAAGCATCTACCCAAGATAGATTAATTGAGTTCTGGAGGGTTTTACAATTTTATGAAATTAATTAAGGTGATAATTAATGAATTAACCCTTAATTAATGTTGGATTAAGAAAGAAAAGGGGGTCTAAGGAATATCTTAAGAAAACCATCCCAAACTTATTCCCTTAATCAAAACTTAATTGACTCAATGATAGGGTTAAACCACTAATTATTCCCTTAATTAAGCTTAATTACATCAAGGGAGTGACTAAGGAATGAACTAGAAATTCCCCTAATTAAGCCACCAATAAATCCCAAGAAAATTAGGGGAGGGAGGAGTCATCCCACTAACTAAGCATAAGAAGTTTGAGATTAATCAGTGTAGTAATTAGGGGGTAATTAGCAAAAAACATACCCAATAAAACCAAATTCAAAGAAAAGCACTACTCAAAATTCATTGGAATCATTTTTAGAATATTCTATATTCAATTATCTAACCACTGCAATTTATTTCATATTTTTCTAATTTTTTTATACTTAGATATGAATTCAGAAAGTTTTTGTGATTAATTATAACATTTAATAGCCTAATTAACTATTTAATCATGTCGGTGCCACGTGGGCCGCTGACGCGACATGTGCTTTTCACATGGCATGATAGGATTGGATATTTAACTTGCCACATCGTAGCGCCTCATTAGCAATGGCGCTACGCACTTCCTCCTCACCCGTTCAATCAAGGATCAGATGATTGAGATTAAATTCATGGATCAAATGGGTTAAAACGTGGATGCTACGTGTTTTGATCACGGTTGTCCATCCAAAATGCAAGAATGGATGGCCTCTGATCTATCCGTGTAAATCACTGTGAAGGATGGACACCGTCCATCTTCTCGGGGATGATCCAAGCTCGATTGAGTCTGGATTTATCCCAAAATTTACCCACACCATCTAAGCATAAGGGAAAACACTTCTAACGGCTAGATTTGCATGAGATTAAACTTTCATAAATCCCAATATTAAATAAGCTGGTTAATGGCTAACCTCATCGGAGGTGATCACTGGCGCTCAATTCCATTAGAGAAGCTTCATCTAGTGGAGATGAAGCTTTGTTGAGAGTTTAAGGTGTTGAAATTGGTAGATGCTTCTATGGACCAACTCCTCTTACACTTGAGCTTGGTCTTGATCAAATTAGATCCTCCCTTGCCTTTAGAGATTAGGAAAGATCTTGGGAGAACTCAAATTGATCCTCTTATGGAGCTTGAAGGAGGAATTGGGTTGATATGGAGTGTAGGCTAAGTTAGATTTTCAGTGGAGCTCCCTTGTTTTCAAGCTCTGAAAACTGAGAATGGGAAATTTGATTTCTCTCTAGGAAGCTTAGGATCACTTGGCAATGGCTCCTCTGGCTTCCCTTAGCTCAATCAAGTATGAGAGTGTGTAGATCAAATTGAATTAGGGGGAGTATATCTCCCCCTTAAAGGATCGAATGGCTATGAAGGTGCTTGCTATTTTGATCCAATTGAGCTTATGCAATAGGGTTTGTTAGGCTATTAGAACTGTCCTTGAATTCATTTTTGGCCAGAGGAGGAGTGGATGAGGTGTCCATGTGCTTAAATCAAGTTGAGGGAGGATTCCATGTGGCCAATTTCAAAGGAGGTGGTCAATTTTGAGTTTGGGTTGGGTTTGGCTGACCCAAACCCATTGGTCATGTGCACTAGGTCCATTAGTAACCATTTGGTCCACTAAGAGGATGCCAAGTGTCCATGAAAAAGAATTGACCAAATTCTAAGTGGTTTTGATTTTGGGCTACCCTATGGAATAAGGGTAAAATGATCATTTGACCTTGATTTCAATTTGGGCATGTTTGGTATGTTTGAAAAATGGGTTAGGCCAAGTTTCATTGAATTTGGAGTTGGTTTGATATGATTTGGTTCATGTTGACCCATTTAGGTTAAAATGGGTCAACTTAGGTCAAGTTGACAAATTGGTAAAATTGGGTCAAACTAAGGGTTGATCAAGTTCATATGATCATTTGAAATTTTTTGGTTCCTTTGGTTAGATTCAATTTTGTTTAGGTTTGAATTTGGTTCAATTTAGTTCATATAGGTCAAATGGGTCAAGTTGACTAGTTTGACCCATTTGACCTATTTGGGTTTGGTCATGGATTGCTTCATGTTTGATTGGTCATATGAAATGTATTGGTATCTTTATTTCTAATCAATTTTGGTTAAGTTTGAATTTGGCTCAATTTGACCCTTTAGGTCAAGTTGGGTTCAAGGTCAATTGGGCTAGGTTAGGTCTAGTTGGACAATTGAGGCTTTGGTCAAGTTCAACAATCATTTTGGGATGAACTAGACCCACTGGTTTCAATAAATTTGTCTTAGATCAAGTTTTGACACATTTTAACTTTTTAGGTCAAGTTGTGTCAACGTGGGTCAAGTGGCCAATTGGGCTAGGTTAGGCTCAAATGTTGACTTGGTCAAGTTCAAACATTGATTATGAATGAACTTAGATCACTAGTTTCAATCAATTTGTCCTATGATGGATTTTGTCTATGTTGGGTTTCATTTTAGCTAAGTGTTGAGTAGGTCAACACTTAGGTTTGCCTTGGTTTGACCAAATTTGAGTGATTGATCATCTCATGATGATTGTTGAACATGATGATAGGCTTAGGTGGGCTTAGTTCAATCCAATTTGGTTAGGTTTAGAATTTGGCTCATAAGGGCACTTTAGGTTACTTTGGGTCAAGTGAGCCTAAGTGGGTCAAATGGCTTGGTCAAAGCTTGATTTTAGTTTGATTGAACTCACATATGGACTTATGATTGAAATATAAGTCCATTTGCAAGTGGTTTGAAGTCAAATGGGTTTTAATTCATTTGACAATTTCCAGTTCAACGGAGTGAACATGAGTTTGACTTAGGTTTGGTTTTTGAATTCAGTTTTGATATGATGTTTGAAGTTTATGTTTATATTTGACCAAATATTTTAGTTTGATTGAATTTAGTTTGATTGAACTCAAAATCCCATGTTAAGTTTCAAGTTGATTTGACCTTTTAAGTTAGGTTAGGCTAATAGTCAATTGGGCTAGGTTGGGTCTAGTTGGCCAATTGAAGCTTTGGTCAAGTTCAACAAGTGATTTAGAATGAAGTTGACCCATTGGTTGCAATCAATTTGGCTTATCAAGATGAATTTTAGGTCAACTTGGGTCAAGTGGCCAATTGGGCTGGGTTTGAAAAAATGATGACATAAGTTCAATCATTGATTTAGAATTGGTTTAGATCAATGGTTTCAATCAATTTGGCCAATGGTATATTTGGCTAGTTTGGATTTCATTTGGGTTAAGTGTTGACTTGGTCAAAGGCTAGATTTGACCTAGTTTAACCCAATTTGAGTGATTGATCATCCTATGATGATTGTTGCTCTCAATGTGAGGCTTAGATGGGCTTAGTTCAATCCAATTTGGGTAGGATTAAAATTTGGCTAAAAATGGTGTTTTAGGTCACTTTGGGTCAAGTAAGCTTAAGTGGGTCAATTGGCTTGATCTAGGCTTGATTCAAGTTTGGTTGAACTCACATATGGACTTATGATTGAAATATAAATCCAATTTCAAGTGATTTGGAGTCAAATGGGTTTTGATTCATTTGACAATTTCAAGTTCAAAGGATGAACATGGGTTTGATTTTGGTTTGATGATTGAATCTTATGATTGAATTTGATTTATGATTGAAAGATTGATTGATTGTTTGGAGAGGAAATCCAAAGGTTTCAATTGATTTGAGGATGATTTGGTTAAGTTCAAGTATTTGACCTGAAAGGGTATAGGTTGGATTTAAGTTCGATTTGGATTTGAGTTTTGAATTTAGTTTTGGCTATTTGAATTTATATTTCATTTATATTTGTGAATATAAATGAGAATATAAATGGATTATGAGAAAATCTTTTGAGTTTGAAGTGATTTGAATTTGATTTGAGCTAAGTCCATAAGATGAAATCAAAATGGCTTAGGAAAGATTTTGGATTTGGAATTGATCATGGATGTCAATCATTTGAGATTTGATTCATGATTTGAGTTTTGGAAAGATTTATGATTTGAGAAAATCAATTGGAGTAATTTAAGATTTGATTTGGAATTGATTTTAATTTGAGGTTGATTTGAATTTGAAGTTGATTTGAATTTGAAGTTGATTTAAATTTAAAGTTGATTTGAATTTGAAATTGGTTTGAATTTGAGGTTGATTTGAATTTGAAGTTTGACTTGAAAGAAGGAAGTAAGGATTTTGTTTTAGCTATAAGGTAGGCAAGTTTTCCTAATACCCCTAAGGCATGACCTATTCCTATGGCTAACTCTTCTAAGTCTCTAGGGTTAGGTTAAGTGTTCACCTAATCACTAGAAGTGTCTTAAGACTAACGAACTCTTCTAGAGTCCTATGTCTAAGATGAAGAAGTTGAAAACTCACTCCAAAGTGGGGTCAACAAAGGGCGATAGGTGTGGTGTGGCGCAAGTATTGGTGATTGTCAGATGATCAACAATATGACGATCCTATTAGAAATGATCTCAACCCAAGGTGTAGAAGGAATCAAGAGCTTAGTGCAATGTGACTCTACTCATGTCAAAGACATAAGAGATTGAAGGAGGAATCCACTAGGGACTGAGTATGTGAGCTTTCCACTAAGGGGAAAAGGCTCAAGTCATCCACTAAGGGATGAGAGGTTTGATTTGATTTCAATCTCATTGGGGAGAAATTTGATTTGATTTATTGATTTGTGATTTGGTGCTCCACTAGGGATGAAAATGTGAACTCTCCATTAGGGGAGCAAGTTCATGTCATCCACTGGGGATAAGAGGTTGAGAAATTCATTGGGGGATTAGAATTCGGGATCTGTTGGGGATAAAAATGTGAACTCTCTAATAGGGGAGCAAGTTCAAGCTGGATTGAATGGTTCCACTGAGGAAACTGGAAAGATTTGCATCTCATTGAAAAGAAGCGGATTGATTTGATTATTTTGATTGCTTGATTTGACTCAACTGGGGGAGGTTGGTTAATTTGTTTTGTTTGTTAATTTGACTCTACTGGGGAGGATGGTTGAATTTGTTTCAGATTTAAAATTTTTTGAATTTTGAGATGGACCCTGTTGATTTGTGATTGACAACACTGAGTAGGGGCCATGTTGGCCTAGGCCTACTTCAAAATTACTAATCTAAAGAGGTAGTCTACTAACCACATGGTAGGACTATCCAACCAAAGGGGTTGTCTTTCGGTGTGCAACAGCTATACTAGGATGAAAGTGTAGTAGACTTATATCCTCCAAAGTAGGGATCAGTTGCTGGGGTGATCCATTGGCGAGACAATGGATTGAACCCAACCTTAGGCTGACTATTGAGTGAATGCTACTGAGGGACTTAAATCAGCTCAAAAATAGTCAAGATTAATTTCATTTTTTTAATTATTTTTGATGTATCCCATTGGTTTGCAATGGACAGCACTGAGTAGGGGCCGTGTTGGCTTTGGTCTACTTCAAATTTACCAATCTGAAGGGGCATTCTACCAACCACATAGTAGGACTATCCAACAAAAGTGGTTGCCTTTTGGTTTGTAATGGTCAAGTTAAGAAGAAAGGGAGGGGACTCACATCTTCCAAAATAAGAAACCACTGGGGTGAGCGGTTGCTTGTGCAACAAATCGAACCCGACATACGGCTGACTATTAAGTGCATATCGTTGGGGGACTTAAATTAGCTCAAAGGTAGTCAAGATTAATTTCATTTTTTTAATTATTTTTGATGGATCCCATCGGTTTGCGATGGACTGCATCGAGTAGGGGTCGTGTTGGCCTTGGTCTACTTCAGATTTACCAATCCAAAGGGAGTAGCTTTCTAGTCGAGGGGAGAACTATTCAACCAAAGGGATGCCTTCCGATTTGCAGTGGCTAATTCAAGAAAGAAAGCACGATGACTCACATCTTTCCTAAATAAAAAACCACTGGGATGACACATTAGCGAGGTAACATGTCAACCCGACCTAGGGCTGCCCGTCGATTTATGACAGTCATGCTAGAAAGAATGCGTAGTAGACTTATATCTTCCATAGAGAAATGACTACGGGGGTAACCTGTTTGTGGCAAAATAGATTGAACTCAACCTAAGGGTGACTATGGAGAGAGAGCCAACTTGAGGACTTATCTCAGCTCAAGCATAGTTAGGCAATTCCTATAAGGAGTTTTGCTGAAGTTGCCCTAAAGATAGGATGCATGCTTAAGAAAAGGGCCACTGGGGCTTGAATTCCTAATCCACAAGCGAATAGATTTGTTTATTTTATTTTGTTTATTTATCGTGGACCCTGTTAGCTTGCAAGGGATTATACTGAGAAGGAGGTTACATTAGCCTAGTCCTATCTCATATTTTCTAAACCAAGGGAGAATATGTGCATCCGTTGAACAAATTCTCCAACCACATGGGTGGCTACTAGGAAAGGGAGGCTGTCAAATCCAAAAGTAACCTGAATAGTGTATAAATGGGGTCGTAAAGGACCTGATCCAAGTAGAGTGCCCACAGGGGAAGAGGCCACTAAGGGCTTTATCCAAAACCCTGAAGAAGATAATATCTATAGGTATTCAGTGGCCAACTCAAGGAGAAAGCATGGGGACTCACATCTTCCAAGAGTGATGTATCCACCGGGTGAGTTGTTGTCAGCATAGCAAACATCAACCAACCTAAGGTGCTCGTTAGTTTGTAACAATCAACCTAGGAAGAAAGCGGCAGGGGTCACATCCTCTAGGCGGAACTTATGGGATAGTCATCTTTTCGGTGTGTCCGACCTTGGGACTGAGTGAATGTCACTAGGGGACTTATATCAACTCAAGAGTAGTCAAGAGGAAAGGAGTCTCTAGGGGGCTTATCATAAGCCTCAAATATACTCGACTTAGTCAGTGCATGATGGTTAGTTCAAGAAGAAAGAATGGGGACTCACATCTTATTAAACAAAATCAACATGAGGTAGCTTACTGGATGGGCAGTGAATCCTACCAAACTAATAAGGTCCTCGTTGGTTTGTAATGGAAAAGTCGGGAAGAAAGCACGGGGACTCACATCCGTCAAACAAGTGACCACTGCAGTGACATACTAGCAAGGTAGCATTTTTAACCTGACCTAGAGTAGCTAATGAGTTAGTGCCACAGGGGGGGCTTACTCCTACATCAAAATAGCCCGAGATAAAAGATATGTGTTTATTTTTATTTGTGTTTGTGTTAAAAGGAATAGGATGCCTCTCGGGTTCTCTCACACCTATCCTAAAACACACTGGGGAATTGATGAAATTGTGCCATGAATAGCAGCTGTGATCCCACTAAGGAAGGATGTCGCTTGGGTTCTCTCACACCTAACTTAGTTGTGTTAGTCAAAATAAGATGCCTCATAGGTTCTCTCACACCTATTCTAGTAGCATCGGGGATTGTGTTTGATTGTATTCATGTTGTGAAAGAGGTATAAGATGCCTCTTGGGTTCTCTCACACCTAACTTAGTCATGCTAGTCGAAATAGGATGCCTCTCAGGTTCTCTCACGCCTATTCTAGTAGCGCTAGAGATTGTGTTTGATTATGTTTGTGTTGTGAAAGAGGGATAGGATGCCTCTTGGGTTCTCTTACACCTATCCTAAACACATCATGGTGGAATCGCAAAACAAGCAAACAACGCTTCAAAAAAAGAGAAGATTTTGATGAATTGGAATGAAATTTTATTCTATTGATGATAATTGTTTTCAAACATGATTTTTATGGGTAATATTTCTTTAAATAGAGCACATTAATTGGAAGCATCGGGTGTTCCTTTTTATAATCAATAAGCTAATAAGATCCTCCTTGGTAGGCCTTTTCTATGATAAAAGGGCCTTCCCATATCGGTTCAAACTTGTCTTCCATCTTTTGACGGGAAATAATTGTTCTCCTTAGAACTAGGACAAGCTCTCCTACTTGAAAAGTTCTAGGTTGGACCAGCTTGTTGTGAGCTTGAATCATTTTAATTTTGTATAACTCGAGGTTCTGGCATGCCCATAGGTGTCTCTCCTCTAAACCTTTGAGCTCTTCTAATCGTATCTTTGCATTATGCTCTGTAGTTATCTTGCTACCCATTGCTATCCTTAGTGATAGGAGTTGAACTTCTAAGGGTAGAATGGCTTCAGACCCATACACTAAGAAGAATGGTATGCCCACAAGGCTTCAACTAACTGCTCATGCCACTATCACTTATTGTTGTCAAGTGTCTTCTTTAGTATCTGGATGAGAGTTTTGTTGAATGCTTCTGCTAGGTCATTTTCCCTGGGATAGTAAATGGTGGAGTATATCCAATCTATACTATGTCTCCTGGTGAAGCTATTGATCATGGTTCTTTTGAATGCAATAAAATTATCGGATATAATTCGTCAAGGTACCCCGAACCTATATACAATATGATTCCTGAAAAATTGAAGCACATGCTAAGCTGTGACCTCTCTGGGTGGGATTGTCTCTGCGCGCTTGGAAAAGTAGTTGGTGGCAGCTGAGATGAACCGATGATCCTTGGAAGAAGGAGGATCGATAAGACCCACTACGTGAGGCCAATGTAGGATGTAGGATGTTGGCTGGTTGATGTAGGACCACACCGTGTACCTAACACTGATGGCATCTACTAGCCATATTCATGCAGTCTGTAATCATCAAAGGCTAGTAGTATCCTAGTCTCTTGATCTTTGCTTTCATCTTTGGATCAGATTGATGTGCTCCACATAGATATGAATGTACCTCGATCATGATCCTATGGGCTTTATGTTTTTCCAAACAACATAATCACATTTAATCGAAAGACTATCGGTACAAGGAGTCATTCAGAAGAGCATAGGAGAGAGCTCTCTACTTCATCAGATGGGCTTGTGATTTCTCTTGAGGTATTTTATCGGTGTTCAAATAATCTATGAACGCTTGCCTTCAATCTAGCTCCTCATCTTTATTGGCAACTGTAAGCTCTCCTTCAAGAGAAAATCTCTCGATGAGTTTAGCGTCAATAAGGGATAGGACTTGTCTATTTTGGAACCTTATTGGAATGAACTCATCTTCCAGACATGCCAATTCTTTGGCAAGTTTGTCTAAAGAATCTGTTATTACATTTTCTCCTCAAAGGACCTTATAGATGGTGACCTTAGGGATTTGGGCCAACAGCTTCATGGTATACTCATGGCAGTGACAAAGCTTAGGTTTTAGAACCTTATAGGACCTAGCAATCTGGTTGATGACCAGCTAAGAATCCCTGTAGATGTTGATGCTTTTGACACACATTGTTATGCCTAACTCTAGGCAGGAAATCAAAGCCTCATACTTGGCTTTATTTTTTGTGCTGGGATTGGAGAGATGGTATGAGAATCTAATCACATTGTGGTTTGGAGTTAAGAGAACTATTCCTACCCCTGCCTTTCCTAAAAGAGTAGATTGTTGTTCTTCTCTTTTATTAAAAGAAGCTGCACCATCAAAATATATCTCCCAACGATGATTGTCAACCTCCTCCAAGTTCATGATTTGTTCATCGGGGAGATCGTCATTAAGTGGAGAATCAGCAGGCAGTGATTGTGCTACTAAGAAATTCGCTAGTGCTTATCCTTTCACCACACTGAGAGGTATGAATATAATGTAAAACTGTGAGAGAATCATGGGCCAACACGCCAACCATCTGGATATCATCGGCCGTGTCATGAGATACTGTAGTGGATTAATTCTTGAAATCAAGTTCACCATAAGAGAAAGCATATAGTGTTGTAGCTTTTTGGATGCAAAGATTAAAGCTAGGCAATGTTTCTCAATTGGTGGATAGTTCACTTTAGCAGGGGATCAGATGACAGCTGAGAAACACTCTCCTTCCCTTCATCATTGGCTTGGGCCAACAAAGCACTGAGGGAGTCGTCCAATGCAGCAGTGTAGAGGATGAGTGGCCTGCCTGAGATAAGAGCTACTAGACTGGGGGCTTCACCAAATACTGCTTGATATCTTCAAAAGCTTGCTCATACTTATCATCCCACTTGAACTTTCCATCCTTTTTGATGAGTGCTGAAAATGGCTTGCATCTTCTCGATAGATTGGAGATAAAGCATATTAGATATGCCAACCATCCTTGGAGTTGGGTGGTGGTGTTCTAAGATAGCTTTTGATTCTATCATCTATTTTCAGAGAACTTGAACTTTACTCTGCACACTTAGGGGTTCATTTTGAGGTTATTATCTTAACCATTCAAAACTACTCTCAAGTTAAGAGATCATCAACATAACACTATTTGATGATGAATGAGTTCATTAAAGATCCCATACATGGATTGGTATGTAGCACTTTTTTAAGGAAAGGCATGACCTTATAACAATAGATTCGGGGTTCAAAAGTTTTCTTTCATCCTCAGGGACCATCTTAATTTGGTTGTAGCCAGATGACCCATCCATGAAGGAGAATACTACATGAGACGAGGCAATGTCCACCATTAATTCTTGTATAGGAAGAGGAAACTCATCCTTAGGACATGCTTTGATTAAGTCCCTAAAATCAACACATATGCGAATTTGGTCATTCTTTTTCTTAACTGGAATGACACTGGCTAACCATGTAGGGTATTTTTTTCCTTGACAAAATTAGCATCGATCAGTTTCTTGACTTTAGAAATGACCTGTTGTTCAAATTCTAATCGCATACATTTAGAAGCTTGCTTGATAGGGTTAGCGTTAAGGTTTATTGCTAGTTTATGGACTGCTATGTCAGGAGATAATCCGGGCATCTCTTCATAACTCCATGCAAAGTAGTCTTTAAAGTCAATCAATAGGCTAACTAAGTCATTGGTTTCTTCATCATTCAACAAAGAACTGATGTATATTCAGCACGAATTTTCTTCTATCCCGAGGTTGATTTATTTGAGCTTGCCAATAGTTGAATGGATTTCTTCTTCAAAGTCTGGAGGTGCATCTTTGATTTGGAGATCATCTGGATCATCTGAAGTTTCTAAACATACTTTCTCATAAGAGTTAGTGTGGTTTGAGAAGAACCTATTGGACTCTAGATGATTGGTGACAAGCGTAATCATCATCATCATCATCCCAGATCTTGATCTTGATTGTGCATCTCAACCTCTATTGTTCCACTTCTCAAAGTACTTTCTGCTTGGACCATGTATAGGGAATCAAACCTTCTTCTTTGCAAGATTGAAACTAATCAAAAGGTAATTCCGTTAATTCTTTATATGAATTATCCTCAAGTTTTACATCAATTTTTGGACTTAAGGATGATGATCCCAATAGGAATCTCTTTGGCTTGACATTCATGGAAGATTGAAGGGCTTCCTTAATTACTAGACCTTCAACTTTTTGAGAAGAAAGTGAGGTTAGAGCTAAGGTTCTTGTTGCGATAGTTTCACTTGATTGAAAACATTCATGCTTTGCTTTGTGTGGTCTTCATTGTTGTCACGAGTGTCACCTTCAATGATATCCGCTGAGAGGGGTTGGCTGGTATGCTAATCACATTAGACTCATCCTCAAAGCTGAATTCCAAGTCTATGTGAATAGTAGGGGTACTCCTGTGAACTAGAACATAACCCCTGTTGGCTGACTTCCAACCAGGGAGTCTTCCACCTCTGGAACTATCTCTGTCTCTGCCTGGTGGAGGTCGAGTCATCCTACCCATATGTCTGTATGGTGGAACGAACTATGAGTGGAATGTGCCATGTGACTCTACTTCTTCCTAGGTGTCCTTTTCTCGTTCAGTTGTATTTTCCTTTTGGTTTTCTTTTTTTTTTTTCTTTTTCTTCTTTTTCTTTTTATTTTGTATTTAAATTTTGACCAAGTTCATGAGAAAAGGCATTTTGATTTAGAGGAAGATAGTAGGTTGCATCCTCATATATCTCGACCTCTCTAATTGAAAATGGTTTTTCATCTTCTTTGACATAATATTCAATTACATCCCTTCTGAACTTGATGCACTGATGAAGGGAGGATGGAATCATCTTGTTCTGGAGTATCCAAGGCCTACCAAGCAATGTAGTGAATGAAGTATTCGAATCGAGTATATTGAACTTGGCTTCAGTCTTCTAGTCACCTATTTCCAAAGGTAACACTATGGAACCTAAAGCCCTCTCTCCTTGTTTATTGAATCCTCTCAATATCATCTGATCTCCTCGTAGTGTAGAGATGTCAATCCTCAAGTAGGCAAGGGTCTTTAGACTCATAATATTTACTGATGCACTTGGATCAATAAGAACCCTGGAAAGTCTGAATCTGCCCATATCCACTATGATGTAGAGGAGATGATTGTGCTCCATGTCCCCCAGAAGAAGGTCTTCATTTGTGAATGTGACTCATTGTGCTTCTCTTGAATAATGTGCCTCCTCTCCAGTAGTGGTTAGCTAAGCTAAACATATCTATGGATCAAGAAGAGCCTTGATTAATGATTCCCTTATCTCTGTGGATAAGACATGGACATCATATATGCTTAACTTAGCTGGAAACTTTCTTAGATGAGAGAGGACAATGTAATTAACTCTGGGCTGATCCTCCACAAGCATATCCATGGGTGGAGCATCCTGTGGAGGGGCTTCTTACTCATTAGTACCAATGACTAATTTCCCCTTGTCTTGAGGTGCTGCCCTAGGAGGTAGAACCTTTCCACTACAAAGGTTGACTTCGATGATCTCTTGTGGCAAGTTAGTGGAAGATTCTAATTACACATCAGGCTCACCTAAAGCTTCTCCTATAGGACCTCAAAATCAGATGATTCCAAGTCTATCTCAAGAGGTGAACTCATATTATTCAAAGAAGGAAAGTCCAACTCTGAATCAGAAAGAGGAAGATTGGAGTTGTTATAATTATTATTTAGACTTGAAGAGTTTTCTAAGAGAATAGAATTAAACAAGCCATCAAAAGTGACACAGATGTAATTCAAACTAGCTTTATTCCTTGATTTCTTGAATTTTGAGGGAGGTACATAGTAGAAATCTAGTAAAGTAAGTAGGGTGAGGGATTTAATGCCCTCATCCATCGATATAAGATATCTACTAGAAGAAGAGCTAGCTTAAGTAGAAGTTTCGGTTGAAGTAGATGCTACAATGGTGGAATGGAGGCTACAGTGGAGTTGGTTGCTATAAGGCTTATTCTTTTTCAACTTGTAAACCTTCCTTGGTGTTAAAGGTTTGAGCTACCTCAGGCACCTTCAAGGAAAGTTTCTTGATTTTTGAAATAATCTTTTTAGAGGTTCGGGGCAAGGAGATATCCCAACCTTTTTTTATTTTGAGAGGATCGCATGTATCCCCAAGGATTACCCTAACAGAATTGGATGGTTATTCCACTAGATATTCCTTTGGGATAATAATGGAACCTATCTTATTTCTATGCTCAAGCCAGTCCTTTCATGTGAAACAATCCTCTAAAATATGGCCTAGTATGCAGTGGTAGGGAAAAAAGTTAGGATCACTGCTCCTTCCTACATCCTCTGACTTCCTAGGCTCGGGTAGCTGAAAATCAGGTTTCTTTAAGAGATTCTTAAAGATTTTCCTGATTACCTCCCTCTTAAATGAATAAGGTTTGTTTAGTTTATTCAAAATAGTAGGTGGATGGTAGCTACCTAATGGTGGGTATGTGTGCCGCTATTGTGAATATGGCGAGAGCTGGGAGCCATGAAGGTTGTTGTGGTGGGCTGTGGGTGGTGGTAAAGGAGGTGGAAGTGATGGATGTGGAGCTCGAGGTCTCTCGTGTTGATCTCTGGCCAGTTGCTTCCTCTTGTCCAACACTACTACTGCCCCTGGCTTCTTCTCATAAGCTTTCTGCGGATTTGGCTTTGTTGGTTGATCTTGAAAAGGCTACTATTTGGCCTCTCATTTTAAACTAGCTGTCTTATTGATTAGCTTCTCAAATGTCATGATGGTAAAACCTTTGAACATGAAGGCGACCGGGCCATGAATATTCTTTAGTAGATTTTCAATGGCATGTTGTTCAGACAGCTACGGTTCGCATTTCCTACTCAAATTATGTTATCTAAGAATATAATCAACTAGGGACTCAACAGGGTGTTGTTGTGCTACAAGGAGATCAGCCATAGTTACCCTTTGTTGAGCTCCAGCAAACCTCTTAATGAAGAGTTTCTCCGACTCAACAAAAGTCTTCACTGAACTGTTGGGGAGTTCAGCGTACCAATCAAAGGCTATGCCTTCTAAACTGTTGATAAAAAGATGGAATAGTAATGCATTGCTACCACCAGTATTGCAACAGCTAGCCCTGAAGTGCATTATGAGCTGGCATGGGTTCCTGCTACCATCAAAGTTCTTGAAATAAGGTGGCATAAAACCCTTAGGATACTAGATAACATCGAATTCTTCTGCGTAGGGTCTAGCCTTTGGAATCGATGATCCTCCTCGATCTTACGCCAATGCTTCTCTCACTTGCTACTTAACCATAAGTTTAATATCCTTTTCTTGTATGGAGGTACTATCTATTACCTTCCTATACAAGCTAGTGATGCCCTGCCCTACCGGAGGTGAACTCTTTGGCTAATCCAAGACATGCAACAACTCAGGCTGACCGATCTCTACAATAGTAGGATCCACTGCTGGGGCTTGGTTCTGAAGTGCCCAAACTACTGCTAGCAAATCTTTAAGCCACTTTTGCATCATATCTATCTATTCATCCTTTTATTTTAATTATTGAAGGAGCTGTTGGGTCAAATCAGCTATGTCATCCAATTCGGCCACAACACCTTCTAAACCCTGCTGATCTTGAAGGAGGGAACCTCTGATGTCAACCACATGCACCTCAGCTGAATCTTCCAACAAATCATCTTCGTTGGGATCAAAGCTAACCTTGTATTCCTCTAGATCATACCAGGCATACCCTAGAATTTTCTTCTTCTCAACCATATATTGTGCAACGATGTCATCTAAGGAACGGTCCAATTATATAGGTACAAAAGCTCGAGGCTGATAGGTGGTAGGATCGTGCTCATGAACAGAAATACATCAAACCTCCTCTACTACTGGAGATATAATCTTGTGAAGACTACACTCATTGGAGGATAGATTCTCATGGCTGTCGTCTGTCATAGGTGGAGTGTTACTCCTAGGAGGATCTATTTCCATGGGGGCAACTGAACTATCTTCTTCTCCCTCTGCTGCTTCCATGTCCAAGATCTATTAAGGTGGTGGTGGTGATGGCATGACTACAATGCTATGTGGTTGCCACTCCCTCTTCACCATAGCTAAAGCAGGAGGTCGAGCAGGAGTGCTCGACCTCATCTCAGTCAGCGGTGTAGATGGAATGGGATCTCTTGGCCGTAGTTGGATCACCAGTGGGGCTCTCTTTTCCCCGGATGCTGCCTTCATGGCTTTTGATGGAACTATGGAAGATGGGACTTGTACTGGAGATGCTAGATGTAGAGTAGAGCAGTGTGGCGGAGGCACCACCGACTCTCTCTATGCAAGAGCTCCTCTCCTGTGATGGGTAGTACCTTTCAATACGTCATTATGATCGTAGTACCATGAGAAATTTGTGAGAGGTAGGCGACTAGCATACTTTCATCTCTCTCTGCTGGTCACATCTACTGATACATGGGCCGCCCTGGCCCTCTCCTGCCTGATGCGCTCACCAATGTTGTGAGGGATGACTGACCATAAATCAAATTGGGCCCTAGACTCTTACCATCTATAAACCCCGCCAACACATTGCAAAACTGTTCTGAGGCCGGCATACGACCTTCTCCTGCCTCTAGTAGGAGCCTCATAATGTACTGCAGGTGGAGGTGACACTAAGATCCTCCTAACATCTTCCTCTCCATCAAAACCAGAGAGAGGATGAAATTTGTTCTATATGATCAGAGGGGAGACTATCTTGGGTGTCTCCTCTATTGCAAATTGAGAAACTACCTCCATGTATCTGACTATGTGCACATGATGCCTCTTTATTTTGTGGCATCTATTATGATGCTGAGTCCTGCTGGGAGGAGTAGCACGGGAACTAGACCCTACCTCGTAGGTAGGGGAGACTATCCCTAAAGATATGGGAGCATTCCCCTTGGAAGAAGCCAACGAGTGGGTGCTAGCCCATACTGGAGTAGAAATGGGAACCACTAAACTCACTCACGCTGAAACTGCAACTACTGTGAGAACTGCCACAACCTTTCTCTTTGATGAGAGAAACTCAAATCGGATCTCTACATGGATCGGCACGCACTACCTCTGCGACGGTTGTGAGGGTGGTCCCCTCACAAGTGAGCCTAGCCCCCTTGAAACCTAGACCGAAATAAATGAGGTGGACAAAGTCAGTCTGTGGGAGGATGGCCCGATCCAAGGCCAAATCCATCCCAAAAGGAAAAGTAAACACGTACTTCTGAGCTTCCATTAGAACTTAACTCAACTGAGCTTGAGAAACTAACTAAAACTGAATTGAACTTCTACAATGTTTGAAAACAAACACAAATCAGATTTCTACTTTATATTGATTTTAGAATTTGAACCCACACTCAACAATTTGAATATGTTAAGTGGGGCTCTTTGGATTTAGGAGAGATTTTTGAATTTAGAATTGGAGAGGAATTTTGAATTTAGAATCCATTTTCAACAAATTTGTGTACGTTGGAAATGGGTTCAAGTATTCTGAAGAGATTTCAATGCTTCCATTAGTTCACATTTGAATTTGATTTTTGATATTTGGGGACCCTTCATTTAACAAATTTGAGTATGTTAAAATAAATGGTCAATTGATTTTGTTTGAGATTTACTCATTTAGCAAATTTTGGTATGCTAAATGGGTTGTTTGAAAATAATTTTCTTCTTCTTTTGCTTGTTTGTGAATCATGAGTAAATTTGAAAATGGAATATTTACTTAGCAAATTTGTATATGCTAAATAAAGTCCAAATGTTTTCCTTTTTTTTTTTTTTGAAAAGAGAATCTTTACTTAGCAAATTTGGGTGTGCTAAATGAAGATTCCCAGTGTGTTTTGATTATTTTTTTTTTTAAAAAAAAGATGATCTTTACTTAGCATATTTGGGTATGCTAAATAAAAGATCCAAATGTGTTTTGATATTTGATTTTTTAAAAAGAGGATCTTTACTAAGCAAATTTGTGTATGCTAAATGAAAGATCCAAATGTGTTTTGATTTTTGATTTTTGAAAGAGAGGATCTTCACTTAGCAAATTTGGGTATGCTAAATGAAGGATCCAAATCTATTTTGATTTTTCATTTTTGAAAAGAGGATCTTCACTAAACAAATTTGGGTATTCTAAATGAAGGATCCAAATGTGTTTGATTTTTTTATTTTTGAAAAGAGGATCTTCACTTAGCAAGTTTGGGTATGCTAAATAAAGGAACCAAATGTGTTTTGAACTCTTTTTTTTTTTTGAAAGAGGATCTTCACTTAACAAATTTGGATATGCTAAATGAAATCCAAATGTGTTTGATTTTTTATTTTTGATTTTGATTTTTTAAAATGAGAACTTTACTTAGCAAATTTGTGTATGCTAAATAAGGTTCAAATGTATTTTTGATTTTGATGTTTCAATTTTTTAAAAAAAAGAACTTTATTTAGCAAATTTGTGTATGCTAAATAAAATTCAAAATATGTTTTTGATTTTGATGCTTTGATTTTTGAAAAAAGAGAACTTTACTTAGCAAATTTGTGTATGCTAAATAAAGTCCAAATGTGTTTTTTTTTTCGATGTTTTGATTTTTGAAAAGAGGGATCTTTACTTAGCAAATTTGGGTATGCCAAATAAAAGATCCAAATTTATTTTGAAAAATGAAACTCTCATTTGATAAATTTTCTTCTGTCAAATGGTAGTCAATTATGTTTTATTTTTCAAAGATGAAATTTTGTTTTGTGTGTGATTATTATTTTTTGAAAAAGAAAGAAATTCTAACTTAACACTTGAGGGATGTGTTGAGTGGAATTTCAAATGGTGTTATTTTATTTGAAAATAAAGCCTCCATATAACATATTTGGATATATTGAATGAAGAGGCTTATTTTCAAATTTGTACTTTTTGAAAAGAAAGAAATTCTAACTTTAACATATGTGAGATTTGTTGAGATGGAATTTCAATGTTATGATATGATTTTATTTGGAAATGAAATCTTATTTCAATAAATTTGGGTATATTGAAAGAGGATGTTCATTTTCAAATATGTGCTTTTTGAAAAGATGATTGTTGATTTTCTTTTTGAAAAGATGATTTTTTATTTTGTTTTTGAAAATATGATTGTTGATTTTATTTTTGAAATGATGATTGTTGATTTTATTTTTGAAAAATGATTGTTGATTTTATTTTTGAAAAGATGATAGTTGATTTTGTTTTTGAAAACATGATTGTTGATTTTATTTATTTATTTATTTTAAATGAAATCTTCATTCAACAAATTTGGGTACATTGGATGAGGATGTTCATTTGTGCTTTTTGAATAGATGATTGTTGATTTAATTTTTGAAATGATGATTGTTGATTTTTGATTTTTGAAATAAAGTCTTAATTTAATAAATTTTGATATATTGAAAGAGGGTGTTTATTTTCAAATATGTGCTTTTCGAAAAAGTGAGTTTTGATTTTGTTTTTCGAAAAGATGATTGTTGATTATGTTTTGAAAAGATGATTGTTGATTTTTATTTGAAAATGAAATCTACATTTAATAAATTCAATGAGGATGTTCATTTGTGATTTTTGAAAAGATGATTGTTGATTTTGTTTTTGAAAAGATGATTGTTGGTATTTATTTGAAAATGAAATCTTCATTCAATAAATTTAATGAGGATGTTCATTTGTGCTTTTTGAAAAGATTATTGTTGATTTTGTTTTTGAAAGATGATTATTGATTTTGTTTTTAAAATGAAATCTTCATTCAATAAATTGAATGAGGATGTTCATTTGTTCTTTTTGAAAAGATGATTGTTAACTTTGATTTTGAAAAGAATACATGTGAAGATTGTTAGCTGAGGTTGAGATATTTTATTATGTGCATTTTGGAAAAGTGCTTTTTTTTTTGAAATTGTTGTTTTTACAAAGGATTTATTTTTCTTTGTTTTTTTTGGAATGAATCTTTCCTTACCATAGAAATGGCAAAGAGGAAGGTCTTTAATAATCTCTTTTTATTAAATTTTTATTTTCACCTATTGGGGAACCCAATAGGGGTTTTAAGATCTATACGGAGTGAGGCCCTAAAACCTAAAGGATGTTGGCTAGCTTAGCTTAAGGATGAAATAAACTAAGTGCCAACAGAAAATAAGGATAGTCTTGGACTCACATGGAGTGCAAATCCACTATCGATACTTGAAGACAACGATCACTTACCAAAGATGGGGAGAGGAACTATCCTTAATAGAGTTGCCAGAAAAATCTGTGGTGAATTTTATTTTCATCTATGAGTATAAATGAAAACAAAATTATTCTTGTTGGACACCACGTAGATCTGCAGATGTTCTCATTAGGGTGATCGGGTATGACATTGAGGAATGATGTACTATCTCCAAAGACAGAAGTCACCATCCTATAATGGACCTAATCACCTAATGAGGATTCCTAAGGACAATGGGTCTTTGAATGTGCCAGAGATTCTTCCCCTACTTTCTATAGAAAAGTAAAGTAGGGTTTATTTCAAATCGAGTTCATTAAGTTCTCTATGGAGGCAAGCCCCCATAGTTAATTACATCCTAAGGAATGAGATTCCTTAGGAATACTCTCGATTAAGGCAAATGATCATTGTCTCCAAAGATTTTGAATGTAGGACTATCAACAAATTATTTTATTTTTTTGAAGATAAAGTGGATTGATCAAGAGGAGGGAGGTATTATCAAAACTAAAGGGAGATAAGTAGGGGATGCTCATGATGCTAGAAAACCTAGCGAGCATCCTAAACTATCCTATGGTTGGGCTTTATTTTTTTGAAATTTGAGAGAAATTAACTGTTTGAGTTGAAATTTTTATTAGAAATCTAGGGCTTACAATTCCATAACACAAGATCATGGAAATGCCTAAGAGATGAGGATTTATGCTTGTAGCCCACAAAAAGAAACAATAACCTCAGAACCTAAATCTAGGGAGCTTTGGTGAGGGCCAAGGCATGACTTAAATGTAAGGTGAAAATGGGTATATGGTTTACCTCCACAAGAGAGGATAAATCACCTGACTGTTGGACTTATAATCGCCTGGGTGTGGCTGCCAATAACTCCTCCTACGATTTTAAAAATATGAAGGCAAGTCATATTCTTTTGCAAGATAGCTAGGTTGTTGTTTATTTAGAAAGAGATTAAGTCCTTAAACACACTCCCTAAGAGACTAGATCATGTAGGGCATGAATAATGACTTAAATGTAATGTAAATTTTGTTAAGTTTTCTTTTCATTTTTGGACAATTTATTTGACACAGGCTATAGGATTTATATGCCTAATGCATAAGAAATTGGTTATGGGCAAAAATTAGTACGAAGAAGGTGTGTTTCCACCATGGCTCTCAAAAGCTAAGCCAAGTTCTCTAGCAAAGGTGGAAACCCTCTGTTGACCTCATTTTTAGAATGAGCTCTCAACCCCTCCATCTTAGACATAGGACTTCTCTTAGACACTAAGAGTCTCCTTAGTCATAAGACACTTCTAGTGATTAAGTAGACACTCAACCTAACCCTAGAGACTTAGAAGAGTTAGCCAAAGGAATAGGTCATGCATAAGGGGTGTTAGGAAAATTTTCCTACCTTATAGCTTGAACCAAATTCCTCACTTCCTCCCTTCAAGTCAAACTCAAATCAATTCCAACTTGATTGATTTTCTTCAAACTCATATCATCTCCAACTCTAACTAAAAACTTGAACCAATTCAATGGATTTTCTCAAATCATGAATCAATCCCAAATAATTGAAACCTATGATTGAAGCCCATGATTGGATTCCAAACTCCAAAATATTTCCTAAGTCCTTTGATTCCCTCTCATGGACTTAGCTCAAATCAAATTAAAATCAATTCAAATTCAAGAAATTTTCTCATAACCCATTTATATTCTTATTTATATTCACAAATATAAATGAAATATAAATTTAAATATCCAAAAATAAATTCAAAAATCAAATCCAAATTCAACCAAAATCCAAACTAAGCCTTTCAAGTCAAAATCTTGAACTTAGCCGAATTAAATTCAAATCAAGCCAAACCCTTGATTTCTTCTTCATGATTCAATCAATCCTACAATCATGAATCCAAATATAAATATAAACTTTAAACATCAATCCAAAAATAAATTCAAAACTCAAACTCAAATTCAATAAAAATTTAACCTAAGCCTTTCAAGTCAATTTCTTGAACTTAGCCAAATCAATTTCAAATCAAGATAAACCCTTGATTTGTCTTCATGATTCAATCAATCCTTTAATCATGAATCCAAACCTAAACATAAACTTCAATCATCAAACCAAAACTAAATTCAAATCTCAAACCCAAGTCAAACTCATGTTTACCCTTTTTGAACTTGAAATTGTCAAATGAATCAAAACTCATTTGACTTCAAACCATTTGCAAATGGACTTATATTTCAATCATAAGTCATATGTGAGTTCAATCAAACTTGATCAAGTTAATTGACCTACTTAGGCTCACTTGACCCAAAGTGACCTAAAGTACCCCTTTTGAGCCAAATTCTAATCCTACCTAAATTGGATTGAACTAAACCCACCTAAGCCTCGCATTGTGAGCAACAATCATCATGAGATGATCAATCACTCAAATTGGGTCAAACCAAGTCAAACTTAAGGGTTGACCAAGTCAACACTTAGCTAGAATGAAACCTAAACTAGCCAAAATCCACCATAAGCCAAATTGATTGAAACCATTGATCAAAACTCATTCATGATCAATGTTTGAACTTGACCAAGTCATCATTTGAGCCTAACCTAGCCCAATTGGCCACATGACACAAGTTGACCCAACTTGACCTAAAAAGTCAAAATGTGTCAAAACTTGATCTAAGCCAAATTGATTGAAACTAATGGGTCAAGTTCATTCCAAATCACTTGTTGAACTTGACCAAAGCCCCAATTGGCCAACTAGACCCAACCTAGCCCAATTGACCTTGAACCCAACTTGACCTAAAAGGTCGAATTGAGCCAAATCCAAATATAAACCAAATTGATTGGAAATAAAGATACCAAACCATTTCAAATGATCAACCAAATATAAACCAACCCATGACCTAACCCAAATTGGTCAACTTGACCCATTTGACCTAAATGAAATCAAATGAACCAAATCCAAATATAAATTAAATTGAAACGAACCAATGATGCCAAAATTTTTCAAATGGTCATATGAACTTGACCCAACCCTTAGTTTGACCCAATTTGACCAATTGGTCAACTTGACCCAACTTGACCCATTTTGTCCTAAATCAATCAACATGAGCCAAATCATATCAAACCAACTCCAAATTCATTGAAACTTGGCCCAACCCATTTTTCAATCATACCAAACATATTCAAACTAAAATCCAAGCCAAATGACCATTTTACCCTTAGGACATAGAGTAACCTAAAATCAAAACCACTTGGAATTTGGTCAATTTCTTTTCATGGACACTTGGCATCCTCATAGTGGGCCAAATGGTCACTGATGAGGATGGTGCACATGACCTATTGGGTTTGGGTAAGCCAAACCCAGCCCAAGGTCAAAATTGACCACCTCACTTGACATGAGCACATGGGAATCTTTCCTCCACTCATTTCAAGCACATGGGAGCTTCACTACTCCACTCCACACCCAAAATCAAATTCCATGACACTTTAAATGGCCTAAAAAACCCATTGAATAGGGTGAATTGGATCAAAATGGTAAAAGAGTTTTGCGACCGTTCGAGTCACCTAGGGGGAGATATACTCCCCCCTAATTCCACTTGAATTCAACACTCACACACTCGATTGAGCTTAGGGAACTCAGAGCTAGCACCCCAAGGTTCCTCCAAGCTTCCTCAACCCATTTCCAATTCTCCATTTTTCATTTCTATTAAACTAAAAATAGGGGAGCTCCCTCAAATATCCATCTCATCCAATACACAAAATCAAGCCAAATCCTCCTTAAGCACCTTGAGGGGACCTAATCGAGCTCACTCCAAGCTTCATCCAAGTTCTCAAGGCAAGGGAGATGGGACTTTGATGAAGGTCGTGAGCATTTGAAGGGTGACTTGGTCTGTAGGAAGATCTACTCAATCCCAAGGCTTAAAACTTTCAACAGAGCTTCGTCTCTACTAGATGAAGCTACCTCAATGAATTTGAGCACCAGTGATAGCCTCCGGTGAGGTATGGGTCCAAACCAAGCCTAGAATAGGGAGTGTGTGGTATTTTGTGAAAGGAATTTTCATCTCAAGTAAAGCTAGCCATTGGATGTCTTCTCCCTTGCATGATGATGGTGTGGTTTGAGTTTGAGCTCAATCCTAGCTCAATCGAGCTCGGATCATGCCATGGAAGATGGATGGTGGCCATCTCCTGCAGGCAAGCATAGGGACAGATCATGGGCCATTCATCCGCATATTTTGGATGGACGGCCATGATCAAGCCACGTCAGATCCATAGATTAATTCCTCAAGAACCACGGGCTCGATCTCAACCGTCTGATCCTTGATTGGATGGATGGGGAGAAAGTGTGTAGCACCGCCGCTAACACGGCACTCTGATGTGATAACTTATGTGATGAATCCCACCATGCCACATGGAAAGCGTGCACTGCATCAGCCTCCACATGGCACCGAAGGGATTAGTCATTTAATTAGGCTATTTAATTACTAGGTAATCATGGAAACTTTAAAATAACATAACTAAATGTAGAAAAATTACAAAATTACAAAATAAAAAGTATTGTGAAGATAATTCAAAGAGGAATAATCTAAAATTAATTTCAATTGATTTTTAATAGTGATATTTTTTGAATTTGAGTTTTATTAGGAATTTAATTATATAAATTATTCTCTAATTATCCCATTGATTAATTCCAAACATCTCATGTGCATTTAGTGGGATGAATTCTGCCTCCCCTAATTTTCTTCAAATTTATTAGTGGTTTAATTAGGGTAATTGCTTGGTTCATTCCTCATTATCCTCTTAATCAATTAAATAATTAATTAACCTTTTAAATAGTGATAAATCCATTATTTAAAGTTGCTAATCACCTTAGAATAGTGAGTGGACTTAGGGAATGAGATTAGGGTTCTTTCCCATATCTTCTTTTTCTAAGTTCATTTGATTTGGATAAAGTTTAATTAAGGTGTAAATTAATTAAATTAAGTTTAATCACTTAAATAAATGGCTCAATTAATCAAAATTTTCAAAATTAAAACATTCTAGAACTTAACCAATTCATCTTGGGTGGGTGCTTAGGTGTTCAATAACCTAAGTAACTTAAGGAAATCAAAATCCAACCCACTTGTGTGGGAAGGGTTACGAAAGTACTTAAATTAAATCCTTTAACTTAATTAATCATTAATTATGAGCCAATTACATTAGGTACCTTTCTTTCCTAGGATGCATTGCTGATTTAAACTCCTTGTGGTTTTATGTCATACATTGGCTCATAATTATTTGATTAATTATTTGAATAAAGTGGTGTAGGTAAGGGGTAATTAATGCACTTAATTCATACCTTAACCTAAACCAAAATATAAAAATCATCTAATGGTTCTAAAATTAAATTAAAATAACATACACATGTGGAAAATGGGTTAGGACCAGCAAACCTTTTCACATTTCTGAAATTCAAATTAAATTCAAACAAAACTAAAAATCTCTTTAAAACAAATTTGATTTGCTATAAATAATTCTATTTCATAGGATTATCTTTAGGAATTAATTAGGGTGAATGAATTTACATGCTTGCATCACTTTATTTCTTTCTTAGTGTGCTAAAATGTGTATGCCATAAGAAAATCATGCATTCATGCTTTTTGAAAATCAAATTAAAAAATGAAATATTTTCTTTATGTTAAATTGCATGTTTTGGCTAAAGTAAGAATATGAATGGCTATTATCACTATTAAATTCAAAATTACTTTCAAAGCATTTAAATCAAACATTAAAATTGAAAGGTATTCTACTTATAATTATTTATGTGCTTGCATGTGAGTTAAAATATAAAGATATGCATAGTGTGGCTTTCCTTCTCTTTTCCTTTAGCATTGTTTTGAATAGGATTTGGCAAAGTGTATAGTTCATTTGAAAAGAACACAACACTTGATTAAATCCATTCCTATTCATTCCTATGTTATTTATTAAGAAGGACATCCACACTTACACATATAAATTGCATCCAAATCAAACAAATGAACACAAACTTTTGCATCTTTCTTTTTCCATTCATTTCTTTTGTACATGTATATGCATTTAAAGAAAGTAGTATATTAGTCTAGACAACCCCAGGATTGCGAGACTTTAAGTAGCCTTAAGTAGGTCTTGTACCTTACACCCCTGATGCTAATAATGGCGTCGTACTCACTTATGCCTTTCATACATATATGTGTGCATATGAAAAATGGATAAAAGAATCCCTCTTTTTCTACTTAACAAAATCATGCATCATAAAAACATTCAAATTTCTCAAACAAATTCTCATAGCATTCATCATTAAAGTGTGCTAAATATTTCCATTTGCATGTATAGATATTCTTAGGATTCATTCATATGCATGTTACACATGTTGGGAAAGAAATGATGTGATGTGTGTCTTGTGATAGTATTTCACTTTACTTAATCCTAAAATGCCTTTCTTTTTTAATAGGTTTGTTTAGGAAAAATCAAAACTTAGAATTAATTAAAACACATAATAAAAATTCACTAAATAAAAATCAAATAGGAATCTACCTTAGAAATTACTTAAGGTAGGAGGAAAGAGAAGTTCTCTTCTCTTTTCCTCTCTTTACAACTTAGTAATTAATTGTAGGATTCACTTAAACCAAATCAAAATACAAAATAAAATCAACCAAAGCAACTAAATCACTTACATGAAACAAACCCTCTAAGTTGAACATTTTCATACTTAGAAAACTTCAACCTTAAAGCTTAGCTAAGCATACCACACAAACCTTAAATAGCACACACATTAGGCTAAGTCATCATTTCTAGCTTTAGGTTAGGGCAATGCATGGTTTGATGTTTGCTTTTATTTTGTGATATTTTATTTTAGCATGGAAGTTAGGGTGCATGTGCGTTGACTGAATAGTAGGGCGATCTTAGTCTAACCATTATCTTTTGTAGGGGATTGTGATTATGGATGTTGTAATAAAAATATAATTACTTTTATTGTGCAGGTGCTTATACCCCTAAGCATAATCCAAAATAGGCTAGGTGGACTTAGTTACCCATGTGTAGGGTGCTAAGTCCAATTTGTATATATACGTGCTTGGGATTGTATGGTTTGTTTGGCTAATCTCTATTTTGCAGGTGTTTGTTAGATTTCCTTTTTCTCATTTTCATGTACTTTCATAATTAAGATTTTGGAATGATTATTATGGGGGATTATGATAAGCATTGGTCATAAGATCATGTCTTATGTACTATGTGAAGCCTTTGGAGCAACCACATTCCAACCAACCAAATGAAGAAAAAAGAAAGAAGAAAGAAGAAATGAAGAATGAAGACCCCCATAACATGAATTCCTTGCTTAAGTGTAATTAATTCATTGGTAATCCAGGTTGTATAAAGGTAGAGTTTAACTACCCAATTTGTTTTTCGGGTTTGTGTGGTGGTGCCCGACCACAAATGGCCTTTTATTTTTTTGCGCTAGTTTTATAAATTGATTGATGTTTGTTTAACTTGCGCATTCAGATGGTATCTTTTCCTAGTTTCTTCCTTGCTTTGATGTATGACCTAGATGATGATTAAGCTCTTAGGAAAATAAATTTTCTATCCAATTAAATAACTCAAATTAAAAATAAATAACTCATAACCTCACCTAAAGCTTAAGTTATAAAACAAGATAAAAGAATTAGCAACCCCTTAGTTGGATGTTGTCTTACTTTTCTAACATCATGCATAAAAAACATATTATTTCACTCTTAATTGGAGGGCTTCCACCTTTGCCAGAGAACTTGGCTTGACCTATAAGCACCATAGTGGAAATACACCTCCTTATCTTGTTGATTTTTGCCCATAATTTAATTTCTCATGCATTAGGCATATAAACCCTAAAGCCTGTGTCAAATTGATTGTCTAAAATAAAAATAAATGTAATAAAATTTACATTATATTTAAGTCATTAAAGCATGCCCTACATGATTTAGTCTCTTAGGGAGTGTGTTTAAGGATTTAGTCTTTTCTAAATAAACAACAGCTTAGCTATCTTGCAAAATCATTTGACTTGCATACATATTTTAAAACTATAGGAGGAGTTAGTTGGCAGCCACCCCCAGGTGGTTGTAAGTCCAACAATCGGGTAGTTTATACTCTTTTATGGAGGTAAACCAAATACCCATTTTTGCTTTAGATTTAGGTCATACTTTTGGCCCTCACCAATGCTCCCTAGATTTAGGTTCAGGGGTTGCTACTTCCCTTTACATGCTGTGAGCATAAATCCTAACCTCTTACGCATTTTCATGACCTTGATCATGGAATTATAAGCCCTAGAATTCTAATAAAAATTCAACTCAAATAAATCAATTTAATTTCAAAAAATGAAAACTCTGCCATAGGATAGTTTAGGGTGCTTATTAGGCTTCCAAGTATCTTAAGAACCCCCTACTTGTTTTCATTTGGCTTCGATAAGAACTCCCTCCTCTTGATCAATCTCACTTAACTTTTTAAAAATAAACCAATCAATTGATAGTCCTACCTTTCAAAATCTTTGGAGATAATAATCATTTACCTTAATCGAGAGTATTCCTAAGGAATCCTATTCCTTTGGATGTAATCAACTATGGGGGCTTTCCCCTGTAGGGAACTTAATGAACCCGATTTAAAATAAACCATGGTTTACTTTTCCATGTAAAGTAGGGGAAGAATCTCTCGTACAATCCGAGGACCCATAGTCCATAGGAGTCCTTATTGAGGTGATTAGGTCCATTATATGGTGGTGACTTCTATCTCTCGAGATAGTACACCTTTTCGCAATGTCATACACGATCACGCTAATAAGAACATCTGTGGATCTACGTGGCATCCCAACAAGGCATATTTGATATATATTTTTGGTTTTCATTTATCCTTCTTTTTCCTAAAAAGAAAAGGGGGATAGATGAAGGCCGAGATATACATAAAATTTTCACCACACCCTCCATTAGCAAGAGTGAAGCACGATGCTTTTTATGCATGATGTGAGACATATAACATCCAGCTAAGGGGTTGCTAAATTTTTTATTATCTTGATTTATAACTTAGGCTTTAGGTGAGGTTATAAGTTATTTATTTTTAATTTTTGAGTTGATTAATTGGATAGAAAATTAATTTTTTCCTAAGAGCCTAATTGCATCTAGGCCATTCATTAAATCAAGGAAGAAACTAGGAAAAAAAGGCCATCTTAATGCACAAGGTAAACAAACATCAAATAATTTTATAAAGCTAGCACAAAAGAATAAGAGGCCGATGTGGTCGGGTACCACCACACAACCCAAAAAGAAATGGATAGTCGAGCTCTACCCTTACACAACCTAGATTACAAATTAATAATTACAATTAAAAAAGAATTCATATTATGGGTGTCTTCATTATTCATATCTTCTTTTCTTCATTTCTTTTTTTCTTTCTTCTTCTTTCTTTCCTTCTTTTGGTTGGTTGGGATGTGGTTGCTCCAAGGCTTCACATGGTACATGAGACTTGGTCTTATGACCAATGTTCATCCTAATCCCCCATAACATTCAATCCAAATATTAATTACAAAATTACATAAAAAATGGAAAGTAAATCTATCTAAACTTGCAAACAGAGATTAGCAAAACATACCACACAATCCAAAGCATTTCTAGGAATAAATTGGACTTTGCACCCCACAAATGGGTAACTAAGTCCACTTGTCCTAATTTGGATCGTGCTTAGTGGTATAAGGAACCTGCATAGCAAAATCATTTATATTTTTATTACAACGCCCCTTAAGCACAATCCCTGCAGAAGATAATGATTAGACTAAGATCATCCTATCATCCAGTCTAGGTACATACACCCTAACATCCAGTCTAAAAATATTATACCATAAAACAAAATCAAACATCAAACTATGCACCATCCCAACATAGAGCTAGAAATGGTGACTTAGCCTAATGTATGTGCCATTTAAAGCTTATGTGTTGGCTAGGCTTTAAGGTTGGAGTTTTCTAAGTGTGAAGGATTCAACTTAGAGGGTGGTTTCATTTAAGTGGTTTAGTTGATTTATTAATTTTATTTGATGATTTGATTTGGTTTGAATGAACCTACACTTAATTACTAAGTGTTCTAAAGAGAGGAAAATAAAAGAGAACTTCTCTTTCCTCCCTACCTTAAGTAATTTCCAAGGTAGATTCATTTATAATTTTTTTATTTAGTGGATATTTTATTATGTGTTTTAATTAATCCTAAGTTTAGATTTTCTCTAAATAAACCTATTCAATAAGAAAGGCATTTTAAGATTAATTAAGGTGAATTACTATCACAAAATACACAACCGTTTATTTCTTTCCAACATGTGTATCATGCATATGAATAATCTTAAGCATATCCATACATGCAATGCAAATATTAACACACCTTAATGATGAATGCTAAGAGATATTGCTTAAGAGAATTTGTATATTCCATGATGTATGATTTTAGCAAGTAGAAAAGAGAGGAATTCTTTTATCCATTAATCAAATGCACATTTACATGTACGAAAGACACAAGTGAGTACGGCGCCATTATTTTCTACACCAAGGGTATAAGGTACAATACCATCTTAGTGCTACTTAAAGCCTCGCAACCCCGGGATATCCAGACTAATATACCACTTTTCTTAAATACATGTGCATGTACAAAAAGAAAACAAATGGATGAAGAATCATGCAATAGATTTTTATTTGCTTGTTTGGTTTGGTTATGCAATTTACATGTGTAAATGAGAAGATCCTTCTTAAGTCATAACATAGAAGTGCATAAGAATGGATTTAACCAAGTTTTATATTTTTTTCAAATGAACTATACACTTTGCAAATCCAATACAAACCCATGTTAAGATAAAGAGAAGAAAATCACATAACACTTTTTAAGCTATAATCACATGAAAGCTTATAAGTATTTATAAGTAGCATACCTTCATTTATGATCTTTCATTTATAATTTTTAAAAATAATTTTTCATTTAGTAGTCATAATAGCCACTCATATTCTTACTTTAGCCAAAACATGCAATTTGACATAAAGGAAACATTTCATTTATTTTGATTTTTCAAAAGATGTGAATCCATGATTTCATGTGGCACACAACATTTAACATGCTTGGAAAGAGATAAAGTGATGTAAGCATGTAACTTCATTTACCCTAATTAATTTCTAAAGATAATCTTATGAAATAAGATCATTTAAAGTGAATCAATATTTATTTAAATAGAGTTTTATTTTTATTTTGAATTTGATTTGATTTAGGAAATATGAAAAGAGTTTGCTGGTTTTTACCCATTTCCCCATGTGTGAGTTGATTTGGTTTAATTTTTAGAACAATTAGATTGATTTTATGTTTTGTTTAGGCTAAGGTGTGAATTAAGTCCATTTATTACCCCTTACCTATACCACTTTAACATAACTAGCCAAACAGTTATGAGCCAACATATGATATGCAACCATATGGAATTTAAATCAGCAATGCACCTAATAAATAAAGGGGCCTAATGCAATTGGCTCACAATTATTGATTAATTAAGCTAAAGGGTTTTAATTAAGTACTTTCATAACCTTCCCACACATGTGAGCTGGAAATGATTTCCTTAAATTTATCTTAGGCTTTTAAACACCTAAGGATCTACCCAGTAAGAGATTGATTAAGTTTAGGTTGATTTTGAAAGTTTGATTAAGCTAATTAAGTAGATCATTGGCAAATTAATCCTTAGTTATGTTTGGATTAAGGAAGAAAGGGGGTTTAAGAATAGCTTAGGGATAATACCACAAACCCATTCCATAAACCTCATACCTACTTAAACAAAGTTTAATTATCTCAATTAAGGGATTAAGTCACTGTTTGCATGCTTAATTACTCTTAATTATGTTAAGGAGATGATTAAGGATTCATTAATTTATTTTCCTAATTAACTCATTAATAAATTCCAAGAAAATTAGGAGAGGCAGAAGTTATTCCCCTAAACATGTCTAAGAAGTTTGGAATTAATTAATAAAGTAATTAGGGAGTAATTAAGGTAATTCAATTTTTAATTAAACCTAATTAAGGAAATTTCACCATTCAAAATTAATTAGAAATAATTATGTATTATTTCTCACTGAATTATCTTTAAAATGGGCTCTCATTTATATTTTTCTGATTTTTCTACATTTAATTATGAATTTATGAAGGTTATGTGATTAAAGAGTAATTAAATAGCCCTAATTAATTAACTAATCCTATCGGTGCCATGTGGACCACTGACACAGTGCACGCTTTCCACGTGGTGTGGTGAGATTTGTTATTTAAGTTATCACATCGACTACCGCATTAGCCGGTGGCGCTACGCACTTTCCTCTGGGTCCTCCGATCAAGAATCGGATGGTCAGGATTAAGCTCATGGTTATGAAGGATTAAATCAATGGATCTAGCGAGATTTAATCAGGGTGGTCCATCCAAAACATGCGGGATGGACGGCCATGATTCATCCTTGCTTAAGCTATGGGAAACAAAGACCGTCCATCCTCCATGGCTTAATTCGAGCTCACTTGAGCTCGGAATAGGCAAAGATTCAACCCACACCATCAAGAAGCATAGGAAAGAACATCCAACAATTGAATTTTAATGGCATTACAATTTCCTTCACAAAGGACCAAGCATTTTTCAATGGGGGATCAGTTTTGAGTCATACCTCATTGAAGGCTATCACTGGTGCTTCCAACAGAGGAGGTAGCTTCATCTAGTAGAGATGAAGCTCTGTTGAAAGGTTCAAGCCTTGAGATGAAGTGGATCTTCCAATTGACCAAGGCTCCCTCCAATGGCTTACGAGTTTGGTCTAGGTCTCCCTTCCATGGCTTGGATGCTTGGGAAAAGCTTTGGGTGAGCTTGACTTGCCTCCTTGATGGTGCTTGCCAAGTGAATTGAGGTTTGGTTGAGTATTGAGTGACTTTGAAATTTTCGTCACCTCCCTTATTTCGGCTTTGAAGAAATCCGAGAAGGGGAAATTCAAATGAGCTTGAGAATGCTTAGGAAACTTGGAGAAGCTTTCCTTTGATCCTCTAAGCTCAATCGAATGCAATGAAGATGGTTTGAGTGGAAATGTGGGGGAGTATATCTCCCCCTACTTAGATCGGACGTCCAAAGCTTGCCTTGCCATTTTGATCAATTTGAGGAGGCTGAATGGTTTGTTTTGGTTATTAGGAGTGCCATGTGCTTCAATTTTTATAGAGGAGTGGTGGTGTGGAGGTGCACATGTATTAAATGAGTGTGGCAGGTGATCTAAGTGGAGAAATTCCATTTGAGGGGTCGGTTTGGCCTTAGGTTGGTCATGGCTGACCCAAACCCAATGGGTCATGTGCACCACCTCCCTTGGTGTCCAATTGGTCCACTAGGAGGATGTCAAGTGACCATGAAAAGGAATTGACCAAACTCCAAGTGAATTTGGTCATAGGTTACCCTTTGACCTAAGGGTAAAATGGTCATTTGGCTTTGATTTTTACTTAGGAAAATTTGAGATGTTTCAAAAAATAGGTTGGATCAAATTTCAATGAATTTAGAGTTGAATTGATATGATTGGCTCAAGTTGACTCATTTAGGTCAAAATGGGTCAAGTTGACCAATTGATCAAATTGGGTCAAACCATGGGTTAGGTCAAGTTCAAATGATCATTTGAAGTATTTTGGTATCATTGATTTGGTTCAATTTAATTTATATTTAGTTTTGGTTCATTTGAGTTCACTTAGGTCAAATGGGTTAAGTTAACTAATTTGACCCATTTGACCCAATTGGGTTAGGTCATGGGTTGGTTTAAGCTTGGTTGATCATTTGAAATATTTTGCAAGCTTTGGTTTCAATTAATTTTGGTTTGGTTAAGTTTCAAGCTTATTTGACCTTTAAGGTCAACTTGGGTTCATGGTCAATTGGGCTAGGTTGGGTCTAGTTGGCCAATTGGAGCTTTGGTCAAGTTCAATAAGTGATTTAGAATGAATTTGACCCATTGGTTGCAATCATTTTGGCTTAGATCAAGATTTGACTTATTTTGACTTTTAGGTCAACTTGGGTCAACTTTGATCAAGTGGCCAATTGGGCTAGGTTTGACTCAAATGATGACTTGGTCAAGTTCAATCATTAATTTAGAATTAATTTAGATCAATGATTTCAATCAATTTGGCCTATGGTAAATTTTGACTAGTTTGGGTTAGGTGTTGACCTGGTCAAAGGCTAGGTTTGACTTAATTTGACCTAATTTGAGTGATTGATCAACCTATGATGATTGTTGCTCACAATGTGATGCTTCTATGGGCTTAGTTAAATCCAATTTGGGTAGGATTAGAATTTGGCTCAAAAAGTTATTTTAGGTCACTTTGGGTTAAGTGAGCCTAAGTGGGTCAATTAGCTTGATCAAGGCTTGATTCAAGTTTTTTTGAACTCACATATGGACTTATGATTGAAATATAAATCTAATTGCAAGTGATTTGGAGTCAAATGGGTTTTGATTCATTTGACAATTTCAAGTTCAAAGGATGAACATGGGTTTGATTTAATTTGGTTTGATTTTGGTTTGATGATTTAAGCTTATGATTGAATTTGGTTTGTGATTGAAGTATTGATTGTTTGGAGAGGAAATATAAAGGTTTGAATTGATTTGAGGATGATTTGGTTAAGTTCAAGAATTTGACTTGAAAGGGTATAGGTTGGATTTAAGTTAGATTTGGACTTGAATTTTGAATTTGGTTTTGGTTATTTGAATTTATATTTCATTTATATTTGTGAATATAAATAAGAATATAAATAGGTTATGAGAAAATCTTTAGAGTTTGAGGTGATTTGAATTTGATTTGAACTAAGTCCATAAGATGAAATCAAAATGGCTTAGGAAAGATTTTGGATTTGGAATTGATCATGGATGTTAATCATTTGAGATTTGATTCATGATTTGAGTTTTGAATTGATTTATGATTTGAGAAAATCAATTAAGTTGGAATTGATTTAAGATTTTGTTTGGAATTGATTTGAATTTTAGGTTGATTTGAATTTGAATTTGAGGTTGATTTCAATTTGATGTTTGACATGAAAGAAGGAAGTAAGGATTTGGTTTATGCTATAGGGTAGGCAAGTTTTCCTAATACCCCTAAGGCATGATTGATTCCTATGGCTAACTCTTCTAAGTCTCTAGGGTTCGGTTAAGTGTTCACCGAATCACTAGAAGTGTCTTAAGACTAAGGAACTCTTAATGTCTAGAGGAATCCTTATCTAAGATGAAGAAGTTGAAAGCTCACTCCAAAAGTGAGGTCAACAGGACCATTCATTCCAATCATGTGAAATGGATGGCCTGTGATCTCTCTTCCTACAAGTGATGAATGACAAAGCCCGTCCACCATGGATCGCTCGATATGAGCTCACTCGAGCTCGGATTCACTCCAAAATCAAGCCACACCTTTGCGCGAGGGATCCACGAAGATCCAACAGCTAGGATGGGCTCACATGCAAATTTGTTTTCAAAAAGCTCCAACACATTTTCTCCTGAAGCTCAATTTTAATGGATTAACCTCATCAGAGCTAAGACCAGCAGTTCGAATGTTTGAGGAAGCTTCATCTTGTTGAGATGATGCCCTATTGAACAATAATTGCATTGGTTCCAAGTGGATCACTCGATTGGCCAAGAACAATGCTTTGGAGCTTTGGATTTGATTGAATTATGGCCTCTAGTTGATTTGAAGCTCAGGAAATAGCTTAGGTAGCTTCGACGAGGTATGTGGAAAGTGTGTGTAAGAGGAATTGGAGTTTGGTTAAGAGAGGAAGAAGTTTGGATCGGGATTGAACTCCCTTATTTTTGCTCGCAAGTGAAGAGAAAATATGAAATGGTGAAGCCTTGGGGAAGCCTTAGGATTGCATAGGATGTTTCATTTCACTCTTGGGAGCTCATACAAATTGAATGTATGTGAAATCCGGTTTGAATTAAGGGGGTATATCCCTCAATTTGCTGAGGTCGATGGACGGGATTATCTTCCATTTTTTGGCCGGCTAGCTGACCTGAGGGCGCCGAAGTGGTCGCCATCATGTTCACGTGGCTCGGTTCCATTGGAAGAATGCTTGGGAGGTGGCTTAAGGCTTGATATGGGCTGATCTCATTGCTTGGATCCAATGGGTGCTCGATTTATAAGGGAGGTAAGTCAACTCACCTCTCTTTGGTCCATGGCAAGTCCTACCCCACTTAGGGTGGGCTAGGAGGTTAGGTTAGACCCCAAATGGGGTGAGTGAGGGTTTCTAAGTGATGGGAGAGTGGACTTTGCCATTTATGAGTGGAATCCTATGTAATGAGGGCTAGACCAATGGACAATGGCTTGGATTGGACCCACTTGGATTTTGGCCTGACCTTAGGCTGACCCAAGATGAGTTTGGGTCAGGTTTGATCAGCCTCCAATGGGTCATGGGGTTGTTTCATGTGTTTTGGCTCGATTTGGTCATATGGGATCAATTTGGGTCATGTTGGGTTAGGTTAACAAATTGGTAAAATTGGGTCAAACAAAGGTTTGGGTTAAGTTCAAATGATTATTTGAAGTATTTTGGTTCAAGTGGTTTCAATCAATTTGGCCTAGGTTTGATTTTGGCCCATTTGGATTCATATAGGTCAAATGGGCTAAGTTGACCAACTTAACCAAATTTGTCAAATTGGCTTGGGTTGGGTGTTGGTTCAAGTTCAATTGGTTAATTGAAAATGATTGTATGCTTTAGTTGGGAACAATTTGGATTTAATTTGGATTTTGGCCAATTTGACCTTTCACGTTAATTTGGGCTAGGTTGGGTCCAATTGGTCAAATTGGGGCTTTGGTCAAGTTAAACAATGGATTTGGAATGAAGTTGAGCCATTGGTATCAATAAATTTGAGTTAGATCATGATTTAACCCATTTTGACCTTTTAAGGCAATTTGGGTCAAGTTTGATCAAATAGCCAATTGGGTTTGGTTTGGCTCAATTGAGGGTCAAGTCATGTTCAAATATTGATTATTGGTTGCTGTGAATCAATGGTTTCAATCAATTTGGTGTATGTTGAGTTTTGGCTAGTTTGGGTTTCATTTGGGCTATTGGTTGACTTGGTCAAATGACCAAGTTAACTTGGTTTAACCCAATTCAAGGTAATTGATCACTCTAGGGTGATTGTTGATCATGATATGAGGCTTGAATGAGCTTGGTTCAATTCAATTTTGGTTGGATTAGAACTCAGCTCAAAAAGTCCTTAAGCCCACTTTGGGTCAACTAGACCTAAATGAGTCAATTGGCTTAGTTTTGGTTTAATTAAGGTTTAGTTGGATTTATCTATGAGTTTAGGATTGAAATATAAATCCAACTGCAGTTAATTTAGGCTATGATAGGTTTTGGTTCATTTGGAATTTTCAAGCTAAAAGGGCTAAGTTGGGCTTGACTTGAATTTGCCTTGATGATTGTAAGTTTCATTTATATTTGGATAGATGATTGAAGGAATGGTTGATTCAAGAGAAAATCCACTAGCTTTGATTTAATTTGGATAAGATTTGGCCAAGTTCAAGGAATTGGCTTAAAGGGCTTGAATTGGGGTTTGACTTGATTTTGGACTTGGTTTTTGTCATGTGAATTTATACTTCATTTATATTTGTGAATATAAATGAAGATACAAATGATTTATGCGAAAATCACTTCAGTTTGGAGTGATTTGGAAGCAAATTTGACTAAGCTCTTAGAGGTAGGTCAAAAAGGGCTTAAGTAGAAAATTGATTTAGTTTGGTTTAATTTTGATCATTGGGATGTGGGTTTCATTTATATTTGTGAATATAAATGAAGGAGTAATTGATTTATAAAGAAATCAATTGATTTTGGGTTAGCTTGAATGTGATTTGGTTAAGCTCATGGAGGTAGGTCTATATGGCTTAAGAAGGGTCATGGTTGGATTTGAATTTAGTTTTTGCTATTTGAGTTTAAATTTCATTTATATTTGTAAATATAAATGAAGGTATAAATGATTCATGAAGAGATCTATCAAATTTGGGTTGAATTGGGTGGGGATTTGACTAAGTCTATATAATTTAATCATAAGGTTTTAAGGAGGAATTTGATTTTGGATTTGATTATGGGTTGCAATCATTTGGTTTAGGATTTGGATTTGGATTTGGATTTGGATTTGGATTTGGTACATGATTGAGGGATTGAATTGGTCTTGGAGAAAATCAATTGAATTTGAATTGATTTGAATTTAGCTAAGGCTAAGTCCATAGGATAAATTCGTAGGGCTTAGGAAGAATTTTGATTTTGGATTTGATTATGGATTTTAATCATTTGATTTGGAATTTGGATTTGGATTTGGTATTTGAATTGAATTTGAGGTTTTGTTTGAGAAGGTAAACATAGGTTGGGTTTAGTCCATAGGATGGGCAAGTCTCCCTAAATTCTTAAGCGATAACCTACCCTTATGACTAACCCTTCTAAGTCTCTAGGCTTAGGTTAAGTATTCACCTAATCACTACAAGTGTCTTAGGAGTAAGCAGCTCTTAGTGTCTATAAGAGTCTTAGTTCTATGCTGAGGAGATTGAGGACTCGCTGTAAAAGTGAGATCAATAGTATATATGAGTGAGTCTTTGTGTGTGTGTGTGTGAAGTGTATATTTTCTAGTAGAGTTTTGGTGGTCAATCCCTTTATGATTTAGCTTGATAGCTAGCTCCACCAAATATTTTGATAAGGGTTGATTTTTTACTTTATTTTTATTTTATTCCAATGATGCAGACTAGTATTCAAACCCATTTCAATTCATACAACTCCATTTTAAGTTCCAAATATTCTATGCAAGAGTTGCCCACCTTGAAGATGCTCTCTACAACTCTTTTCTCATTAAACTTGAACCCTTTTTTATTCCCACTTCTTTAATTTCAAAAATCTTACTAATCACCACCAACCTCTCTATCATCTCTATACCTTAACACTAAATCATTAAATAATTACTTCTAAGTTCACCACCATATCCTTAATTTGACCAATACTTCTGTTCCACAAGATAGTGCAAAAGGAGTTTGGTTGATGGCCAAAGTTAGAGTTGCCCATTGGGCCCATAGGACTAACGACAATATCTCGACCCATTTACCCCTTGCTCCCTCCATAATCTTGATCGTATTTAAGATGAACTTATTAGTAGCTTCTACGTAATCATTAGTTTAAAAGTGATTTTAAATCGATGAACCTAAGAAAACTTGAGGCAAATATTTTATGAAAATCATTGTTCCCTTTTGCTAAATATGGGCCAGTATTAGTGACCATCATCATTGAGAGTACATATTGATAAATAATAAACTTATGGATTATTCCTAAACTAAGTTTTATTAAGCCTTTAGCTTCAATCCATTGGTTAAATAGAAGATTATCACAAAAATAAATCTCATTTAGCCACACACTAGATGAAAAAAGGCTAATCAAGAACATCCCTCAGATGATAACATCATGAGCTATAAATTACAACTTGTGCGAGGGTTGGAGTTGCATTATGGAAAATCTATGGGAGTCAGACTTTTCAGAAATCTTTAGTAATTTTTTTCAAGCTAAGGAAAAAAATACCCTTTCCTTATAATCAAGTGTGTAAACATTTTTCTTCTAAAATGGCTCCCATGTTCTCCAAAGTGAACCTTCTCTTGGATCTTTCCAACTTTAGCTTCTTTCACGCATCTTAAGTTCATGAAAGTTGTAGATTTTTTGAATAATTTGCCATAAATTAGCCAACCTTTACCTTAACCTATTATATGAAGGGAGCCACCCAACTCACCTTGGTCTCTTCTTAAGCTTTTATGATTTTTGCTTCCTTGATGTTGGGATCATATATCTGAAGGGCTAGTTGCCCATCCAGACTTTCAAATGTTAAGAGTAACTAGGTGAGTTTATAATCAATAAGAATTTATTCAATCTTAAACTACTCATACTTATTATTTTTTTAAATTTTAAAGAGACATCTCTATAAGATCTTCTCCTTTGCATTGAACTTACCATTTGCTTGGTTCATTATAAGCTATGAGTTATAGGACATTTCCATGTAAACTTGTTATTTTTTTAAGGAGGTGTTCTGTTTTAATTTGGAGTCATGTAGACACCATGCAGATCTTAGGAGGTACTTATTAAAGTGATCGGGTATGACATTAAGGTATGATATACCATCTCGATAGATGAAAATATCACCATACAATAGACCCAATCACCTAATAAGGACTCTTAAGACAGATGAGTCTTCTTATATACCAAAGATCTTTCTCCTACTTTACATGAAAAAGTAAAGCATGGTTTATTTTATGCTAGGTTCTTTAATTCTTTATGGAGGCAAGCCTTCATAGTTAATTACATCCTAAGAAATAGGTTTTCCTAATAAAACTCTTGATTAAAGTAATCAATCATATCTCCAAAGATTTTCAGGCTAGACTATCAAAAGATTATGAATTTTTGAAAAATCAAGAGGGAAAGTTCAATTGGAAAGGCTTATTTTTGGAATCCAAGGAAGGAGAAGTAAGGAACACTCAAGATACTAGGAAGTCTAGTGAGCACTCAAATCTACCATATGGTGAGGTTTTATATATTTGAATGAGAGAGTTTTTTTTTTTTTGAGTTGGAATTTTATTAGAATATCAGGGCTTATAGTCCATCAATATAAGATTGTCTAAATGCCTAATAGGTGAGGATTTATACTCATAGCCTGAAGGAAACAAGTAGCTTTGGATCCTAAATCTAGGATGCTTTGCACAAGCTAAGAGCACGACCTAAGTTTAATCGAAAGATGGGACATAATTGTTTACCTCCATAAGAGAGAATAAACATAGCCCGACTCTTCTAGACTTACAACCATTTAGAGTGGATGCTAGCTAACACCTCCTACGATTCAAAATAATGTAGCCATGTCTTATGTAATTGTAGGATGGGTAGGCTATTATTTAATTAAGAAAGGATACTAGAGTCCTAAACTCACTCCCTAAGAGGCCAAATCATGACTGGTATGAAACCATGGCTTAGACTAAATGGAAACTTTATAAATTTTTTATGTCACTTTTGACACATAAATTTAGGACAAAGTCTTAGGACAATTATACCTAAATGCATGATAAAATAGTTATTGGCTAAATCAACTGGAGGAGGTGTTCTCCACTACAAGGGATGCCCTCACAGGTTAAGCATTCCCCTATCGTGCAAGAGTGAAGACCCTCCCTATTCAAGAAAGGAATAAGATGATATGCAGGATTGATGAAACATATAACATTCAGCTAATGGGTTACTAAATCTTTTAATTATCTTAATTATAGTCTAAGCTCTAAAGTGAGGTTATGAGTTGATTTTAAATTTAGTTATGAGTTATTAATTGTGATAGAAAAATTAACTTTATCCTAAAGAGCTTATTACATCCAAGCCACTCATTCAAACATTAGGCTTAAGAAACCTATGAAGAACATGCAATTTATATTGCACAATTTAAACATAACAATCAAACATGCATAAATTTCTTAAAAGAATAAATGGTCGGTACCATTACCATGCATACCTCAAAAGTAAAATTGGGCAGTCAGCCATATACAACTAGAATTACAAAAGAATATTACAATTGATGAATAGATTTATGGGGGTCTTCATTCTTCACTTTTCCTTCTTCTTCCTTTGACTTGATTGTGTTTTGAGGCTTCACCAGGCATCCAAAAACTTTACTTTCTAGCCACTATTCATTCTAAACCCCACAGAACTAATCCTAAATCTTATTGAAATATTAAATATTTATTGGAAAGTAAAATTTAACTACACCTACAAAATAGATATTAGCTAAACATACATATAAACTCATGCAGTTATATTATGTAGTTTGGACTTAGCACTCTACACATAGGTAACCAAGCCCACCTGTCCTCACATAAATTATACTTAGGGGCATAAGTAATGTACAAGCAAAAGCATTTATATTTATTTTAGCAGTTCTATTAGCATAATCCCTTATAGAAAAAATATTAGGCTAATAACGGACTAACATCTAGCCTAAAACATTACATCACAAAAAAAAACAACTTCATCACATAAAATATCATAACTTAAAGCTAGAAGTGGTTACTTAGCATTTTAATGTGTGTGCTTAGGCTTAGTGTGGTATATCTTAGCTAAACTTTAGAATTATAATCATCTTAGTTTGGAATTCCTTAACTTAAACATGAAGGGTGGTTTCACTTTAAGTTATTTAGAGGATTAATGAATTTTTAATTTATATTTTATTTTATTTCATTTGATATTCAGTTAGTATCTAAGAATTATAGAGAGAAGTAAGAGACTTAACCTCCTCCATCCCTATCCTAAGTTATTTTCTAAAGGCATGTTATTATGACTTGGTTTTTTTTAGTGAATGGATTATTAAATATTTTATTGAGCCTAAATTTGGGTTAATATTAAATAATTCTATTCAAACATGAAAGACGTCTTAAGATTAATGAGATTGAATTATTATCACATGGAAGATGTTTTATTATTCTTTTTCATCACCAATAGCATGCATATGATTTAGGACTTAACATACCTATACAAGTAATATATTTTTGTCACACTTAAGTGATTATGAATGCATATATTTTGGTAGAAAAGAGGAATTTCTTTCCTTAGCTAAGTATACATACAGATGTATTAAAGATTTATACAAGTATGTGACGTTGTTAAACCAGAGAAGTGAGGTAATCTAAGACCTCCTTGGGGCTTCTTAAAGCCTCGTATTCCCAAGATATCCAGACTATATACTTGTTATCTTAAAAACATATGAATGTATACACAACCATGAGAATGAAAATCATGTAAAATATTGTGTTTAGTGAATTTATTCATGCAAAGTAAAGTTGTATCCAAATTCTAATGTATGTGAACATATAAATGAAATCAAGTAAGTAGGCGTCATTGTTAAACCAGGGAAGTGAGGTAATCTATGACCTCCTTGGGTCAACTTAAAGCTTCGTATTCCCAGGATATGTAGATTATATACTTACAAATATTTAAATGAGCATAAACATACACATGGATCATAAAGATAAAATAATACTTAAAATAATAATTCAACATGTTTAGGTTATAAGCACATGTAAATCATATATAATATTCATAGCTAATATCACTTTAACTTTTCATTATTAATTTATAGCTTTGAAAATAATTTTAAAATTTATTAGTGATAATAGCCACACATATAATAGGGTTAATCCAACACATGCAATTTTAGACATAAGTATATTCTCTATTAATTCTCTTTGAAAAGACATGAATGTATGAAGCAAGTGGAATATAAATTTATGATAATTGAAAAGGGATAATTAGAGATTACCACATGATACATTCAATCACACTAATTCCTAAGGATAATCAAGTTGAATAAAATCCTTTAAGGAATACCAAAGCTTCTTATAAAGTTTGATTTTGGATTTGAACTATTAAACTCAAAGTGGAGGAATAATATTTGTTATTTTGACCCCACCCCATGTTAGTAACTTAACATGTTTAAGGAAATATAATTGAGTAGCTTTTATAGATTGATTAAATTCAAGTCTTTAAGCAAATCATTTATTATCCCATTCCTAAGTCTTTTTAATTTAATTAATCATTTAATTATGAGCCTACAATGATATTCAAATGAGGAATTAAAATTACAATGCACTTAGGGACCTAATGCAATGAAGCTCATAATTAAATACTAATTAAGTACTCTTATGATTTTCCCACACCCATGGGTTAATCATAATTTTCTTACGGATCTTTATGTTATTAGACACATAAAGAGGAACCCATAAGTTAAAATTAAATTATTTGGCATAATTCTCATTTTAATTTGATTTAATTTTTTCATTTAAATTACTTAATTAACATTAATCAAATTATGAATTAATTACCCTCCTTAATGAAATGGATTTGGGAAAATAATTAGAAAATAGTTCCTAATCACTCCCCTTTATCAACTAACTATTAATCAGTGATTAATAATCATTAATTACTTAATTTTTTATGTTTACCATTTTTTAATAATTATTAAATTACTTAATGAGGGTAATTAAGATTTGAATTTCAAATTCTCCTAATTACCTAGCCAATAAATTTCAAGAAAATTATAGGAGGTAGAAGACATCCTAAAGAATCAATAAATTTTATTTGAGACTCATTATCTAAGTAATTAGGGCTTAATAAAGCTAATTATGAAAATTTTCAAATCTTAATTAAGTAATGTTCATTATTCAAACCATATGGATTTTATTTTTATTAAATTCTTCTCTATTTACCCTTTCCAAAATGGGTTTACTTATATTTTTAGGATTTTTCTACAATTAGTTATGATTTTTTAATGTTCAAAATAATTAAGCATATTTTAATCCTTAATTAATCCCTAATCCTATTAGCGCCACATGGAAGCTGACATGGCCGTGCTTTCTACGTGGTAACGTGGGATTGACCACTTAAATTGTCTGATGTGGTGTGCTAAGTCAGCGGTGGTGGAAATGCATTCGTCCCCACCGTCTGATCTTAGATCGGAAGGAGGGGATTAATCCTACGAAATATAATAAATTAAATCAAATTTTTTATCCAGTTAAATCATGGCCATCCTTTCTAATCACATGGAACAGACGAAGGATGATCCTTCATCCCTTGAGTGATGGAAGACGAACACTATTCACCCTCCTCCACTTGATCTGAGCTCGTCAGACCTCGTAAGGCATCGAGATCGACTCCAAAATGTTCGGGGAAGAGATCTAAGGGGATCCTACAATGGAATTCACACAAAATTGTAAAATCTTTCACAAAAGACCACTAAGAGGATTTCTATGGTTTGCTAGAATTTAACTCATCGGAGCTCAAGATCGATGGTCCAACGACTGAGGTAGCTTCTTCTTCTTAAAGAGATGAAACCCTATTGAGAAGCTCACAAGTTGCCCCCCTGACGGTGGCTCTGTGGAACAAATGTCACCATAATAATCATCAGAGTTGATCTATGAGTGGTCTTCGGTGCTTGAATCGATTGGGAATTGATTCATTTTGGATCGCTAGAGCTTGAGAAAGGTGTGGGAGAAGTTAATTAGAATTTTGTGAAGTTTTAGTCGAGTTGGATAGATAGGGCAATCAGTTTGGCTCAGGTTGTATCTCGCTGACGATGGGAGCTCAAGGGAGGTCAAGCATGCTATGATGATGCTCGTCTCGACTCACTAAAGCTCTATGTATGGTTTGAAATCGACGAGGAGGAGTATACCCACCTCCCCAATTGATCTAATAGTTTGGATCAAATCGCCTTTGTGCATCCCAAGCAAAGGTGTGGTCGAGGTGTCTGATGGGCTAAGGTGGAGGTCTTTGAGTGGCTAAGGGTAGAGCATAGGCTGAGGTGGTGTGTACTTCCTCCCTCAAGTGAGCCAATGGGATCGCTTGGGTGAACTCACCTTCTTTGACCCAAGGCTAAACCCAATCAAATTTGGGTCAGGTTAACTAGTGGTTAGAAATCCAAATTAAGCTTAGAGTGACCGCAAAGGGTTGATGGGTAGTTTTGTCCACCTAAATGGAGATTTTATCTCATTTAGAGGAGTTTATCCAATGGGTTTTCACCTAATCTGGGTAAACAACGGGTTGGGTTCATTTAGGTTGACCCATGGTGACCCAAGGATGTGTCATGCCAAGTTTAGTTGGGTTTGGATTTGGTTTGAATGGGTTTGGCTCAATTTGACCCATGTATGTCAAATTGGGTTCAATTGGGTTATGTTGACCCATGGGTCAAATTGGGTCAAACCAAGGGTTTGGACATATTCAAATGATCATTTGAAATATCTTGGTTCAATTGGTTGATTTGAAGTGGAAATGAATTTGGCTCATATGGGTTCATATGGGTCAAATTGGCCAAATTGGCTTGGTTAAGGGTTAGTTTAGGTTCAATTGATGATTTGAAGATGATTGTAAGTGTTACCTTGATTTAATTTGGATTTGGGAATGATTTAGATCAATTTGGCCCTTTAGGTTACTTTGGATTAAATGGGTCAATTAGGTTGGTTTGTTCAACTTAGGTTCAATTGAGGGTTTGATCATGTTCAATAATTAATTTATGACTGAATATAAGCATTGGTTTTGTCCAATTTGGAATGGAGTGAGGTTTGGCCCAATTTGTTCTTTTAGGTCAAGTTGGGTCAACTTAGGTCAATTGGTTGAATTCAATTGATTTGATTGAATTGATTGCAATCGGGCTGCCTAAGATGATGAACAATCATCATGGAAGAGATTAGAATGGTTAGTTCATTCCAATTTAGGTTGTAATGTAGTTTGGTTCAATTTGATCATATTGATCACTTTGGGTCCAGTGGACCAATTGGGTTTGATTAGCTCCAATTAGTGGTCAAGTTATATTCAATGGTTAATTTGTGATTGATTGGAGGTATTGGTTTGAATCAATTGAGTGTAGAATGGAGTTTGGTTCAATTTGGCTCATATAGGCTAATTGAGTCAACTTGGGTCAAGTGATCAAATTAGCTTGGTTTGATCCAATTGATTGTAATTGGTCAATCAAGGATGATCAATAATCATTGTATAAGAGATTGGATAAATTGATTCAACCCAATTTGGGTTGGATTGAGGTTTGGTTCTTTTTGGTCATATTGGCCACTTTGGTTCAAGTGAGTCAATTGGACTAATTGAGTTGGTTTGATGGAATTGAGTGTTGAGTTGAGTTCAATGATGAATTTTATATTGATTGTTTGCTTTGATTGCAATTGAACTAGGTTTAATTTGATTTTAGCTCATTTGGGCATTTTGGGTTAAATGAGCTAACTTGAGTTAGTTGAATTGATTTGGTTTGATTGACTTGATTGCAGGTATTGGAAGGGTTTGAAATAGAGGTTTGAATGGTTGGAGTGCTTTTTGTAAAAATCAATTGGGTTTGGCTTAATTAAATGAGCTTTGGGTTGAGTCCATAGGATTGGATCATAGGGTTAATATGGGTTTGGGTTTAAGTCATTTTGGCTTAGAGCATGGATATGAAATGGGATCCAATTGAGGTTGGGTTAATTGCTTTGAGGTTGGTTTTGAACATAGGGTTAAACATAGGTTTTGGTTCAGGTCATAGGATAGTTAGTTCCATTGGTCCTAAGGTATAGCCTAAGCCTAAGGCATGCCTTCCTAAGTCTCTAGGCTTAGGTTTAGTGTTCACTTAGCTACTAGAAGTGTCATATGACTAAAAAGATCCTAATGTCTAAGAGATTCTTAAGTTCAAGGTAGAAATGATGAATCCTCACTCCAAATGTATTGTCAACAAAAGGACCCCCAATAGGTGTGGTGTTGTTGACCTACAACTATGTGCCACATTAAATTAAATAAATAAGGTGGATTTTAAAATCCCTTAAATCGAACTGAACCCGATCAAATTCGCTTTATTCGACATGAAAATATTAAAATGAATTAATCGTAAAATTTTGAATCAATTAAGGATCGATCGATAATTAAAATCAAATTATCATGAAATTGGCGATATCAAGTCGAGAAGCCTCGACGACGCCTAAACAACCTTCGTAAAATCACGCCGTAAATATCAAACCTATCAAACGACATCTTCCGCCGACCGATAAAAGAGGGTCGATTAATTTAAATGCGACGGTGCACAATTTAGACTTGAATTTACTTTGACCGTCGCCGACATTATTTAAATGACCTCTGAGCGTGAAATTGATCGTGCCATTGCACAACCAAACAACTTAAATTGACACCCATATTGGTTTGTCAAAAGTAATAAAATCGCAATTAAAATGATTAATAGCATCTTAATCCGCTAATTATCTCTTAATCATAATTCCCTACCTCGCCACTCAAACCAATCGAGATGTGCAAGTAAGCCCTAAAAAAGAAAAAAGGGGAAAATGCGTTGCCTCTGATCGCTCAAAGAATGAAACGAGGGTTATCCTTGGCTGACCTCATTTTTCACGATCCTCTCTTTTACTTGCATCCTTCTTCTCCCAGATGACGATTCTCTTTTTCCTCTCGATCTCACGATTTCGCTTCAGATCTCTTATTCTCACGACGAGTTCTCTCTTCGATGATCTGTTCTCCTGAGCATAGCCTTCAGATTCTCCTGGCTTCTCAGAGACGAGTCCCTCTTTTCTCCTTCTCCAGTAGTCTCAGAACGACGAGTTCTCTTCTTTCGGCTTTCTCCCCAGAACGACGAGTTCTTTCTCTTCTTTTCTCGACGATTTTCTCTTCCTTCGACTCTAAACTCCTCCTTCCTCTCTTTAAAATCGACACCTGTGTGTTTCTCTAACCCTGTTTGTTTGCATTTTGAGTTTTGAAATTAGGGCTTTTGCTAAACATGCTATGTCTTATGCTGATTATGCTAAGAGTTTCCTTTAGGGATTTGGGATGATGTATGGCCCAAATCTCATTTCTTATTGTCTTTATTCACCGATCAGATGCTTAGCCTACTAAAATTGTTTGAATGATGTATGGCCAATTGTGTTGCATGCCATCTCGTGATGCTTTTTTTGCTGAAATTGATTATACCTAAGTGGAAAGCCATTTGCTTAAATGTGATGTTTGCAAATCATTTCTATGAGAGGGGGAAATAATTAATTTGTTGTTTGAAGTGTGCTATTTGCTGAAATGGTGTTTGAAAAGGGGAAATTGTGAATTCATGTCTACAAGATGGGGAAAGCATTTGTCATTTATCTTGTGAAAATATTTTTATTAGAAGGAAATTGAATCGATTTTGTTTCTAATGTGTATGATACATGCTGAAAGTATTTTATGGAGGGGAAAACTATTAGTTATCTAGAGGCATGAGGTTTGCTGAAATTTCTTTTATCTAGAAGGAATTGCATTGTTTTACTAGTGAGTGTGGTGCTTTATGGAAACCACCTTTATCAAGGGAAGGTTTGAAAATATTCTATCTAAGGGGAAATCTATATTATTTGATGAATATAAGGCTTGCTAAACTTTCTTATCTAAGGGAAAATCAATGGCTTGATGAGATATGATGCTATTCTCCCATGAATTTCATGCTTTCTACTTTGATTCAATTTATTTCATTTAAAGGGAATTATATGTATATCATGCCCTTTCATATGCAAGTTGAAATCAAATTAAATAGAAGGGATTTGTTATACCATTTGTTATTATCTATGAGCTTCATTCTTGCATATGTGTGATCATATTAATAGGAAATGCTAGTTATCAAAGCTTCGCGACACCACCATGCACGCCTTTCTGGCAGGGCGTGCTCGCCTCATGGAACCCCATGGGGAGAGCCGGAGGTCTTGTAAACTCAATAAGCACGAGATAAGGATTCGTAAACCGCTCATATTATGCACCCTGGCATGGGCAACAACTGGAGGTGTCTCACGACACCTACCATGCACGCCTTTCTTGGGATGGTGAGAAGGCTTAGTCTCCCGAAGTAGCCCCCTTAAGTGGGGGATGACGCCGGGAGGCTGCCGAAAATTTAAAAAAAAAAAAAGGGGAAAGGTAAAAAATGCTTAAGTATTTTTATGTGCATATGCTTATGTGTTTCTAACTCACTTTTCATGTCATATGACACCTATGCAACAACTATTCATGCTTAGTTTGGTGAATGTTGAATCTTTCTAGTCCCCTTTAATGCTTAACATGTGTATGAAGACAAAATAGAATACAAATGGATGCTTAGATTGTGACATGTATTTGTTGATGTTGGTTCTAATACCCTACTTTTGATATGCTATTAGACATGCTTAGAACACATGCTTAAATACATGTTTAACATGTTTTACTCCATATGTCCATTTTACATTGATCTACACATGCATGATTATAGAAACATGGCAAAAAAAAAATTGTTAAGGGAGAAGGGTAAAAGCTTACAAATCTTTATGACACAACTTAGTTCTCTACAAGCTTGAGAGAACTCAAACTGGAAATCAAGGGAGAGGAGAGAGTGAAGGATTTTATGAGAAGGAATTCCCCTTATTTATAGATTTTTCTAGCCTCTTTTCTCATCTATGGCTATCATCATCTGACACATAAGGTGCATTGTCATAAATTGCATGCAAGGGAACCATCTAAGGTGATGCCACTTGTCATGTTGCATGCACATGCATGGACATGTGGCATGCCCTCTTATCCCTTTCTTTGAAAAGGAAAGTAAAGTCTTTGCCATACCTTTAATAAATTTAATGAGTTTGTGTTCCCCACTTGCCATGAGTTTACATGTGAGGGAGGTGGATTTTAATTAATCCACTTGCCTCTCTTAAATGAAATATGACATCTACTCATATTTTTATATTCCCCTTTCCCTTTTCAAGAGAAATAAATGGGCTATGGTATATGGTCATATGGGCTTCCAAAGCAATTATTTTCGGCCCTTTATACTTGCTGATTTTGTACATAGGGAGAGGGCTATTAGCTCAAATCAAATGCCTATTTTAGGCCCATTACCCATATGATTATATGGGCTTCCACTTATTTCAGCCCTTATGTTTGCTGATTTTGTTACATAAGAGGTGATCTTGCTCAAAACAATTGCCTAAGCATTTTAATTGCCCTACATATGATTATATGGGCTTCCAAGCAATTTATTTCAGCCCCTTATGTTTGCTGATTTTGTTACATAAGGAGGTGATCTTGGGCTCAAAACAATTGCCTAAGCCTATTTTAGGCCCATTGCCCTACATATGATTATATGGGCTTCCAAATGATTTATTTCAGCCCCTATATCCTTGCTTATTTGTGATTTAAAAGAGGTCATTTGTTCTAAATGAACTATTTAGCATATTCTCAACCAAATGCTTATATCTATCTTAGACCTCTTGATCAACACTTGCTTGAATAAGCTTCTAAAAATGCTCAAATTCAGCATGAGAACAGATGTTACATATCCCGCTATCTAGACCGTCCCAAGTTAACAAAACTCAAAAAATCAAAAATTGAACCTATATTTCAACTTGACATTTAATGTCCATACAACATTTTAAAAGAACTGATACTCGTATGTATGTTGAAATGTTCAAACATTAGGGACATGTGTAAAGATAAATACAAAAGAAATGCTACATCTTCCTTGGTCTTCGTCCTAACAAAACTCAAAATCACATCGAAGCTTCACATTAGACATCTTAATGTCCATGCAATTTTCAAAGAATGATATCCATATGCATGTTGGAGTAAATACTAAGTCAAATACAAAAGAACAGATGTTACATAATCCCTTGGTTTTGATCGGTCCCGTTAACAAAACCCAAAATGTCATATTTAATCTAAACTTGTAAAATTGAACCTACGCTTTCAACTAGACATTTAATGTCCATACATTTTAAAAGAGATACTGTATGTTGAAGTGTTCAAACAATAGACATGTAAAACAAAAGAACATGCTACACTTGCTATCTTCTGACCGTCCCGTTAAAAAAACTCAAAAATCAAAATTTGACATCGAACTTCAACATACATCCATGCAATTTTCAAAGAACATCCGTATGCATGTTGAGTAATACTAAGTCAAATATAAAGAACAGATGTTACATCCCTGCTATCTTCTGGACGGGTCCGTTAACAAAACCTAAAAATTTGATATTATAAAATTTCAAATTAATAATATCCGAGAGTTAATTTCATATATATGAATCAACGACATAGCTTCTAAAATTCAAATCGTGAAGAAAAGTCCCAAACCCGATCCTCTATGTTCAAACTAGAGTGACAAGGTTTTGAAGGATTATACTTGAGACAATGAATTTAGACCATCCTCCTCAGAAAACCGAATAGACAAGGTCTATCAATTGATATTAACCCTAGATCGAGAAGGGTAATTATAATTAAAATTTTGATAAATGATCATATATTCAAATCTAAAATCAATCATAAAATGATCAAAATTCAAAGAAAATACAAAAAATATAAATAAAAAATGAATTATTTAAAAATAATAATAATAAAAAATCAATCCACCCTCCGCAATTGTTCGGTGACAAATTAAGAAAATTTTGCTCACAAAGATTCAATGTCAAATTAAATACACTATCTTCACACTCAAATATTCCTAAAGTTCGTAAGCGCGCTCGTGTCCTCTGTCTCACGTGGCATATGGCACCACATAAATAATGACCGATTCTCGACTGTGGGCCGCGATATGGCACCACTAAATTTGGCCACTACCGCTCATGTTCTCAACGCTTTGCTTTTGAGTGGAAATGTAGAATGTATTTGGTTGTAAAAAAGCCCTATGTTAGCTAAGGTTGACTTATATTTGTCCCCTTAGACAAACTCCACCCTGTGTCTACAAGGACACCTTGGAAGACGAACCCATGTGTTGCGGATCCTTCGTGTTCGACTACCTCCTACGACTAAGTGGATCGCGACCCGGATGACTGAACCATGGGATCTTGATCTGCCATCGCTCAAAAGTTTTAAAATAATAAATTTCATAAGTTCTAAACTCCACTCATGCAATTATACTGCTCTTTACGACTAGCCTTAATCGAAAGTGCTCTCTCAAGACGGAGGGGTAATTAACTATAGGGCTTCATAGAAACCCGAACCAGATATAAAAAAGTTCTCACCAAATGAGAATGAAATCTCGGTAGTGTCTTATCTACTATTCATCTCCGCTTCTTCACCACTTAAACAACTCTTTCCTTTTTCAAAGATGTCTGAATTTTCTGATCCCTGATTTCAAGCGACTACTGGGATAGGTTTCTCTTTCCATCTTGGCTAGTCAAATTTAAGTTATAATTGTAAAGGAGTATAAAAAAAATGAAATGAAAATGAAATGAGAAATGATAAGTTAAACTTGACAACTTCAAAGTTTTCTAAATAAAGTCTTAAGTCATTTGAGATTTTATTTAGGTATGTGTTTAGTATGTTTTTCTTATCATACCTATATTTTGGAAGTAAGGTGATAGTGCGCTTATTTTAATTGCTAATTTTACCTTTAAACCCTAATGGCACTACGTAACACACATCATTTCTCATGCCAACATCCATTAATAACGCCAATCGGAAGCACCTACCATCCGCTTTGGTATGGATTTCCCAAATATCTGAATTAGCAAGTCCTCAACTTGTCAAGTATAAACTCATCCTCACGCCATGTGCATCACTTAAAAGGTTGTGGTCTACCTACCGTAGATCACTTCAAAAGAAACAATTAGTCTTTGAGAGGCCCCCCTTGGAGACACCAATCATGAAAAGGGTTGTTATCTGACGCCTCTTTGTCCCTCGAAATAACAACCAACAACCATTCTTCCTGGGAGGTATGATCAAGCTTCTTCATCTGAGGCAGAGAAAAGAAGAAAGAAATCTCAACACTTAATGCTCAGGTACCGGTAAACAATTATGGAACCAGCAGTGAGTGTTCCAACCCACAATTGATTTGACAACCTAAATGGGTTAAACTAACAGCCTACCGTCAACTCAAGACCCTCAGGACCAGCCTCCTCGAGGAAACCCGAACTATATCCACGAGTGCTGTTCTCCAAGTTGCTGAGAGGACGATGAAAAGAAAATACTGTCCTCAGATTATGTTGATCGCCCTCCAAGGAGACCTCATCCAACTCAAATGGCAGACGCCAACATATTCATGTCCCACGGAACATCGAGGTGTGACACTTGGACCGCAAGATTCGTGAATCCACCCGAAAGGTCCCGGTGGAAGGGTAAGCAGATCTGGAGGCCTAGGCCTCAAAAAAGAAATTGCAATATCGGACATCTAGTGTGAATTCCCCAACTCAAATCTACCATGGGAGCAAAAAAAGAGGGCCCCAATGATAAAGAAGACTGCAGACACCTTGGAGAATCCTCCGGGATCCCGCCATCACTTCATCCCATCAGAGGAGGTTAACTTCGATCAAGCCCTCTAATCAAGAAATTTTGATTCCACACTTGGAATCTAAGTCCATTGGAGACCGACCAAATTTGTGTCCAAGAGGACGGGAGAAGAAGAGGAGGCAACGACTGCAAAGTAGTGTAAAATGGTCCATGAGCCGGTGTGCAATATCAACTAGCGTGCATTAACAAGATTCCCCTCAACCAAGAACAACAAAATGTTCAAATAGAGGAAGCATCCTCGAGTCTTCGTGAGAGGAACAACAAGAAGAAGAAGAAAGGGAAGAAAATCCCACCTTCATCGATACTACCACTTTGTAGACAAATTCACGATGAAAGCCAAAGATAAAGAAATCGCCGCTTGAATATGAAAATGAGCTTAAAAATGATGATGATGATGATGATGCTGATGTGAGGAATATGGCAGGTCCAACACCCCCCCAAATAATCATCAAGCCTCCAGCAATGCCAATGACAACCCTCCAATAAATCTGATCTCACATGCTTCAAGGGTCCAAATTGAGCCTGAAGCGAGGATTGAAATAAATGAGTCACGACAACCCGCTTCGTAATATACAAACTACATTCAAGCGCGATCTCTCAACTTGATATTATATTGAATGAGAAGATAAGGCCGTTATATAGCGTAAAAAATTGGTGAGCAAAGGTCCCATATCCCATGGAGTATGATCGATTCCATACCCAAAGGGATATTCAATGCCAAAGTTTAATCTATTTGAAAATGGTAATCCTAAACAAAGATCCGCCCAATTCAAAGCATTAGAATACGGGGGTAATGATGCATTATTATTCCGTTAGTCTAACTGACTTTCTGAATGAGGCCGAAGTTGTCAAATGACTCGATCAAAACTTTGCCGAACTCAAAATATGTTCGTTAAAAGATTCAAAATAAAAGACAACAATTGCTGATCTTGCCCTTGAGAAGAGGAAGAAAGACGAGTCATTAGATATATTACGTTGGTAAATATGAGTATGAAATGTGAACAACAATTGAAGAAGAGCATGCAATTCAATTACCGATGGGCAACATCGATGATAAGATGGCCTTATCTTGCATGGCTTCAATTACCACATTTCAAGATAGGGTGGCTAAATTTGAAAATTAAATTTGTCACGCTGATAGCCACCAAGATAAATCTAAAAGAGCAAAAGCTCCTGACTAAAGAAAGGTGAAACGATTTCACCTCATAAGAAGGATACGGTGTTTATTAGTCTATAACAGAAAGAAAAGCTACCTGCCTATCAAGCCAAGACAGCCGCTCAATCCACAACCCAAGCTCATACTTGAGGTAATGATACTCGAGGTCGCCAAGAAGGTGAGCCACCAAGCAAACAAAAGGAGCGAATGACTAATGGCCCACCCTAAAAGAAAAGCAACAAAGAGTATTCTTTTAAAAGGGAAAGTGTGGCCAAATTGTTTAAACATGCACTCAAAGTAGTCTCCAACTACGTGAGTGCAAAAGACCAAGAGGCTGGACAAGCGATAATCCTAACCATATATCATCTGGTTCGCCATCCTGTTGAAGATTGTTACATTTTCAAAGATTGGCTAGAGAAAATATAGAAATGGAGAATTCACATTGACAGGTATTGGTGCATCCAAGAAAGAATCCATAAAAGTAATCACCTCACCTCGACTATCAAGCAACGATAAAGGCAAAGAGAAGTCAATGATGATGATGAAGTGCAGCCTCTAAAAAAGATGAAAATGTTAAAAAAGCAATTGGAAGGCATTCCAGGTATTAAGTGGAAATCACCACTTGAGCCCATACTTGAGTTGAGACAAAACCTAAGTTATGGGAAGGCTAGTTCATCTCACGAAAGATAGCCAAATACACAATGGAAGGCTAAGAAATCCAAAAAAAAAAAATAAATTAAATAAAAGAAGAAGATAGTAGCAAAAATATTACTACTACTATTGATGGTCAACGAACGAACACAAGGATCATCAATAATATGGAAGATTATGTACAATCGCCAGCAACCTATCACGCTTGCATTTACAAATCTTCATATCAATGAAGAAGCAGGGAAGATGTCAAGAACTTCCTACCGAAGTCTTTGATGATGCATGAAGTTGATAACATTAGAGGAACTCTTGATGAAGATGAATCACCATATCAACAAACATAAAAAATATGAAATCAAGTGATTCAATCTTCTAGTTTATCATTAGATGCGTGATGTCAAGAATCGAGTCATCCAAGATTCGATGCAAAGTAGTAAGTACGGTTGAGAAGTGGTCGAGTGCTACCATCCCAACAGAAAAGAGCCAATGAATAAAGATAAAGGAAAAGAAATTGAAGTCAATGAAAGAGGACTACAATATTCTATCCCATCTAAGAAAATTCCATAGCTTAGTGTATAAGCACTTCTAATGTCAAGATCTCCGTAATACCTTAATTGAAGCTCTCAAAGAAAAATTCAAGCATATTTTGTCAACGCCGCCTAACTGAGACCTTGCATGTTCAAGAGCCTCCAACCGCACATTTTCGTAAGATGATCTAATGCTCTGACCGCAGCACACCGCCTCAGATGTTACACCGAAAGTGATGAAATTATAATACCCGGATCTTAATTGATCCTGCCTCTCGCGGAATCTTATGAATTTGAGAACTCTAGATGGTTATCTCTAGATGTACAACATCTGGACGAGATAAAGTCATGGTTCAAGGTTTCAATGAGAAGGGAAAACTATCGGGTCATTCGTCCTTCCTCTTAAATTTGGAGATCTGCACGTAAGCTAAATTTCATGTGATCGATGCAGATACTTAGCTTCCGTCGACCATGGTTTCATAAGTATGGCATTGTCCCATCTACATTGCATCAATGTATGAAATATACAAAGGATGGAGAAGAATGCCAAATTGTGGGTGACATGCAACCTTTATGGTGTAAAATGAAGATTTATCAAGATGCCGCTTATTTCCTTCCAGGGAATCAAAGCTAACAAAACAACTAGCAAATACCGCATCTACTTCAAAACCCATAAAAGAACAAGTTAAGAAGAAGGAGAAGATAAAATGAATAAAGAAAAGGAGGTTCCAAATATTCCTAGGAATATAAAGAACACGTCCAAAATCAATAACACTGTCCCTCATCTAGGCAGTGATACTGAAGAAGAAGAGGAATGTGTTCCTTCTAAATTCAAAGGTCCGCATGACTCTTCGAGTAAAGCTCAATCAAGAACATTTTGACTCGACATGAGTTTGAATCTTTTGAAGGTAAGGTGCAATGCACTACTTTAAAACAATCATAGATATCGCCAGCAGAGACTACACTTGTAGTCACCTATTCCTCCCCATTTTAAAGAAATCACCCTCGAAAACTCACAAAGTCGAGGAATGACCTTCTATATACCTCCTCTCCTGGAAAACACGCCGAAGTTTTTATAAACCAGGTGGGGTCAAGAAGAGGATCCCGATTGGGTAATGCAACTATCAAGAAGAAGAAGCTATGCCCACAAGAATACCAAAAATATTACTCCAAAGATGCAAAGCCTAATGCGCAAACATGGGGTCCAGGCTGGAGCAAGTAAGCAAAGGACCAAGCTCTTTGAAATGATGTGGTTCTCAAACCATTGGTAAGAGAAATAAACACACTACCAAAGGCCTTGGTTTCATCCAAGACAGCGGTCCACAAGGATATATCTGTTACGCTGTAACAGGAATAGAAGTTGAGAGTGATGATGAAGATGAGAATTTCGTTCTTAATGTTAGTCTCACAAATAATGAAGAAGTAGAAGCCAGACCAGCACCTGAAGAGCTTGAAGATGGTGGGGAGGCAGCTACTATGGATGAACTTAAAGAAGTTAATTTGGGAACTGAGGAGGATCCTCGCCCAACGTTCATTAGTACTCTACTTTCTGAAGATAAAGTGGTAGAATTAAAAATCTTGCTCTGTGAATTCAGGGACTGCTTTGCTTGGACATATGCTGAAATGCCAGGCTTATCCCTTGATATAGTGGTTCACAAATTAGCAATTAAGCATGCGACACCGCCAAGCAAGCCTCTAGAATGAGATTGGAGGTTGAAGAACGTGTAATTGCGAAACCAAGAAGCTCATTGAAGCTGGTTTTATTCGAGAAGAAAAATACACCGGATAGCTAATATTGTCCCCGTGAAAAGAAGAATGGTCGAGATTCAGATCGACTTCGTGGATTTAAACAAAGCATGTCCAAAGGATGACTTCCTTATCGTAATGTTAGTGGATAACACTTCAAACCACATGTTCTCATTTATGGACGGATCGTCGTTACAATCAAATCAAGATGGCTCCTGAAGATGAAGCATACCTCATTCAGGATGCCAATTGGCATATATTGCTATACAGTCATGCCCTTCGGCTTGAAGAATGCTGGAGCTACATACCAAAGAGCTATGACGCGAATCTTTGACGAGTTGATTCATCAAAAAGTAGAGTGCTATGTTGATGACCTCGTTGTCAAGAGTATAGATCACAAAGATCATCTCGATGATTTAAAGATCGTCCTTGAAAGAATCAGAAAATTTGATCTCAAGATGAATCCTCTCAAGTGCGCCTTTGGAGTCTCCTAGGGAAAGTTCCTTGATATGTCAGGCGCCATGGAGGGATTGAAATCCCAACAAAATCAAAGCGATTGTCGAAATGCCTCCTCCAAGGAGTCTTCCAACTTCGCCCATACAGTGGACATCTCGCATTCATTAGAAGATTTATATCAAATGCGATGACCCTTTGCAAAATTAATGAAGAAAGATACTCCTTTCAAGTGGGATGAAGAATTTCAAGAAGCCTTCAATAGTATCAAGAAATATTTGTTGAACCCACCCATTCTTGCAGCTCCAATCCCAGGAAAGCCTCTCATATTGTACATTGCAAAGACTAAGAATCTGGTGCTTCAAAGATAGGAAGGAAAGGAGAATGCTATACTATATTAAGACTAATAGGAGAAGTATTCTCCAATTGAGAAGCATTGTTTGACGTTAATTTTGCCCAAAAGCTACGCCATTACATGCTATCTCATAAGATTACCCTTATCTCAAGGATCGATCCGTTGAAGTTCTTGATGACAAGACCAACGCTGACAAGTCGCGCACGATGGGTCATCCTTCTTCGCTTTGATATTACATATGTAAAGGAAGGGGCAAATTTCGCGCTACTCATCCCATCCTGCACTCATTACTTAACGATGATCTTCCTGATGAGCAAATCATGCACATTTATGAAAAAGAAAAGCAGCAAATGTGGGAATTGTATTTTGATGGAGCCCCATTAGATATACTCAACCCTCAAATCTTCCAAAGTCGGGTATCGCCTCATCTTGATCACACGAGGGTGGCATCGAGACATTCTTATAAATTAACTCAACCCAACCAACAACGGCGTAATATGAAGCGTTGGTGGCAGGTTTAGAAGAAGCCATTTCCATGGGAGTCCAGAATTTGCAAATTTATGGCGATTCTCAACTCGTCATTAATCGTGTTGGCCTTTACAAAATCAACAAACTTGAATTAGCCTACTATCACAAATGAGTTCTCGATGAAGCAAATTTCCAAATGTCATTATGACTCGAGTCTCCGAGCTAGGAATAGCAAAGCGGTTGCTTAGCTAGTAGCTAAAGAAATGGCAAGTATGGATGGCACGATTACATACTAATTAGTGTGTGCGGTCCTTCGAGTCCTAGAGTGATAATTTAAAATCCCGGAAGAGGGGTCATCAAACATAAATCGGCGGTGCGACTCATGTTGCTCCTTACACTCCCTTAAATCACTTCTCAAAGTCAACAAGACAAGCTTCAAACCATTCCGGATGAAAGACTTCAACCTAAGGAAGTGCAAAACCACACAATGAAATTCTTACAGTAGAAGAGAAGAAAGGCTGGAGACAGTCCTTCGTCGACTACTTCAAGGAAGGCAAATTGCCAAGTAATAAGTCGATAGCTGTACAACTTGAGAAAAGGCTTTTCTATGCTTATGTTGGCAATACTATTATCGTAGATCCTTGAGATGTGGTCGATGTTTGGGAATAGAAGAAGCCAACAAAGTAATTGTTGAAATCCATCAAGGACTTTGTGGTGCACAATCAGTCCTAAAATGGCTTTCAAAAAAAATTGGATACTATTGGCCTATGGTAAAGATTGTATCAATCATGCCAAGAGATGCCATGAATGTCAGGTCCACGGTAACATAATTCATCAGCCTCCAAATTCGTTGCATCCAACGATAGCATCTTGGCCGTTTGAGTGGGGGACACATGTAATTGGACCAATTGATCCACCATCATCAGCTGGTCACCGCTTCATTTTAGCACCATTATTTCTCCAAGTGGGGTCGCACCATTTAAAGTTAAAGTTACAAGTGACTAACTTCTTTACCCACATATGTCTACTGATTTGGTGTACCACGCGAATCATTTGGATAAGTTACCTTCAAAAGCGCTAAAGTTTATAAATTTTATCGGCATAAGATTGATTGGCGATATTTCAATTTATAATCCGAGAGCAAATGGCTTGGCTGAGGCATTTAATAAAACACTAGTCAAATTGCTTAGAAAAATTCTCACAAGAAATAAAAGGGAGTGGCATACCAAACTTGTGGAAGCGCTATGGGCATACCGGACCACTTACAAGACTCCTACAAAGTCTACTCCCTATGCACTGGTGTTTGGGGCTGAAGCAGTTTTACCACTCGAAGTTGAACTACCTTCGCTCCGAGTAGCCATTCAACAAAATCTCACCCAAGATGAGAATGCTCATCTACGGATGGAAGAGCTTGATGGCAGCTTGGAGGTCGCTCAAGCTCAAAATCTAGAAGTTTATCGGGGCAAGAATGTCCGAGCATTGATCATACGATGCGTCCTCGAGCTTTTCAGAAGGAGAATTGGTCACAGTCGAAGACCAATCATCCCTCATCGCAGAATTGGCGGTAAATTTGAACCTAATTGGGAAGGACCTTTTGTTATTGAAAAGGTCTATCAAGGAGGAGCGTATCAGCTCGTGGACTTCAAAGGTGAAAGGCCAATGCCGCCAATCAACGGTCGGCATTTAAAGAAATATTACACATGAAAGTGTGATTGGACAAATCCTGCATTTGAAAATCTTTATTGTCAAACACTTATGAAAATTTTCATTGGAAATTCTCTTGTAACACAAGAATGCATTTCCAAAATAAAATAAAAATCCCCCTGTTAGACAGGGGGCATTTTTTAAAATTTTATAGTAAAGTATCGGGCGTTCCTGGTAAGACAGGGGGCATTTCTTTCTCTTTGGGTTGACATCGTGCCTAGTGCCGAGATCCCCATATGCATACTCAAAATTATGTATTCAAATTCTCAAATTTAAAAGTCTTACTGACCAAAGAAGAAAACTTCCAAGTCTGCAAACTTCAACAAACCAAGTTGGATATACATTTATCATCCCACTTCAAATCTAAAGGCTCGAGTTGGTGTATAAGGTCGGACTCAACACGCCAAAATACGGCCGAGTCGCTGATTGGTCTGCTTACTCAACACGCCACAAAGGCCGTAGTAAGAGATCCCCATCTCGTTAGCCCGAGGATAAAATCCTTCATCAATTGCTCTAGTCCACGACTCAAGTGGGTGTATAAGGTCGGACTCAACACGCCAAAATACGGTCGAGTCGCTGACAGATCTGCTTACTCAACACGCCACAAAGTAGTAGGGATCCTCTACGTTAGTTCAAAGACAAGAGCATCCAAATCCCCAAATCTCTCCAACTTGGTGAGTTCAAGTGGCTGACCGAAATTATCCCTATTGGTCGTAAGGTCATCTTTCAAAATTCTACAACAAACAAAGATATCCTTACTCGAGAAAGCACTAAGCCGAGTTTGGAATCAAAGACAAATGTAAAATCTCAACTCCTTCAATAAGTCTATCAAAGCAGAAAGCAAAGACCGAAGGAAATTCTTCTTCAGTGAGTCCAATCAAGCAAAAAAGCAGGGGACCGAAGAAGCTATCCCAATGTTCGTATAAAACTAAATACCGAACTAAGGGAGATTTTGTCATCAAGATGTCCATTACATGTGCAAAAGATGACTCTTTGCCATCGAACACAAGCTCTGAGAGCTAGGTCGGCATTTATCCTTCTACAAGCCCGCGAAAGCAGAAAGCTAGGGCAGAAGGTAATTCCGTATCGCCTGATGAATCTCTGAGATGATTCAGGACTTTCTCCCATCAAATCCATCAAGGCATGAAGCCGGGATAAAGGGAGGCACAAGATACGAAACCTTGAGATGAAATCTTCAACAAGTTCGTCAAAGCACAAAGCACAGGACCGAAGACATTCCTATCTCATCAACTCCATCAAGTCCGTCAAGGCACAAAGCCAGGACAGGAGGAAAATACAAATTTTAAAAGTTCGAGATGAAATCTTCAACAAGTCGTCAAAGCACAAAGCACAGGACCGAAGGCATTTCTATCTCATCAACTCCATCAAGTCCGTCAAGGCATAAAGCCAGGACAAGAGGAAAATACAAATCCCAAATTTCGAGATGAAATCTTCAATAAGTCACAAGCGCGGGGATCGAAGATATTCTCATCTCACCGATCCATCAAGTCCAGCAGGCAAAGCCGGGGAGGAAAATACAAATTTCAAAGATGAAATCTTCAACAAGTCCGTCAAAGCACAAAGCATAGGACCGAAGATGTTCTCATCTCAGCAGCAAATCATCAACTCCATCAAATCCGCTAAGGCACAAAGCCAGGACAAGAGAAAAATATAAATTTCAAATTCTCAGGAGGAAGTCTTCAACAAGTACAAAACATAGGGCTGAAGATGCACCAAATTCTCTTGACAAGTTGATGATGACAAGTCAAAGCTCTCTTTCATCTAGTCAATCAAGCACAAAGCATTCGACTAATGACAACAAATCCGGTTCAACGAGCTATTGTAGTCAATCTGGTGAAATACAAATGCTTGTCCAACCTGAGAGTTATACCCACTTCTATCAAAGGGCAACGATCAAGTATTAATCAGAAGTTGTTGAAATTACAACTTCAGCGTGACATCCAAGCAAATCTCTTGGAGATCCGCAAGGTCAACTAGTGTACAACAAACACGGTCCGCTCCATCCGCGCACCATGTTTGTTGGGGGGTATTTGTTGACCTACAACTATGTGCCACATTAAATTAAATAAATAAGGTGGATTTTAAAATCCCTTAAATCGTCCGATCAAATTCATTTTAATTCGACAATTACGCGCAATTCAAAATATTAAAATGAATTAATCGAAAATTTTGAATCAATTAGGGATCGATCGGATAATTAAAATCAAATTATCATGAAATTGTGTCAAATCGAAGCCCGACGTCTAAACAACCTCCGTTGCAAAATAAATTGCGTCGACGAAATGTCGAAACCTATCAAACGACATCTTCCGCGGTCGAATCGACAAAGTATGCGCGAGGGTCGATTAATTTAAACGCGACGGCGCACAATTTAGACTTGAATTTACTTCGACCGTCACCGACATTATTTAAACGACCTCTGATCACAAAATTGATAGCGCCATTGTGTTCGACACAACTGAAACAACTTAAATTGACACCCATATTGCTAGGGTTTGTCAAAAGTAATAAAATCGCAATTAAAATGATTAACAGCAGCTTAATCCGCTAATTATCTCTTAATCGCGTAATTCCCTACCTAATCCGCCACTCAATCGAGATGTGCCAACTAAGCCTAAAAGAAAAAAAGGGAAAAAAATGCATCGTTCCGATCGGCTCAAAGAGCAACGAGGGTTATCCTTACGTTGACCCTCATTTTTTTCACGATCCTCTCTAGTTTCCTCGCTCATCCTCTTGCCTCGTCGACGAGCTACCTCTTCCTCTGCATCTCGGCTCCCTCGCGCGGCTCTGCTCTCGGCATCTCACCTCCCTCGACGAGCTCCCCTCTTGACGCGATTCTCTCAGTTCTCTCTGTGGCGCCTTCGGCATTCTCCTCTTGCTTCTCCCGTGGCGAGCTCCCTCTTCTCCTTCACTTCTCCTGGCCGAGCTCCCCTCTTCTCCCGCTTCTCCCGTGGCGCGAGCTCCCCTCATCTCTCGGCTTTGCTTCTCCAGAAGCTCCTCTTCTCCTTCAGCTCCGATGCACGGCTCTCCCCTTTCGGCCGAAACTCCTCCTTCTCCCTCTCTTTTAGTAAATCGACACCTCCAGGTTGTTTCTCTCTAACCCTAAGCTTGTTTTATGCATTTTGAGCTTCTTTGGAAATTAGGGCTTTTGCTAAACATGCTATGTCTTATGCTTGGGATTATGCTAAGAGTTTCCTTTAGGGATTTGGGATGATGTATGGCCCAAATCTCATTTCTTATTGTCTTTATTCACTGATTGTGTGATGCTTAGCCTACTAAAATTGCTTTGGGATGATGTATGGCCCAATGTTGTGTTGCATGCTATCTTCTAGGGATAGTTATGATGCTATTTTTGCTGAAATTGATTATACCTAAGGGAAACCAAAGCGATTTGCTTTCCGGTAAATGTGATGTTTGTTGAAATCATTTCTATGAGAGGGGGGAAATAATTAATTTGTTGTTTGAAGTGTGCTATTTGCTGAAATGTGGTGTTTGCAAAGGGGGAAATTGTGGAATTCATGTCTACAAGATGGGGAAAGCTATTAATTTGTTATCTATGCATTTATCTTGCTGAAAATATTTTTATTAGAAGGAAATTGAATCAATTTTGCTTCTAATGTGTATGATACATCTGAAAGTATTTTTTTATGGAGGGGAAAACTATTAGCTTGTTATCTAGAGGCATGAGGCTTGCTAAAATTTCTTTTATCTAGAAGGAATTGCATTGTTTTACTAGTAGGTGAGTGTGGTGCTTCTGAAACTACCTTTATCAAGGGGAATGTTGGTGAAAATATTCCTATCAAATCACTAATATATTATTTGATGAATATAAGGCTTGCTAAACTTTCTTATCTAAGGGAAAAATCAATTAGCTTGCTGCTTGATGAGATATGATGCTATTCTCCTATGAATTTCATGCTTCTACTTTGATTCAATTTATTTCATATAAAGGGAATTATATGTATATCATGCCTCTTTCATATGCAAGTTGAAATCTGAAATTAAACAGAAAGGGATTTGGTTATACCATTTGCTATTATCTATGAGCTTCATTCTTGCATACTTGCATGTGATCATAACGAAATGCTAGTTATCAAAGTTTGCGTGTCTCACGACACCACCCATGCACGCCTTTCTTGGCATGGTGGTGCTCATCTCATGGCAACCCTTGTGGGAGGAGGAGCATTGTAAACTTCAATAAGCACGGAGATAAGGATTCAGGTAAAACTGCTGCTATATTATGCTAACCCCCATGCACGCCTTTCTTGGCGTGGTGGGCAAATAAACTTTCGGCCGAGGTGTCTCACGACACCTACCATGCACGCCTTTCTTGGCGTGGTGGGAAGGCTTAGTCTCCCGAAGCAGCCCCCTTAAGTGGGGGATGACGCCGGGAGGCTGCCGAAAATTTTTAAAAAAAAAGGGAAAGGTAAAAAAATGCTTAAGTATTTTTATGTGCATATGCTTATGTGTTTCTAACTCACTTTTCATGTCATATGACACCTATGCAACAACTATTCATGCTTAGTTTGGTGAATGTTGAATCTTTCTAGTCCCCTTTATGTGCTTAACATGTGTATGAAGTGTGACAAATAGAATACAAATGGATGCTTGTACTTGTGACATGTATTTGTTGATGTTGGTTCTAATACCCTACTTAGCTTGATATGCTATTAGACATGCTTAGAACACATGCTTAAATACATGTTTAACATGTTATCTTTTACTCCATATGTCCATTTTTACATTGATCTACACATGCATGATTATAGAAACATGGCAAAAAAAAAAAATTGTTAAAGGAAGGGAGAAGGGTAAAAGCTTACAAATCTTTATGACACAACTTAGCTCTCTTACAAGCTTGAGAGAACTCAAACTCGTGAAATCAAGGGAGAGAGGGAAAGAAATGAGAGTAGGAAGTGTGTAAGGATTTTATGAGAAGGAATTCCCCTCTTATTTATAGATTTTTCTAGCCTCCCTCTTTTCTCATCTATGGCTATCATCTTGACACATAAGGTGCCTTGTCATAAATTGCATGTAAGGGAACCATCTAAGGTGATGCCACTTGTCATGTTGCATGCACATGCATGGACATGTGGCATGCCCTTGTGCATCCTTATCCCTTTCTTTGAAAAGGAAAGTAAAGTCTTTGCCATACCTCTTTAATAAATTTAATGAGTTTGTGTTCCCCCCACTTGCCATGAGTTTACATGTGAGGGAGGTGGATTTTAATTAATCCACTTGCCTCTCTTAAATGAAATATGACATCTACTCATATTTTTATATTCCCCTTTCCCTTTTCAAGAGAAATAAATGGGCTATGGTATATGGTCATATGGGCTTCCAAAGCAATTATTTTCGGCCCTTTATACTTGCTGATTTTGTACATAGGGAGAGGGCTATTAGCCTAAATCAAATTGCCTAAGCCTATTTTAGGCCCATTACCTTACATATGATTATATGGGCTTCCAAGCAATTTATTTCAGCCCCTTATGTTTGCTGATTTTGTTACATAAGGAGGTGATCTTGGGCTCAAAACAATTGCCTAAGCCTATTTTAGGCCCATTGCCCTACATATGATTATATGGGCTTCCAAGCAATTTATTTCAGCCCCTTATGTTTGCTGATTTTGTTACATAAGGAGGTGATCTTGGGCTCAAAACAAATGCCTGAGTCTACTTTAAGCCTATTGCCCTACATATGATTATATGGGCTTCCAAATGATTTATTTCAGCCCCTATATCCTTGCTTATTTGTGATTTAAAAGAGGTCATTTGTTCTAAATGAACTATTTAGCATATTCTCAACCAAATGCTTATATCTATCTTAGACCTCTTGATCAACACTTGCTTGAATAAGCTTCTAAAAATGCTCAAATTCAGCATGAGAACAGATGTTACATATCCCGGTTTGGTCTTAGGACCGGGTCCGGGTTAACAAAACTCAAAAAATCAAAAATTGAACCTATATTTCAACTTGACATTTAATGTCCATACAACATTTTAAAAGAACAGATACTCGTATGTATGTTGAAATGTTCAAACATTAGGGACATGTGCAAGTAAGATAAATAAAAGAACAGATGCTACATCTTCCGGTTTGGTCTTCGGACCGGGTCCGGGTTAACAAAACTCAAAAATCAAAATTTGACATCGAAGCTTCAACATTAGACATCTTAATGTCCATGCAATTTTCAAAGAACAGATATCCATATGCATGTTGGAGTAAATACTAAGTCAAATACAAAAGAACAGATGCTACATAATCCCGGTTTGGTCTTCGGACCGGGTCCGGGTTAACAAAACCCAAAAATGTCATATTGAAATCTAAACTTGCAAATTGAACCTACGTTTCAACTAGACATTTAATGTCCATACAACATTTTAAAAGAACAGATACTTGTATGTATGTTGAAGTGTTCAAACAATAGGGACATGTGCAAGTTAGGTATAAAACAAAAGAACAGATGCTACACTTCCCGGTTTGGTCTTCGGACCGGGTCCGGGTTAACAAAACTCAAAAAATCAAAATTTGACATCGAAACTTCAACATTAGACATCTTAATGTCCATGCAATTTTCAAAGAACAGATATCCGTATGCATGTTGGAGTAATACTAAGTCAAATATAAAGAAACAGTCTACATAATCGGTTTGGTCTTCGGACGGGGTCCGGGTTAACAAAACCTAAAAATTTGATATTATAAAAATTTCAAATTAATAATATCTGAGAAGTTAATTCTGTCATATAGTACAAGATATGAATCAACTGACATAGCTTCTAAAATTCAAATCCTCAGGAAGAAAAGTCCCAAACCCGATCCTCATGTTCAAACTAGAGTGGACATGGTTTTGAAGGATTATACTTCTTGACAATGAATTTAGACCGATCCTCCAGAAAACCGGCAGTAGACAAGGTCTATCAATTGATATTAACCCTAGGATCGAGAAGGGTAATTATAATTAAAATTTCAGTGATAAATGATCATATATTCAAATCTAAAATCAATCATAAAATGATCAAAATTCAAAGAAAATACAAAAATATAAATAAAAATGAAATGAATTATTTAAAAAATAATAATATAAATAAATAAAAATCAATCCACCCCTCCGCAATTGTTTATCTTCGGGTGACAAATTAAGAAAATTTTTGCTCACAAAGAGCCAATGTCAAATTAAATACATAACTATCTTCACACTCAAATATTCCTAAAGCCGTGGGGCGTGGCGTGTCCTCTGTCCGCGTGGTTTTGCGATATGGCACCACATAAATGGCGGTTAGACACGCCCTCGGTGTGGTTCACGATATGGCACCACTAAATTACGGTCACGGCTGCAGCTCGTATGTTCCTCAATGGCTTTGCTCTTTGAGCTGTGAAATGTAGAATGTATTTGGTTGGGCAGAAAGCCTATGTTAGCTAAGGTTGACTTATATTTTTCCCCTTAGACTCCACCCAGTCTACAAGGACACGGACGGCGTAATGTGTTCGACAAGGATCCTTCGGTCGGGTTGATACCTCCTCACTGCGGACCGAGATCAGATAGCGGGATGACGGAACCATGGGATCTTGATCGGGCGCGTCATCGTTCCCCCCACAAAAAGTTTTAAGTTAAAATAATAAATTTCATAAGTTCTAAACTCCACTCACTGCAATTATATACTCGTTCTTTAACGATTCATTGACTAGCCTTAATCGAAAGTGCTCTCTCAGTATTGGGAGGGGTAATTAACTATAGGCTTGCTATAGGAAACACAGAACCAGATATAAAAGTTCTCACCAAATGAGAATGAAATCTCTAGGTAGTGTCTTATCTACTATTCATCTGCCTTCTGAAATTATCACCGACACTTAAACAACTCTTTCCTTTTTCCGAAAGATGTCGGTGGCGAATTTTCGGATCCCACAGGTGTAACTGATAAGGCACACCGCACATATTGGCGTTGACTGAGATGATCAATAGTGTCCAAGAAGATCATAAGCACTAAGGATGGATATCCACACCTAAATAGAGAGGTAAATGAAACCATGGATCATAACGTGATGCAAACCGCTTCATGTCGAGGGCATGGTAAAGATGAGTAGATTTGGTTTGATTTATCGAGAATTGATTTTGTACCAAGGGCATGAAAAGAAATCCGTTGGGATATGCACATGAGTTTGATTAGATTATAGATTAATTCATGCCAAGGGCATAAAGGGGAAGATCCACTATCGATTAAAGTTTGATTGAGTTTGTTGATTTGTGTTGATTGGGATCCGCCAAGGATATAGATTAGACTGAGGTTGTTTTGATTTAGTTTGATTAATTTGTTGTTGATTGATTTTAATAATTGGTTTTGAATTTGATTGATTTGATTTTTTTGGTTAATTCAATTTGAACTTGGTTGATTAATTTTTCGGAGGACTCGTTGGGGATATAGATTTGGTTGGATTTTTTTTATTTGGTTTATTAATTTAATTTGATTTTGATCGATTTAGTTGATTGGTTTTGTATATGGGTTTCTTTTTAGTTTGGATTTGACTCTGCTAGGGATATAGATTTGAACTTGACTTCATTTTGATTTTGGATTTTCTTTAATTGATTTAATTTGAACCATGTCAGTTTATGATGGATCGCACTAAGGAGGGGCTACAAGAGTCTAGGCCTATCTTTGATTTACTAATCCAAAGAGGTAGTCTAACTTCCATACAGTATAGAATATCCAACCTAAGGGTTGTCCATCAGTTTGAAATGGCTATGCTAGGAAGAAAGCTCAGGGACTCACATCTTCCAATGTAAAATCAGCCATTGGGGTGACCTATTGACGGCACAACAAGTCAAGCCCGACTTAGGGTGACTACTAAGTGAGTGCTACTGGGGGGTCTTATCTCATCTCAAGAGTAGTTAAGGCGATTCCTACAGGGATTTTTGTTGACACTGCTTAAAAGATAAGACGCTTACATGGGAAAAGATGCCTATAGAGGGTTTTATCCTAATCCACAAGAGATTTTATTTCATTTATTTGTTTATTTATTTGTTCACGTGGACCCTATTGGTTTGCGAGGACTACACTAAGAAGGAGCCACGGGGGATTTGGCATATCTCAGATTTACTGGCCCAATGGATAATTCATACATCTGTAGTATGGAGCTTCTAACCACAGGGGTGGCTACTAGGAAAGGAGAACTGTCCAATCCAGTAGTAATCTTGGTCATGTCTAGATGGGGTCATGAAGACATAATCCAAATAGAATGCCCACAGGGAAGGTTCCTCTGGAGTCTTACCCTAATCCTTGGGATATAAATCCTGTAGGTATACGGTGGTCGGCTCAGTGAGAAAGCATGAGGACTCACATCTGCCTGAGTGGTGTTATCCATCGGGTGGGTTACCATCAACAAGGCAAACACCAACCAACTTAAGGTGTCTATCAGTTTGCAATAATCAATATAAGAAGAAAGCATCGGGGACTCACATCTTCCTAAATGAAACTGATCATTGAGATAGTTTGTCGTTAGATAAACAGTTGCTATCTGACCTAGGGTGATTATGAAGTGGGGAGTCACAATGAATGATGGAACCTAAGCTTTAAGTAGTCAGGAGAAAGAAAAGCCACTGGGGGTCTTACTCTAATCCTAAACTATAAACTCAAGCCCAGTTAATGTATGGTGGCTAGTTCAAGAAGAAAACTCAGGGCCTCACATCCTCTCAAACAAAGCCAACATCAAGGTAGCCTATCAGTCACATAATAAGACATACCGCACTAACAAGGCACTCATTTATTCATAGTTGTTAAGCTAGGAAGAATGCATGGGGACTCATATCCTTCTAACCAGAAAGATCACTGGGAGACACACTAACTAGGTAGTGGATCGAACCCAACCTAAAGCAGCCACCGAGTGAGGGCCACTAGGGATCTCATCTCAATTCAAGGTAGCTCAAAGAGATTGGATATATGTTTGATTTGCTTATGTTTGGGAGTAATTTTATGTTTATGTCATGCTAATGAGAGATAGGATGCCGCTCGGGTTCTCTTACACCTATCCTAAACACACCATGAAAGTTTAATAAATGGAAAGCTTTCAATTTAAAGAGAAGTTTGACTCAAATAGAATTTTTTTGATTGATAAATTATTTTGGAACATTATTTTATGGATAGTATTTTTTAAGGTAAAACCCATTGATAGGGAGCATCGGGCGTTCTCCTTTATGGTTGATGAGTTGATAAGATCCACCTTGATAGGCCTTTTCTATGGCGAAAGGGCCTTCCCAAGTGAGTGATGACCTCACTTTTGGAGTGAGGATTCAATCTCCCCATCTTAGATCAGGGTATCCTCTAGACACTAGATTCTGTTTAGTCATATGACACTGCACTTAGTGACTAAGTGAACAAATCAAAATTAATAACAAATTAAATCAAATATAAATCTAATATATATTTTAAACCAAAATTAAAGTGAAAATCAAAACTAAACTTAAAATTAAATTAAAATCAAGTTGATTGAATCGATCAATATAAAATCATTTCAAATACTCATCAAATATAATTAAGGCTTAAATAAATTTCAAGATGATTAATCGAACCATTTAACTCACTTTGGCCAAAATGAGTCAAACTAAGTTTAAATCAAAGTAAATTCAAAATAAATCAATTTAATTGATTTTAAAGACTTTGAATGATGTAATCAAATAAAATTAAAATGTGACATTGACTCAAATAAATTAATAAGAATTGATCGGATCAATCCAAACTAGCTTGAGTTAAATTGGGTTAACTAAAGTTTTAACCTAAAGTAAACCCAGATGAAGTCATGACAACCCAAGGACTCTCTAAACCTTGATTAAATCTAATGTAATTTGAGTTTAAATAGAAATGGGGAGGACCTAAAGTCAAGAAAATATATATGAGAGAGAGAGAGAGAGAGAGAGAGAGAGAGAGAGAGAGAGAGAGAGAGAGAGAGGGAGGGAGGGAGGGAGAAAATCAAATATATTATAAAAAAACACAAAATCCCATCATGCAACTCCTCATTCCTCACTTAGATAGCTCTGAAGTGGTCTATAGTAAATAGACCACCGAATTTTGACAAAATTCGGCCAACCACCATACCTCCAATCACCATTAATGGTGATTTTTGACCACCATTAAAAAGAGAAGAAAAGGAGCTTTAAAGCTTTTGGTTATGGCATTGATTATCTTTTAGAAGCTCCACTGAACAAAATCAATCCATTCCCCCTTCTTTTCCACACAAAATCATAAAATCTGATGAGATTTTGGTGAAGAGGCGACGGTTGTTGGTGTTCTCAATGATTGGAGAGGAGGCAAGTGGTTTTCTTCATCCTACAGCTTCATCTCTCATCCAGGAACATGCTCAAATTGAATTTGTCACTGGACATTAGCTCCAACAAGGTAATTTCATCAAAACTATAGCCAACCATTAGGATTCTCATTTTGACATAAAGGGGGTCGATTCTAGGAATTTCCCCATTAGATCCCTTGCAATTTTATTATTTTGACCCCTCGATGCGAATCGGAAGGTTTTCCGGCGAGAATCACCCATTTTGGGAAAAATTAGGTGATTTTCATCTGTCTGAGGCAGTTTCGTAGGCCTGGTTCACTGGCTAGGAGGGAGAAGACTTGGCAGCCATCTAATCCTCCTTAAATAGGACAGATTATTGCGATTAAATGTTAAATGAATTTAACTTCATCCCTTAGATCAATATATTTGATCTGGACTGTCCGATCTTCGATCGGATGGAGAGATCTGCAGCTGTGGTTTTCCGACTCAATCTATGCTGATTCCACATGGGCAAACCCATTGTTTCCATGTGTAAAGTTTGAACCATCAATGCCGCATGGCGCTAACTAGTTTAAGTAAGAAAATTAGGATTTTTGGAATTAAATAAATGCTAAAAAGAACCTAAAACTTCAAAAATTCATAAAACATAAAATACTCAATGAAAAATTGCAAACAAGGTCTCATTGGATTCGTCGTTTTGAAGCAAATCTAAGAATCCCAAAATCCCCAATTGTTCTTAGGTATTTTGAGCTTAATTTAAGTTTTAATAAAAATTATATTTTATTGATTAATCCAAAAATATTAATCAGATTGAACTGAAACTTTTAGAGATTGAAACTAAGGTCAAAATACACATACCATAAAACTTTCAAATTAAAATGATAAATGAATTAAGAGATATTAAATTTCAAAGTTCAAATGGCTAATTTCATGAATTAATTAATTGAAAAATCTAGAAAATTATAAAAATTCTTAAAATAGTTTAAACCACTTCAATTAACATCTAAGATCCTTAAGAAAATAATATGATCTTCTGGAATTTGATAAACCTAAAAGAAACACTTCGGGTTAGGATTTAATAAATTAAAATTAATATTAATTGAATGATTTAAAGCTAAATTTCTAACAATTTAAATGTTTAATCAAAATCAGAAATAAAATAATACTTAAGCAATTATTAATCAAACCTTAAATCAAGCAAATATCACATAATCTTCAAATGAAATGAAATTAAACATAAACTTAAAGCTAATTAAATTAATGAAACTCAATTAAATATTAATAAAATTTAAAATTAAACTCATGATTAAACAAACCATTGAAACTTTAATCTCCATTCAACCTAATCTAAAAATAAATTCAAACTTTAATATAAATGCCTTAGGTTAATATAGATAAAACCAAATGAAATAAACTTAAGACAAATAGGACAAAAACATTAATTGAAGCTAAAATAAAATATTGATTTAAACTAAATCAAATGAAACAAATCAATCAAATCTAATTAAAAGAATAAATCAAATCAAAAATGAAAATCAAATCAAATCAAATCATAATCGATTCAGTTATGCAATCAAAATAAAATTCATTTAAGGAAACTTAATTTGAATAAACTAAGAGTATCAAATGCTTAATCAAATGAAGCCTAAGTTATAATGAATCAATCTAGATGAAGTAATCACTAATCAAGCTTCTATTAGCTAATCAACTCAATTATGAACATTTGATGATATCCAACTAAACCATTAATCAAAGAAAAAACTCAATTTGGTTAATCAAAATGATAAAGAATTATAACTAAACTTTAATTTTATTAATCAACTAAATTAAATTTTAACGAAACAAATAAAATAAATGAGCCAACTTTAAACTACCAATTAGCTTAGTTAGCTATATGAAGCAAACCAATCTAATTAAGTCCTAATTAAGCATTGAATCTCAGTCATATGAAATCACTAAATTCAATAAACATCAAAACTAAATTGAGCCCTAATTAATCATCAAACCCTAAATCAAATAGATCACAACTCATAATCAAATCAAATGATACTAAAGTAAACCTTAATCAATTCAATATATAATCAAATTAGGTTCAATTCAATCTATTTGAATTAGATGAATTAATTAATCATTAAACATACAAGTTTACTAATCAAATTAAACATGAAAAGATAAGACATTAACCAAATTCTAATAAATGAATCAAATTAAATGAAACTCTAAATGCAAATAACCAAATTTAATTGAACTCAAAATAAACATTTAATTCACTTAATCTAAGCAGATCCATAAACTAATAAAACTTAATAAATCAAATCAATTAAGTCAAATCAAAAGATTAAATTAAATAATCCTCAAACTAAAACCAATATATAAATCAAATCACCAAATTCAATAAACAAAATGATCAAACTCTTAATTAGAATCCAAATAAGAAGTTGCTTTGAACCTTGATCAAATAATAAGTTAATTAAACTAAAATATTTTAACTAAATCAACTCAATCCTAAATGAAAAGATGATATCACTAAATTTAAATAACATTGAAATAATTTAATCAATATCATATAAATTAAAATCTTAAATCAAAACCCAAGAGAAAATAATTAGATATTAATTCAAAGGATATTAAATTATCATAATTTGATTAAATCAAAACATCTAATCCAAAATTAATCAATTAAAATACATGATGTTAAACAAACTTAAACTTTAAAATCTAAATCAAATCAAATAAAAATTAATCAAATCAAATCAATTTAGTTGAATCATTTACATAAGTTCAACCCTCAGAATAAATTTTCATTTTAGGATGAAAGTTTCTTTCTACTTGGATTAGGATGTTTACTGAAATAGATTTTGTTCTAAGTTGAATATATCTTATTCTTCATTCTTTAAAACCTAAATTCAACTTAAACATAAAAATGAACTTAAAATTGAAATGAAAAAACTAAATTAATTAAATTATTTAAGTCGAAACCATCTAATGGTAAATTTGAATAAACTCTGAATTTAAATCAAGCTTAGAAATGAAACAAAGCCTAAAAAAGACTTGCCACACAAGCTTTCTTTTCATGCACTAGAATACTAGGTCACCAATCCTAGAATTAGGTTAGGCTGATGTGTTGATATGATGTGATACTTTTTTTCTTATTTAATGGTGTACTATTTTAGACTCGATGTTAGGATGTATGTTTCATAGAATAGATGTTAGGCCATTGTTATCCTAACGTTACTTTCTGCAGAGGATTATGTTAAAGAGGGTCACTATAATAATAAATATGAATACTTTTGCTTGCAGGTTTCTTATGCTCCTAAGCATAATCCATGTTAGGACAGGTGGGCTTGGTTACCCATGTGGAGGGTGCTAAGTCCAAATTTATAAATATAACTGCTTGGGTTGAATGATTGTTTAGCTAACATCTATTTTGCAGGCATAGATAGATTTTCTTTTTCCATAAGAATGCAATTTTTGCACTAGGAATAAGGATTAGTACTATGGGTTTTAGGATAAACAGTGGCTAGAATGTATAGTCTTGGGGTGCCCTGTGATTTCTTGAAGTGAACCAAATTGAAAGAAGGAAGACATGAAGATATGAAGAAATGAAGACCCCCATAGTATGTATTCAATTCAAATTGTAATTATTCTTATATGTTAGGAGTTGTATAAGGGTACAGCTCGGCTACCCATCTTTTCTCTTTTCTGGGGTGTACGACGCTACCTGGCTGCACCAGCCTTTTATTCTTTTATGCAATTTGTACATGTTTGATTGACGTTGTCTTTAGATTTTGCAATAGAACATCATGCTTTTTATAGTTTCTTAATGATTGATGATTTAATATGTGGCCTGAATGTATTAGGCTCTTAGGATAAAATTAATTTTTCTACCATAATTAACAACTCATAATTAAATATTAAAATAATTTTTAACCACATTATAAAGCCTAGGTTGAAAACAAAATAATTAAAAGATTTAGCAAACCCTTAGCTATATGTTGCATGTCTCACATCATGCATGTCATATTTCTTCTTCCTTGAATATGGGGGATCTCCATCCTTGCACGATAGGGGAATGCTTGGCCTGTGAGGGTGTCCCTTGTGCTGGAGAATGCCCCATTCTTGCTGATTTAGCCAATAACACTATTTCATCATACATTTAGTCATAAAAATCCCAAAGTTGTTGTCTAAAATATTGTGTCAAAATGAAATAAAAATTATAAAAGTTTTCATTTTTAAATTAAGTCATATGCTCATATCACTCATGCTCTAGTTTTTTAGGGAGTTGGTTTAGTACTTTGCTTCTCTCCAATTAAATGACAAGCCAAACCATCTTGCAATTTTATAAGACCAGACTACATGATTTTGAATCATAGGAGATGGTAGCTAGAGACCACTCTAGGCAGATGTAAGTAAGTCAGACGGGTTTATTCTCCCTTATAGAGATAAACCCTTATGTCCCCTTTCCTCTTAGATTTAGGTCACGCTTTAAGTTGTGTTAAAGCTCCCCAGATTTAGCATCTGAGGTTGCTTATTTCCCTCATGATATGAGCATAAATCCTCACTTCTTAGGCATCTCCATAATCTTGTGTTGATGGATTGTAAGCCCTAGCATTCTAATAAAATTTCCAAGTCAAATAAAATAAATCTCTTCATTTTCAAATATATAAAGCCCCACCATATGATAGATTGGAATGTTCACTAGGCTTCCTAGTATCATGAGCATTCCCTACTTACTTCCCTTTGGAATCCAAGATAAGTCTTCCAATTTAACAATCCCATTTGATTTTTTAAAATAACTAATTCTTTGATAGTCTCAGCCTTGAAATCTTTATAGACAATAATTGCCTACTTTAATCCAGAGTGTTCTAGGGAATTCATATTCCTTAGGTTGTAATTAACTATGGGGGAGAACTAGGCTTAAAATAAACCCTACTTTACTTTTCGATGTAAAGTAGGGGAAAGATCTCTGATATATTTGCAGACCCGTCATGCCTTAGGAGTCCTTATTAGGGGATTAGGTCTATTGTAGGGTGATGTTTCTATATTTCTAGATAGTACATCATACATTGATGTCATACCTGATCACTTCAATAAGCACCTCCTAAGATCTGTGTGGTTTCCACACAACTCCAAAAATAAATACCACAATGGGTTTAAATTTGCCTCCCATCTTACGACGGGCAACAATTGGTCTCCTTAGAACTAAAATAAGCTCTCCTACTTGAAAAGTTCTAAGGTGGACTAACTTGTTATGAGCTTGAACCATCTTTGCTTTGTATAACTTGAGGTTCTGGCATGCTTGTAAGTGTCTCTCTTCAAAACCTTTGTGCTCTTATAACCGTAGCTTAGCATTCTATTCAGTTGTAATTTTGCTACCCACAATTATCCTTAGTGAAGGGTGTTCGACTTCTAATGGTAGAATAGTTTTGAACCCAAACACTAAAGAGAATGGGGTAGATTGAGTTAGAATTTAGTAGGTAGTATGGTAAGCCCATAAAGCTTCAACTAATTACTCATGTCACTATCACTTATTGTCATCGAGTCTCTTCTTGAGTATTTGGATGAGAGTTTTGTTGAAAGCTTCTACTAAACCGTTCACCCGTGGGTAGTAGATGGCAGAGTATCTCCATCTATGTTGTGACTCTGGGTGAAGTTGTTAATTTTGGTGCTCAAGAAAGTATTACCATTATTGGATATGATTTGGTGGGGTATATGGTTCATAAAGAATTGGAGAACATGCTGAGCTTGGACCTCCTTGAGTGAAATCACCTCCACCCACTTAGAAATGTAGTCCATAGCAGCAAAAATGAACCATTGACCATTGGATGAAGGAGGATCAATCAGACCCTCCATGTGAGTGACCCAACATTCAAATGGCCATGAGGCCAATATTAGATGCCAAATGTTGGGCGGTTGATGTAGGACCACTCCATATGTACCTGGCACTAGTGGTAGTGCTTTGTTATGTCCATGTAATTTGTGATCATCGTCAACCAATAATATCTGAGTCTCTTGATTTTGGCTTTCATTTTGGGACCGGATTGATGAGCTCTGTATAATCCTGAATGTACATCGGTCACGATCTTATAGGCTTCATGTTTGTCTAAACAACATAACCACATATGATCGAAGGACTATCAGTATAAGACACCATCCATGAGGGCGTAAGAGAGTGTCCTTTGCTTCACTTGATGTGCCTGAGACTTCTCTTGAGATAGTTTGGCTTTGTTTAGGTAACCAATGAAGGGTTGCCTCCAATCCAATTCGTCATCCTCTTTGGCAATGACAACCTCCCCTTCAAGAGAGTATTTTTTGATGAGTTTAACATCAATAAGAGGCAGGACTTGCCTATTATGGACCTTTATTGATATGTACTTATCTTCTAGACATGCCAACTTTTTGGCAAGCTTGGCTAAGGCATCAAATTTGACATTTTCTTCTTGAAGAATCTTATAGATTCTAACCTTTGAGATTTATGCTAGCAACTCTGTAGTGTATTTGGGGTAGTGATGGAGCATGGGCTTCAATACTTTATAGGACCTAGCCATCCGGTTGACAACTAGCTGAGAATCCACAAAGATATTGATATTCTGAATGCCTAGCCACATGACTAATTCCTGACCGATAATCAGAGCCTCATATTCAACTTCATTGTTGGTGCAAGGTTCAGATAGATGATATGAGAATCTTATCATATCATGGTCTAGTATTAGGAGAAATATTCTTACTCTTGCCTTGCTTGGAATAGATTATGTTTCTTCTCTTCTTTGAGAGGAAGCCACACCATCGAAATACATCTCCTAATGGTGAATGCTTGTATCTCCTAAGTTCATGATTTGTTTATTGGGGAGATCATTATTAAGTGGAGACTCTATAAGAAGTGAATGTGCTGTTAAGAAATTTGAGAGTGCTTGCTCTTTCACCGCATGAAGGGATACGAAAGTGATATCAAACTGTGATAAAATCATGGACCATCGTGCCAACCATTCAGATAGCGTCAACTGTGTAATGAGATATTATAGTGGATTGATTCTAGAAATCAAGTTCACTTTATTAGAGAACATATAGTGACGTAGCTTCTAGGCTACAATGATTAAAGCTAGGCAATGCTTCTTAATAGGTGGATAGTTTGCCTTGGAAAGTATCAGATGATGACTAAGGTAATAGAGTACGTTCTTTTTCCCCTCATCATTTTCTTTGGCCAACAAATAACTGAGGGAGTCATCCAATGCAGTAGTGTATAGTATAAGTGGCTTGCCTTGGATAGGGGCAGCTAAGACTAGCGGCATCATGAGGTACTGTTTGTTGGCACTTGTCATCACATTTAAACTCGACGTCCTTCTTGACTAGTGTTGAGATTGGTTGGTATCTACCCTATAAATTGGATATAAAGTGTCTTAGATATGCCAACCTCCCTTGGAATGATCTGAGTTGGGCTAGGCTTTTAGGCGGTGGCATTTCTAATATCACTTTAATCTTCTCTGGGTTGATTTCTATTTTGCAATGTCGGACAATGAACCTGAGAAACACCCTTGAAGATACTCTGAATGCACACTTTAGAGGGTTCATTTTGAGTTTATATTTCCTTAACCTCTTGAAAACTACTCGCAAGTCAAAGAGGTGGTCTTATTTTTCTTTATTTTTGACTACGAGATCATCGACATAGCATTCGACTTGGTAATGAATGAGTTCAGCAAAGATTCGAGTCATGGCTCGCTAGTACATGGCACCAGCATTTTTAAGGTTGAAAGGCATGACCTTATAATAATAGATTCTGATCAGGGTTTTGAAGGCAATGTTCTTTTCAACTTCAGGGGCCATCTTTATTTGGATATATCCATATGAACCATCTATGAAAGAGAAGACTACATGAGATGAGGCAATATCCACCATCAGTTTTAGTACTGGTAATGAAAATTCATCTTATGGACATGCTTTATTAATATCCCTAAAATTGATGCATACAAATTTTATCATTCTTCTTATTAACTAGGATGACACTAGCCAGCTAGGTTGAATATTTTTTCTCTCGGATGAAACCAACATCGATCAATTTCTTCACTTCAAAAATGACATGTTGCTCAATATCTAATCGCATGCGTCTAGGAGCTTACTTGATGGGGTTAGCATCAAGCTGTATCTCTAGCTTATGAATTATTACATCGGGACCTAATCCAGACATTTCATCATAACTCCATACAAAGCAGTCCATAAACTCAGTGAGTAGCCTAACTAAGTCATTAGTTTTAGATTCTTTCAACAAAGAACTAATGTATGTCGGGCGTGGATTGTCTTCAGTCCCCAAGTTGATTTCTTTGAGTTTGTCAATAGTTGATTTAATTTCTTCTTCGAATTATGGAGGTGCATCTTTGACTTGAAAATCATCTAGATCATCTGAAGTTCTAAGCACCCCCTCATACGAGTTAATGTGATTTCAGAATAACCTATTAGATTCCAAATGATTGGTGGTGACCAAGCAGTAATCACCATCATTGACTAGGCCCACTATACCAAAGCCTAGTCCTAATCTTAATTGAGAGCTCTTGCATTTGTTGTTCCATAGCCTTTTGAAGTATTTTGACTTGTGCTTATACCATGTATGTGGAACTAAATATTTCTTTATTAAATTAAGATCACAAGGCGAGTACCAATCAAAAGAAAATTCTATTAATTCTTTAATTGAATCATCCTCAAGTTCCACATCAATCTCTAAACTTGAGGATGTGGCTCCCGGATAAAACCTTTGGATCTTGGTAGTTGCACATATTTTGGGGGCTTCCTTAACTACCAAACCCCCAAATTTTTGTGAGAAGAGTGGGGTTAGAGCTAAGGTTCCTATCTGATGCCTGACAGTTTGACATAAGGAAGACTTGGATACATTCATGCTTTGCTTGGAGACCTGATCTTCATCACTGTCATGCGCAAGTGTCACCTCCAATAGGTTCTGTTGTTGAAAAGAGCTAGCCGGCATGCTAACTACAAGACTCATCCTCTGAACTAGATTCTATGTCTATGCAGATAGCAAGTGCACTCTTGGATTTTGGGATAAATCTCCTGGTAGGTGGAAAGTATGGAGGCCTTCCACCTAGACTTGCCTCTTTCTCATCCTGGTGGAGGTTGGATCATCCTCCCCACCTGTTCGAATGGAGTAACAAACTGTTGGTGGAATCTAATATCGGGCTCTACTTCCTCCCCAAGGTCTTCTTCTCGTTCCCTTTTCTTTTCTTTTTCATTTTCTTTTTCTTTCTTTTTTTTATTTTCTATTTTTGTTTTGACTAAGGTCACGAGAGAAGACATTTTATTTTTTAGGGAGATAGTAAGTTATGTCCTCATAGATCCTGACCTCATGAACTGTAAACAGTTTGAGATCTCCTTTGACACAATACTCGATTCCACCCTTTAGAAACTTGATGCACTAATGTAAGGAGGATGGAACCATATTATTCTCATGTATCCACGGTCACCCAAGAAAATGTTGAAAGATGTATCATAATCTATTATGTGAAATTTGGCTTCTGTCTTCTAATCATGTATCTCCAAAGGCAACACTATGGAACCTAAGGCCCTATCACCTTATTTATTGAATCCTTTCAACATCATCCTCTCCATTTGAAGTTTAGAGATGTTGATCCTCAAGTAGCCTAGGGTTCTTAGACTTATAATGTTAACTGATGCACCTGGATCAACCAAAACTCTGGATAGCTTGAATCTGCCAACATACACCATATTGTAAACGAGACGGTTGTGTTGGATTGTCCCTAAAAGTAGGTCTTCATCTATGAATGTAACTCCTAGGATATCCTTTGAAAAGAATTCCCCCTCTCCAGTAGCGGTCACCTGAGCTAAGCATATTTCAAGGTCAAGTAAGGCTTTGACTAATGACTCCCTCATCTCTTTGGATAAGACAAATCCATCATATATGCTTAGTTTAGCTGGCAACTTTCTAAGATGTGGTAGGATATTGTAGTCAACCTTGGGGTGGTCCTCCACAAGCATATCTATGGGTGGAGCATCTTATGACAGGTCTATCTGCTCACTAGAATAAATGACATGTTTACCCTTATCTTGAGGTGCTACCCTAGGAGGTAGAACTTTACCACTTCTAAGGTTGACTTCGATGACTTCCTGGGAGGAGCTTGTGGAAAGTTCTACTTGCTCATCGAGTATACCTATAGCTTCTCCTAAAGGATCATCAGAGTCGGATGACTCCAAATCAATCTCAAGAGGTGAACCCTGATGATTCAAAAAAGAGAAATCCATTTCACAATCAGAATGGGATTGATCAGAATTATTTAAGTTATTATTATTTTGACTTGAAGGGCTTTCTATAGGAATAAAATGGTTGAGATCATCAAAAGTGGAAAAGATGTAAGTCGAATCAATCTTATTCATTAATTTCTTTAATTTTGGAGGTCATACATGATAGAAATCAAGTAAAGTAAGTGGTATGAGCAGTTTGGTGCCCTCATTTGTAGATACAATGGTCTTGTTGGTGTTGAAGGAGCTAGTGGAGGTAGTAGCTGCAACGTTGGAAGGAGGAATATTGGGCTCGGACGGTGGATTCACTATGGATCTATGGCAAGTGAATGTTGTTGCTGCTGCTGGGCTTCCACCCTCCCCGAGTTGTCCCTCATAACTGGCAAACCTTCCTTGATGTTGGAGGTCTGAACTGAGTCAGGCACCTGCAAAGAAACTTTCTTGATTTTAGAAATTATTTTCTTAGAGGCACGGGTGTTGACCTCACTTTTGGATTGAGGGTTCAATCCTCCCACCATAGATCTAGGAGTCTTCTAGACAATAAGAATTCCTTAGTCATGGGACACTTCTAGTGACTGAGTGAACACTTAATCTAATCCTAGAGACTTAGGAGGATTAACCATAAGACTTAGATCATGCCTTAGGGATTAGGATAACCTACTTACCCTATAGCCTAAACCCAATTTATCTCTATTACCTTAGACTAAGCCAAACCCCAAACTCATTTCATCCAAATTCAATCAAATCTCAAATCCATATGACTAAACTCCAAACTAATTTCAAATCAAACCCATAGCTCAAATCTTCCTTAAGACCATGACTTTAGTCTCATGGGCATAGCCGAATTTTTTTTAATTGATTTTTCTCAAAACTAGTTCAACTCTTCAATCAACATACCAAGATCCAACAATCAAATTCAAGCTTCCAAATAAACTGCAAATCAAATCAACCTTTCCTAATCCCTATGATTTAGTCTCATGGACTTAGCCAAATTACTTTCAATCCAAATCAAGCTTAATTGATTTTCTCATAAGTCAATCAATCCACCAATCATCCCTTTAAATCAAACCAATAATCAAATTCAAATCCTCAAACCAAAATCAAAGTCATGATAACCCAAACCTAAGCCCATGATTTAATCCTATGGACTTAGCCAAATCCTTTCAAACCAAATTCTAATTCAATTGATTTTCTCCTAAATCAATTTAATCCTTCATTCCAAACCAAATCAAATCTACAACCAAATCAACCAAGCCAAAATCAATTGAACCCAACCTAACCCATTTGACTTAAGATATTCCAGTGAGCCAATATCCATTCAAATCCAAATCAATTGCAACCAAAGATATAAATCAATCCCAAATCAATATTCAAACTCAACTGAACTCAAATCGAACCTCAATCAAGCCAATTGACCTATTTTGGCTCACTTGATCCAAAGTGACCTAAAGGACTAATTTGATCCAATCCTCAATCAAACCCAAATTGGATGGGATAACACCAACCAAAACCCCTACAATGATTGTTGGTCATCTTTGATTAATCAATTGCAATCAATTTGGTCAAACCATATTAATTTGGTCATTTGACCAAGTTAACCCACTTAACCTATATGAGCCAAATTGGCCAAATTTCATCATAAGCCAAATTAATTGAAACCAATGATTCACATCAACCAAAGATCGATCCTTTGAACATGACTTGACCATCAATTGAGTCAAACCAAACCCAATTGACCCTCTTGACCCAAGTTGACCTAATTTGACCCAAAGGGCCAAAGTGGGTCAAATCAAAATCCAATCCAAATTGATTCCAACCAATGGCTAAAGTTCATTTCAAATTGATCATTGAACATGATCAAAGCCTTGATTGAACCCAATTGACCTATTTAGCCCAAATTGACCTAAAGGATCAATTTGGACTAAATCAAAACTAAATCCAAATTAATTCAAACCAAAGCCTACAATCATCTTCAATTGATCAATTGAACATGAACCAATACCTAACTCAAGAAAATTTGGCCAATTTGGTCAATTTAGTCAACTTGGCCCATTTGACCCAAATTAACTCAAAGGAGCCAAATCCAAATCCAAGCCAAATTGAACCAAACTAATTACACCAAAACATTCCAAATACTCATTTGAACTTAGCTCAAGCCTTAGTTTGACCCATTTTGACCAATTGGTCAACATGACCCAACCTATCCAAATTTGACTAACATGGGTCAAATTGAGCCAAACCTTCTCAAATCAAGTCCAACCCCAATAGAACTTGGCATGACCCATCCGTGACTCATCTTAGGTCAGCCCAAAACCAACTAAACCCAAATTAAACCCAATCCAACCGATTACCTAATGGATAAAGGCCTTCATATGAGATAAAAACCCAAATTAGGTGGTCAACTACAATCCTTTGCACTTGGCAGCCAGCCAAAGCTCAAAATGGAACCCTACCTCGGTGGCCAACCTAACCCATAGTGCCTAGGTTAGCCATAGGCCAAGGGGAGGTGATTTAACCCATCTCCCCTCATTGGTCATGCCTAAATATGATGGAGACCTCTCAAGCCACCAACCTCAGCTCCTTAGCCAACCAAATTGAGCCACCTTAGTTAGTTCATATCCCCTCTAGCCACCTATTATAGCCGGATGGCCGAAAATGGTAGAGCAAATCTTGGCCATCTGATCCAAGGGAGGAGGGGGTATATACCACCCTCATTTTAATTCAAACCAAGTCATTGAACCCTCGAAGAGCATTAACCACTCGAAACAAACTCCCTAGAGCCGTTTCCAAGTTCCTCAATCCTCCCCATCATCGAAGATGATGAAACTAAGCCTTCCCGAGGTTGAACTTCGTCCAACTCGACCAATACTTAACCTCATTCAATTTAACTTCACCCACATGTTCACTAAGATTTGGCAAGGTGGAATGAATCATTTCCCTAACTCTTTGATCACCTGAAGTCCATACTAGGCCAACTCCGATGTGTTTTTCGGTGAACCTTGGTCCACAGAGCCGTCGGCGAGGAGGCATCATGCAAGCTTCTCAATAAGGCTTCGTCTCTTCAAGACGAAGCTACCTCAGTCAGTTAGCCGCTGATCTTGAGCTCCAGTGAGGTAAATTTTGACGAACCATGGCTTTTTTAAATTTTTGGGCCTTTTTCGAAGAAAATGTGAATGCCATTTGAATCCAGCCATTAGATCCCTTAGGATCTCCTTTATGAAGGGGGATGCGATCACGAGCAAATCTGACTCAAATTATGGAATTGGGGAAAAAATACGATGTTTGTCGTATGGAGAGATAGATCCTACATTTCTATTGATTGGAACGGACGTTCGTGATTAATCCATCAATTAAATTCAATTTATTTTCTTAGGAATAACGAGTTTAATCTCCATCGTTTGATCTTAGATCAGACAGTAGGGATGAAATCGCGTCCATCGTCGCCACGTAGGCGTTAACTCGGATGTGTTTTAGTAACCAATCCCACGACGCTATGTGGAAAGCTCTCCATGTGGCACCGATGGAATTAGGCTTAATTAGGCTTAATTAATTCATTTTAATCATTGAAACTTTCAAAAATCAGAACAACTTGTAGAAAATTACAAAACAAATACTAATTTTATAGGTAATTTAAAGGAGAATTAATTAAAATTAATTGAAATTAAGGCTTAATTAAGGTTTAATTATAAACTTAATTAGGATAATTTAGCCAAATCACTTGGGCAATTAATTCCAAACTTTGGGTGTCCATTCAATGGGATGACTTCTGCCTCCTATGATTTAATTGGAATTTATTGCCTAGTAATTAAGAGAAATTAATGATTCAAATCTTAATTACCTTCTTTAATTAATTAGGTGATTAATTAACATTCAAAATAGTAAGAATTAATTAATTAAAGCTGATAATCACTGTTTAACAATAAATGGATGAGAGCAAGAGATTAGGACATCTTTCTTAATCCCTTTCTTAAGTCTATTTCATTTTTAGAGAGTTAATTAAGGTAGAAATTAATTAAGTGATTAATTGATTAATTAAGTGGCTAAATTAAACCAACTTGGAATGCAAATCATATCAGATAATTAACAATGAAATTAAGGGTTCCTTTTTATGTGTTTATCAATAAAAAGACCCTTAAGGAAATTATGATTAACCCATAAGTGTGGGAAAATCATAAGAGTACTTAATTAGATTCTTTAATCTTATTAATCTTATTATGAGCCAATTGCATTAGGTCTTTAGGAGGATTGCAATTTTATTTCTTCACATGTTCATATCTTTTTATGGCTCATGATTAACTGATTAATTAAATTAAAGAAGTATATGAAAAGGTAATTAAGTGATTTGATTAATATTTCAACTTAATTAATTCATTTAATTATCTTGCCTTAAACTAATTAAGATTACCAACATGGGAATGGGGTTAAAATAGCAAATAATTTCCCCTCATTTTTAAATTAACTCAAATCCAAAAATTAAATTAATTATAAAGCTTTCATTTTCTTTAAATAAATTTATTTGATTTGATTGTTCTTAGGAATTAATTTAGTTGAATGAACCATGTGTTTATATTTAGTTATTCCATTCCAATCACTTCTAAATGTTGTATGTCATATGAATCCATGCATTCATATTTTTTTCACATTTAAGTAAATTAAATGAAGGTTATTTATGTAAGCTTGCATGTGTTGATTCAACTTATTTATATGTGTGGATATTATCACTAATAAATTCAAATCTATTCTTCCAAAGTCTATAAATTGATAATAACATGTGGAGTGATGGTAGTTATAAATACATATAGAATTTGCATGTGTTTATAGATTAGTCATATGAATGTGAAGTTCTCTTTCTTGAATTCATATATAGATTTACATAAGTTTAAATGTTAATAAGTATATAGTCTGGACATCCCGATAATACGAGGCTTTAAGTAGCCCCAGGGAGGTCATTTGATTATTGCACTTTTATGGTTAACAATGACATGTACTTATTTGATTCCATTCTTATGTATTTTGGTATTAAAATTTGGATAGAGCTTTAATCCATATGTATTAATGATTCAACTAAATAAGATACAATTTTTGCATGATTTTCATCCTTATGATTGTGTATATATTTAGACATATGTAAGATAAGAAGTGTTTAGTCTGGACATCCTGGGAATACGAGACTTTAAGTAGACCCAAGGAGGTCATTTGATTACCTCACTTCCCTATTTAACAATGGCATGTACTTGCTTACAACTTTTATACATGTGTATGCATGCTTAATTGAAGAATGAAGATCCCATTTTCTACAAAAATACATGCATCCATGATCATCTAATTCATTAAAATATATTACTTGTAAACTAGTGTTCTCTTTCTCATAACTTATACATAGATTTGCATAAGTTTGAATGATAATGGGTATATAGTCTGAACATCTCGAGAATATGAGGCTTTAAGTAGCCCTAAGGAGGTCATTTGATTACCTCATATCCCTGGTTTAACAATGACACATGCTCATTTAATTTCTTTCCTATGTAAATTTGTACTAGAATTTGGATAGAGCTTTAATTTACATGTATAAATAATTCAATCAAGTAAAATATAACTTTCAAACATATGCATCCACCTTCATTTTAAGTATGTCAAAATATATCGCATATATAGATATGCTAAATGTTAATGTCATATGCATATTACAAGTGATGGAAAAGAATGATTTGATATATGTCATGTGATAATAATTCAACCATATTAATCTTAAGATGCCTTTCATATTAAATAGAATTATTTGAGGTTAACCTGAACTTAGGATTAATAAGAAAATACTTAATAAGCCATTCATTAAAGAGAACAAAGTCATCAAAATATGCTTTAGAAAATGGCTTAACATAGGGATGAAGAAGAGTAATCCTCTTTCCTCTCTTTATAACAATTAGATGCTAAGTGTAAATCAAATGGAACTGAGAAAAACATAAATTAAAATTTATAAATCAATTAAACAACTTGAAATGAAACCAACCTTTATGTTAAAATAAATCCTTCCATACTTAAAAAATCATAACTCTAATACTTAGTTATGACATACTACACAAAGCCTTAGCACACACATTAGAATTAAGCCACTACATATAGTCCTAAGTTAGGATGATGTATGTGTGATGTATATTTTATTTTATGATGTAATATTTTAGACTGGATGTTAGGGTGTATATTTCATAGACTGGATGTTAGGTCCTTCTTAGCTTAATCATATTTTCTGTAGGAGATTATGCTTGAGGGTTGCTTAAAAATAAATATGAATACTCTCTTGGCAGGTTGCTTAAACCCCTAAGCATAATCTAAGTTAGGACATGTGGGCTTGGTTACCCATGTGCAGGGTGCTAAGTCTAAATTATAAATATAACTACTTGGGATTGTATGTGTGTTTAGCTAACCTCTATTTTGTAGGCATAGTTAAATTTACTTTTCCTATATAAATGTAATTTTGTAATAGGAATCAGGATCAGTGCTATGGGGGATTAGGATGAGCAGTGGCTAGAAGGTTTAGTCCTGGGATGCTCTGTGATGCCTTTGGAGTACAATCAAATCAAAAGGAAAAGAGGAAAAAGATATGAATAAGGGAAGAATGAAGACCCCCATAGCATGTATTCATTATAATTATTAAATTATTCTTTCATATTCAAGGTTGTGTAAGGGTAGAGCTCGGCTACCCATCTTTTCTCTTTTCGAGGTGTACAACAAAACCGATCGCACCAACCTTTTATTCTTTTATGTAGCTTATAAAATTTTAGCTTATAAAATTAATTGATGATTTGTTTATATTACACAATAGGATTGATTCCCTTTTATAGTTCTTAATGTTTGATGCTTTAATGTGTGGCCTAGATACAGTAGGCTCCTAGAATAAGAATAAATTTTTTATCATACTAACAACTCATAATTAAGGCTTTAAATAACTCATAACCTCACTATAAAGCTCAAGCTATAATCAAGATAATTAAAAGATTTAGCAACCCTTAGCTGTATGTTATATGTTTTATATCATGCATGCATTTTCTATCACTCTTACTAAAAATAAGGGCCTCCATTCTTACACTATAGGGACCGCTTGACCCATGAGAGAAACCCCTCATGACGGAGCTTCACCCTCTCTCTTTTTATTTAGCCAATAATTAATTCTCATCACTCATTTAGGCAACAAAAATCATAAATCCTTTGTCCAAATGAATGTGTCAAAATGAAATAAAATTTGAAAAGATTTTGCATTTATAGACTAAGTCATATGCTCATACAACTCATGCTCTAATCTCTTAGGGAGTGGGTTGAAGCCTTTAGACTCTTTCCAAATTAAATAATAAAGATTAGCTATCTTGCAATTACATAAGACCAGACCATATAGATTTAAAACATAAGAGGTATTAGCTGGCAGCCACTCCAGGTGGTTGTAAGTCCAGAAATAGGTGGGTTCATCCTCTCTTGTTGAGATGAACCCTTATGTCCACCTGTCACTTAAATTTAGGTCGTCTTTCACTTGTGTTAAATCTCCCTAGATTTAGGATCCAAGGTTGCTAGTTTCCTTCGATCTACAAGCATAAATCCTTACTTCTTAGGTATTTCTATAATCTTGTGTTGTTAGATTATAAGCCCTAGCGATCTAATAAAAATTCACCTCAAATAAACAAATCTCATCACTTTCAAATATATAAAGCCCAACCATAGAATAGATTAGAATGCTCAGTAGGTTTCCTAGCATCATGAGCATTTCTTACTTCCTCCCTTTGAATTCCAAAATAAGTCTTCCACTTGGTCTCTCCCACTTGATTTTCCAAACATAACCAATCCTTTGAAAGTCTAACCTTGAAATCTTTGAAGAAAATAATTATCTACTTTAATCAAGAGTGTTCTTAGTGAGTCTCATTCTCTAGAATGTAATTAACTATGGAGGCTTGCCTCCATAGGGAACTTAAGAACTCATCTTAATATAAAGCCCGCTTTACTTTTCCATGTAAAGTATGGGCAAAATCTCTGATATATTCGAAGACCCATCATGCCTTAGGAGTCCTTATTTAAGTAATTAGGTCCATTATAGGGTGATGCCTCTATCTTTCGAGATAGTACATCATACCTTAATGTCGCACCAGATCACTTCAATAAGTACTCTTTATGATCTGCGTGGTGTCCACCCACATCCAAAAATAAACACCACAATGGGATAATGAGATATCCTCACCTTCTTTAATCTTAAGAGGATCAAATGTATCCCCAAAGATTACTTTAATGGAATTGGATGGTTGTTCTACTAAGTATTCTTTGGGGATAACTATAGCTCCTAACTTGTAGCTATGGTCAAGTCAATCCTTAAAGGCAAAGCAATCCTCTAAGACATGGCCTAACATGCGGTCGTACAGGCAGTAGTTAGGATCATCACTCCTTCCCACTTTCTCTTGCTTTCAAGGCTCGGTTAACTAAAAATCGGGCTTCTTAAAAGGTTCTTAAAGATTTTTCTGTCTACCTCCCTCTTGAATGAGTATTTCTTGTTGATTTTGTTGACAAAAGTAGGTGGAAAATAGCTACCTGATGATAGATACTGATACCGCTACTGTGTAGATTGCTCTGGTGGTGTCCATTGTGGTGGTCGATATAGTGGAAAAGAAGGCGATAGTGGAGGTTGCTGAACTCTAGGCCTCTCAAAATGTGTGCTCATTAGTTGCTTCCCCTTGTCAACTGTCACTATAATCCCCAAAATCTTCTTAAAGACCTCTGAGGCTTGGACTTAGATGACTGATCTGAGAAGGGTAACTGTTTGGCTTCCTCTTGTAGGTTAGTCGCCTTGCTGATTAATTTATCAAATGTCTTAATGATTGTTGACCTCACTTTTGGAGTGAGTTCTCAACTTCCTCATTATAGGTCTAGGACTCTTATAAACACTAAGAGCTTCTTAGCCTTAAGACACTTCTAGTGATTAGGTGAACACTTAACCTAAGCCTAGAGACTTAGAAGAGTTAGCCATATGAATAGGTTGTGCCCTAAATACTTAGGAAGATTTGCCTACCCTATAGCCTAAACTCAATCCATGCTTCCCTTTCCAAACCAAACCTCAAATTCATATCAAATCCAAAACCAAATTTCCAAGACCCATAATCAATCTCATGATCAAATTCAAACTCAAGATTTCTCCATGAAACCTCATAATTGAATTCAAAACCTTTCTAAGCCCTTTGATTTCATCTTATGCACTTAACCTTAGCCAAATTCAAATCAATCCCAATTAAATTGATTTTCTCATAGATAAATTCAATCACTCAAATCAAATCAAATCCAAATCCAAACTCAGCTCCAAATAATTAAAACCCAAACCAAATTTAAGTCCAAATTTCCCTCTTGAGCCTTATGACCCACTCTCATAAGCTTAGCCAAATCTCCACCTAAATTATCCCAATCTTGATTGGTTTCTTATAAATTAATTATTCCTTCATTTATATTCACAAATATAAATGAAATCCATATTCAAATAACCAAAACCAAATCAACACAAAATTAATTGGTTTTTTTATAAACCAATTACTCTTTCATTTATATTCACAAATATAAATGAAACCTATCATCCAATGACCAAAAATGAATCAAACTAAATTGGTTTCCTTCTTATCCCTTATGACCTTCCTCCATGAGCTTGGTTAAATTTGCTTCCAAATCACCCTAAACTCAAGTGATTTTCTCATAAATCATTTATTTCTTCATTTATATCCCAAAATAAAAATGAAATATAAATTCAAAATAGCCAAAACCAAAACCAAAAATCAAACTAAAATCCAATTCAAGCCTTTTAAGCCAATTTCTTGGACTTGGCCAAACCCTAACCAAATCAAGCCAAAACCAATGGATTTTTCCTTGAATCGATCATTCCTTCAATCATTTATCCAAATATAAAAAAAAAACTTACAGTTATCAAACCAAACTCAAGTCAACCCAAGTCAAGTCCAAGTTTTGCCCTTTTAGCTTGAAAACTTCATTTGAGCCAAAAAAACATTGGACTCCAAATTGATTAGAATTGGATTTATATTTCAATCCTACACTCATATATAAGTTCAATCAAACTTGAGTTAAGCCAAAACCAAACCAATTGACCCATTAGGACCACTTAACCCAAAGTGGCCTAAAGGACCTTTTTGAGCCAAGTTCTAACTCAAACCAAATTGGATTGAACCAAGCCCATTCAAACCTCATATCATGATCAACGATCATCTTAGGATGATCAACCACCTTAAATTGGGTCAAACAAAGTTAACGTGGTCCTTTGACCAAGTCAACCATTAGCCCAAATGAAACCTAAATAAGCCAAAACCCACCATACATCAAACTGATTGAAACCATTGATTCAAACCAACTCATGATCACTGATTGAACATGACTTGACCCTCAATTGAGCCAAACCAAGTCCAATTGGCCATTTGACTCAAGTTGACCCAAATTGGCCCAAAAAGCTAAAATGGGTCAAATCATGATTTAACCCAAATTGATTGCAACCAATAGCTCAATTTCATTCCAAATCAAGTATTGAACTTAACCAAAGCCATAAGCAAGCCCAATTTGACCAATTGGTCAACTTGACCCAACCTAGGCCAAATGACCTAAAAGTTCAAATTGGACAAAATCTAAATTAAACTCAAATTGATTCAAACCAAAACCTACAATCATTTTAAATTAACCATTGAACTTGAACCAACACCTAACCCAATCCAATTTGGTCAAATTGGTCAAATTGGTCAACTTAGCCCATTTGACCTATATGAATCCAAGTGAGCCAAAACCTAAGCCAAATTGATTGAAACCACTTGAACTAAAACTCTTCAAATCATCATTTGAACCTAACCCAAGTCATGGTTTAACTCAACTTGACTAATTGGTCAACCCAACCCAACATGAACCCATTTGGCCAAATGAAGCCAAAACTCATAAAACCAATCCATGTAACCTTGGTGGCTGACCAAACCTGACCCAAATTGAGCCTAGGTCAACCCAAAAGCCAAGTGGACCCCACCCAGGCCATGATCCATTGGGTAAGCTTTCTTCACATTGGATTCTACTCATAAATGGCTACGTCCACTCTCCCTTCACCTTGGCAGCCCTCACTCACCCAAATGAGAGTTCACCTAACCCACCAAGGCCACCTAACCTAAGCTAGGTCGACATGGACCAATGGGAGGTGAGTTGACTCACCTCCCATGCAAATCGAGCACCCGATGGACAAAGGAAAGGAATCTCCCCATATGAGACCTTAAGCCACCTCCCAAGCCTTCCCCCACTCCTGGAGAGCCACGTGGACCTGATGGAGACAATTCCGGTAGTCTGACAGTGGCTGGCCAACGAGAAAATGAGATTGAATATCGTCCATCCACATCAAAAATTGAGGGGGTATACCCCCTCAATTTGAATGGGAATTGCATGATTCATTTTTATTTGAGCTAGAGAGAGTGAAGGAGAGTCTCCCACAGCCATTCCCTAAGCTCCTAAGCTCCCCTATTCTTCTCCCTTCTTGATTTTATGTCAAACCAAAATAGGGAAGGTCGATTTGGATTCAAGCTTTCTCTTTTCACCACCAAACTTCAATTCTTTTACACACACCTTCCATGCATGATATCGAAGCCATCCAAATCATTTCCCAAGCTTCAAAGCCACTGAAAGCTCGAGTTCGATCAAGACTGAAGCTCCAAAGTATGTGGATTGGTCGTTAGAGGGATCTAATCCAAATTAAGGCCCAAGCATTTCAACAGGGCTTCATCTCTACTAGAAGAAGCTACCTCCATTGATCCAACCACCGATCTTGAGCTCCGATGAGGTAATTTTTTAAAATCATAGCCTAGGTGATTTTCAGGTTGGTCTTTTGTAAAAGAAATGTGTATGTCATGCAATCTAAGCCATCAGATGTGTTCCTCTCCTTCCCTTGATGGTGTGAGATCATTTTGGAATCAATACAAGCTTTAGTGAACTCGAATTAAACGGAGAAAGATGAACGGCATCTGTCTTTCTCCGCTCACAAAGGAGAAAGATCATGGGCCGCCATTCTGACAATTGAAATAGTCGACCATGATTAAATCATGCTTAAATCTTCTGATTATTCCATCTAAACTGTCAAATTAATCATGGCCGTCTAATTTTAGATAGGATGGTCCACAAGAAAATGCGTCCGTCATCGGCTGACTCAACCGCATGATGTGATAACTTTAATACCCAATCTCATCACTCTACATGGAAAGCATGCTGCGTCAACACACCACGTGGCACCAATGTAATTAGGGCTTTAATGAGGGTTAATTAATCCATTTTTAAGGTTGAAACTTTCAAAATTTATAACTAATTATAGAAAATTCCAAAAAAAATAAAAATGAGGGCTCATTTTAAAGGTATTTAAGAGAGGAATCCATTAAAATTATTCTTAATTAATTTGAAATAGTAATTTTGGCTTAATTGAGGTTTAATTAAAATTTAATTAACTTAATTACTCTCTAATTAAGCACCCAATCAATTCCAAACTTTCTAAGGATGTTTAAGGGGATGAACTCTGCCTCCCTTATTTTTCTTGGAATTGATTAGTTACTTAATTAGGAAAATTGATTGATTAAGCCTTAATTATCCATTTAATTTAATTAAAGGATAATTAAGCACATGAATAGTAATTAATTAATTATTTGAACCCTCTAATCACTGTTGAACCGTATGGGGACATAGTGAATTGAATTGGGGCTTCCCTCTTAACCTTTTCCCTAAGTTTCCCCTCTCTTTTCAAACAAAATGCTAATTATTAATTAATTAGTTAATTAATGACTTAATTAGCTAAACTAAAATCCAAAACACATTAAATCATGCTTAAGTTCAGTAGGTGGCTTATGGGATTAGATTGGGACCTCCTTCCCAACCTTTTCCCTTAAGCCCATCTCATTTCAAAAGGTAATTATTAACTTCAGTAATTAATTAAAAGAGAGATGAATTAATGGATTAATGGTTTAATTAATTAAACTAAAACCTATTTAAATCTGGTTTCCTTGTCTTAATATTGGGTAGAGCTTTAGGTGTTCAAGAACCTAAACGGGCTTAATGAAATTATGATTAGCTCACATGTGTGAGAAAATCATGAAAGTAATTAAAATAGTTCCTTAAGCTTAATTAGTAAATGATTATGAGCTAATTGCATTGGGCCCCTTTCATTTCATAGGAGCATTGCTATTTACTTTTCAATGTATTTGCATATTACATTAGCTCATAATCATTTAATCAATTATCATAAGGTAACATAAGTAAGGGTTTAATTAAGTGCTTTTAATCCATGCTTAACTTAATCAATCCATAAAACAATAATATAATTGCTTATTATTAAATCAAATTAACTCACACATATGGGGAATTGGATTAAGATTAGCAAACCTTTCTCACATCTCTTAAATCAAGTTAAACATAAAATCAAAAATGGCATTAAGAAACTTTGATTTATTTTAAATAAACTTATTTAATATGATTTTCCTTAGGAATTAGTTGGATTGGATAAAATTACATGCTTGTGTTTCTTTATTTCTTTCCAACCATATTAAAATATTGTATGTCACTTGATTCATGCATTCATTTCTTCAAAAATTAATTAAAAATAAATCATTTTTTATGTCAATTTTGCATGTGTTGATTCTTAATTAATATATGTGGCTACTATCATTAGTAAATCCAAATCTAATTTTCAAACCTTATAAATAAATGATTATGTATGTTATAAATGCTAGTTATGAATACGTAGGAAATGCAAATGATTATAGCTTAAGTATATGGAGTAAAGTTCTTTTCTTTCAATATTAGAATTTCAATAGAACTTTACTCCATGTACATAAATCTTTGCAATCAAATAAAACACAACTTTTGCATGGTTTGCACTCCATTATTTATGTGTACATTCATATGTATTTGAGTAAAGCAAATAGTTGGTCTGTACACCCTGGGAATACGAGGCTTTAAGTAGCCCCAATGAGGTCATTTGATTATCTCACTTCCCTAGTTAACAAGGGCATATACTAGCACATATCTCTCTTACATGTGTGTGTACTTAATTATAGAGTTAAAACCCCTCTTTCTTTCACTAAAATGCATGCATTTGTAATTGTTTAAGTAATAGAATTAATTAATCATATGATTAAAAGTTCTCTTTCTCACATTCATGTATGCAAGCTTACATGTGTTTGAATACAAATGATATTTAGTCTAGACATCCCAGGAATATGAGACTTTAGCTAGCCCCAAGGAGGTCATTTGATTACCTCACTGCTGTAATTAATAATGACAAGTACCTGTCTAACTTCATTCTTGTGTGCTTTTGCATAAGAATTTAGATAGAGCTTTAAATTAATATGATAAAAGTAATTCAATCAAAAGGAAAATAAAAGCTTTAAATATACATGTTCATATTTATCATTCAAGTATGCTAAGACATAATGCATGTATAGGTATGTTTAGGACTTAATCATATGCATGTTACATATGATAGAAAGAAATAAATAGGTGTGTTATGTGATAGTAATTAATTCCAACTAATCTTCAGATACCTTTCTTATTGAATGGGTCCATTTAAAATGAACCTAAACTTAGGATCAATTTAAAATATGCAAAAAGTCATTCACTAAAGATAATTCATTCAATTAAGTTACTTTAGATTTGACTTAAGGTTGGGATAAAAGAGAGTGATCCTCTCTTTCCTTCTCTTCATAACACTTAGTTGTTAAGTGTAAACCAAGTGGAACAAAAGAAAATACTAAGTGAGAATTCCTAAATTAACTAAATCATTTAAAGTAAAACCACCCTTTATAATTAAATCCCTTCAAACTTAGAAAATTATAATAAAGCCTAACAAAGGCATACCACACAAGCCTTAATACACACTCCTTAGAATTAAGTTGCCACTTTTAGCTTTATGTTAGGGCGGTGCATGGAGTGTTATATGTTTGGTTCTATGATGTATTATTGTAGGCTGAATGTTAGGGTGTATACTTCGTAGACTGGATGTTAGGTCGTGATTAGGACAGGTTGCTTAAGGTGTGCTTAAAATAAATATGAATGCTCTCTTTTGCAGGTTTCTTAACCCCTAAGTATAATCTAAATTAGGACAGGTGGACTTGGTTACCCATGTGCAGAGTGCTAAGTCCAAATTATTCATATAATTGCTTGGGTTGTATGGTGTGTTTAGCTAACATTTGTTTTGCATGTGTAGCAAGATTTACTTTTCTTACTCTTAATGTAATTTTGCATTAGGAATTAAGATTAGTGATATGGGGGATTAGAATGAGTGGAGGCTAGAAGGCTTCGTCTTGGGAGGCCCTGTGATGCCTTGAAAGCAAACATATCAAATGAAGAAATAAAGGAGATATGAAGACAAGAAGACCCCTCATAGAATTCATTTATTTGTAATTATAATTATTCTTTCATATACTATGTTGTATAAGGGTAGAACATGGTTACCCATTTCTATTTTTGGGTTGTACGATGGTACCCGACCGCACTGGCCTATTATTATTTCACGTCGAGTTCATAAATTGATTGATGTTTTGTTTACAATTACGTAATAGAAATGGCATATCTTTTTTTAGTTTCTTCATATATGGTGATTTAATGTGTGGCCTGGATCTAATTAGGCTCTTAGAAAAAAAATAAACTTTCTACCTTAACTATAACTCATAACTAAATTTTTTAAATAACTCATAACCTCACTTAAAGCTTAGGTATTAAATCAAGATAATTAAAATATTTAGCAACCCCTTAGCTGAATGTTGTATGCTTAACATCATTCATATCATCTTGAATCACTCTTATAAAATTTAAGATACTTCTGTTCTTGCACATATGAGAACCTCTTGACCTATGAGAGCAACTCCTACTAACGAAGCTTCACCCTCTTCTCTCTTGATTTAGCCCATAACTCATTTCATCATGCATTTATACATATAAAAATCCTATAGCCTTTGTTAAAATGAAGAGTCCAAAATCAAATAAAAATTGAAAAGATTTGCATTAGACTAAGTCATTATTCATACCACTCATACTCTAGTCTCTTAGGGAGTGGGTTAAAGGACTTTAGTTGCTTTCTAAATAATAACAATCCAACCATCTTGCAAAATTATATGACTAGACCACATGGTTCTAAAGCATAGGAGGAGTTAGCTGGCTGCTACTCCAGGATGTTATAAGTCCAGCAGTTGGGTGGTTTACCCTCTCTTATGGAGGTAAACCATATACCTATCTTCACTTAGATTTAGGAAGTGCTTTGGCCCTTGCTAGAGCTCTCTAAATTTAAGATCTAAGATTTTTTTTCCCTCAGGCTACAAGCATAAATCCTTACCTCTTAGTCATTTCTATAATCTTGTATTGTGGGATTATAAGTCCTAGTATTCTAATAAAATTCAATGCAAACAAATAACTCTTCTCAATTTCAAACATATAAAGTCTAACCATATAATAGATTAGAATGCTCACTAGGTTTCCTAGTATCATGAGCATTCCCTACTCACCTCCTTTGGCTTTGATAATAAGTCTCTCCTTTTGATCTATCCTATATGATTTTTGAAACATAACCAATTTATTGATAGTCCTATCTTTGAAATCATTAGAGATAATAATTGCCTACTTTAATCAAGAGTATTCCTAAGGAACTCACCTTCCTTAAAATGTAATTAACTATGGGGGCTTGCCCCCATAGGAAACTTTAAACCCGGTTTAATATAAATCCTACTTTATTCACCCATGTAAAGTAAGGAAAAAATCTTTGGTATACTCGATGGCCCATCATGCCTTAGGAGTCTTTATTAGGTGATTAGGTCCATTGTAGGGTGGTAATGTCTATCTTTTCAAATAGTGCACCATTCCTTAATGTCATACTTGATCACCTCAATAAGTACACCCTCAGATCTGTGTGATGTCCACCATACACATGAATTCAAAAATAAACACCATAATGGTAAAACCTTTGAGCATGAAGGTTACCAGGCCATGGATATTCTTGAGAAGAATCTCAATGGCATGTTGCTCTTGCAGTTATGGTTTGCATTTCATGCTTAGGTTGCACCTTCTAAAAATATAATCAATGAGGGACTATTAGGTTTTTATTTCTCTACAACGAGGTCCCCTATTGTTACCCTTTATTGAGCTTCTGTGAATCTCTTAATAAAGAGTTTCTTTAACTTAGTAAAGGACTTTACTGAACTGTAGGATAGTTTGGCATACCAATCAAATGCAACCCCAAAAAGGCTACTGACAAACTATCAAAAGAGTAAAGTGTCATTAACACCGACATTGTAATAACTGGCTTGAAAATGTGATATGTGATTCCTTGGGTTCCCACTGCCATCAAAAATGTTGAAGGATGGTGGCACAAAACCCTTGGAGTATTGAACTACATCAAATTTCTCTAAGTAGGCTCTACCCTTTGGAATAGATGAGTTCTCTTGGGCTTGTGCCAATGCTTCCTTTACTTGTTGTTCGACCATCTGCTTGATGTCCTTCTCATGCATAGAGGTGTTATCAGTGACCTTCCTATGCAAACTACCAACATCTTCATCCATGGGAGTAGTGCTCTTGGGATGACATAGGATGTGTACTAGCTCAAGATAATCAGCTTACATAGGAGTAGGCTATGAAACTGGGGCTTAGTTCTCCAAAGCTAGGACCACTACCATCAACTCCTCCACCCTTCTCTCCATCCTATTAATCTGATCATCTTTCTATTTAATTTGCTAGAGGAGGCATTCAGTTAAGTCTGATGCCTCACCTTCCTCAACTACAATGCCTTCCTGGCTAGGCTGCTCCCTATGCAAGGATCCTTAGGTATCTACCATGTCGAATTCTATTATATCATCCAACAGGTCATCTTCATCAGCGTTGAAGTCAACCATACCCTTCTCTTGTTTGAACTAATCATCCCCTACTATTTGTCTCACCGTGGCACGATAGTCCTCCAAAATCTCATCCAAGGATCAATCATCCACACGACCCATGTGCTATTAAGACATAAGCTGAATGGTCACTAGCTACTGGACTGAGTTTTGAAGAGGTAATGCACTGAACATTCTGGACAAGAGAAGTGCTCTCCCTAACTATCTCAATAATCTTGGGGGCTACCTCAGTCTCCCATTCTTCTTTCTCCTCCAACTGCGATGTTCGAGCGACTACGACACTCTTGGGCTGCCACTCATTTCTCTCTACTGTTGGGATTGAAGGTTGAGCAGGGAGCTCAACCTCACCTCATCAAGTGGAGTAGATGAAATGTGGTCCTTGGGACATAACTGTATCACCAAGGGGAATGTTCTCTCTCTATATGTGGACTTGTGGAACTTAGCAGGGACTTCAGGCAGTGGAACATGAACTGGTGAAGGTAGTCGGTGAGTGGAGTGGTGTAATAGGGGTGACACTGGCTACCTCTCCACCAGAGATCTCCTCCTACTACTAGAATTGGTAAGAACAATTCTATTAGAATGATTGGCTCTATAAGTTCATGAATCAGAATGATCAATCAAAGTGGAGGCCAACGATTGCCTGGCAAACCTCCTCTTATCCCTCTTGCCCACTTGGGCAACAACTTTAGCCTCGGTGACCCTCTTTATGTGAATATAATCCCTAACAATCCTAGGGATCAGTCTCCTCTAGTCATGTAAAGTGCCAGACTTCGAGCGTCCGTGGGCTCTCCTTATTATCCTAAGCATGGACCATAGACTAATGTAGGGCTTCCTCCTCTCCCTAGCCAATGTCTCATACTCTACAGATGGTGGGGGTAATGCAACAATCTTTCTGATGTCCTCCTCTTCCTCTAAAGTTGAGAGGAGTTAAAACTTACCGCCACCAAGAAGGAGAGAGGTCTCATGAGGGAATCCCTCCTCAACAACATGGGAGTCTTCCTCTACCTCCGTCGTCATACGCTCGTAATGTCTTTTAATTTTTTGGTTCTTATTATGACGTTGAGTCTTGGTCAATGGAAAGGGGTAGAATCTTGAACCAACCTAAACATGGGGGAGACTATCTCAGAAGCTAAGATAGATTTCCCCTTCAAGACAGGTGCAACTATAGAGGTGGTACTAGTCTGGACTGAAACTGTAGAAAGCACAACTGGCACAACTAGCACTAGGGGTTAGTTTGGTTAATTCGGTTTGTATTTTTATCAAACCAAATAAATTGAACCAAATTAAGAAAAATTGAATTGACCAAAATTACACCCAAAAATTGAATAAATCGATCCAAATAAACTAAATAATACTTTGATTTATTCAATTTAGTTTTTTTATAAACAAAATAACATAAGCATATTAAAAAAAACTGAAACAGTACAAAGGTACAAGCAAAAAAAAGAAGAAAAATTTATTAACTAAATTAAATATATACATATCGTTAAGAGGATTTCATATTAGTGCAACTTAAGCTGCACCAAATAAGGAAAAACTACTAACAAAAATTATAATGAGAAAAATAAAATTACAGCAATACATCATATCCAAAATTTGAGTAAACTGTAGAAGTATCACTTATGTTGAGCGCATTCCTAACAGCTAGCATTTCTTCTTGAAACCTTCAAACCTACAAGAATAAGAATATCAGCTCAGCTTAAGTTCAACTATAAATATCACTTGTTAGTTGTTAAAAAGATTCAAGTGTAATATCTAAAAAATATGACCACTATGTATATGTACAGAGCAACAATTAATTTGAGAAATCACCAGCTCTAACTCTAAGCCTCTAAGAGGGCAATAACACCAAAAAAAGTCATTGGTCATGTTTATACATTGATTATTTCATCATTGCTATCATTTCCCCTAATGAAAATTAGAATATAATCATTTAGAATGAAGAGGTGTGCATGGATTTTTAGTGATATGTAAGTAAATTATCCTGAAAAAAAAATCTGACCATAGCAAAACCTAAACCAAAAAATCCAGCCAAACTAGCAAAATGGTGATCACATGTCCACAGTAAATCCAACAAAGCAGCCACACCAAACTAGGTAGCAAACTTTCCAAACTAGTAAAGTAATCCCAACACCATATGGTCCATATCCAAAATAACAGCTGAACCAAACCAGGCAGTGCAACTCGACCAAACAACAAAGTAATCCCAACAGCATATCCAAAATAATAGCTAAACTAGCAATACCGGCAAAGCAACTAGAAAGTGAGGTAATGAGCTCCCATATACCAGCAAAGCTCAACAAACCATGAAATTAATGAAAATACTGACCAATGACCATAGCAAATCCCAAACCAACAATATCAGGCAAACCAGGAAAATGGTGATCACAGGTCCACAACATATACAACAAAGCAGCTGCACCAAACCAAGCAGCAAAGCTCTCCAAACCAACAAATAAATCCAAAATGATAGCAAATATATAATTAACAGTAAAGTAAGTGAGGTAAATAGTAGGTCATTCAATCACAGGGAACATCAACTTCAGCTTCAAACCCTAGCTCCATCAAAATTGAATAGAGACAAAGAAAATAAGAAGCAGAACACAATCTCAAGGAAATAATTAAAATTAGATAAACCTCGCCTATAGAAGCTTCCTCTTCTTGGATTCTTCCTTGATTGCGGGTCTACAACAGTTACCCTAAAGATAAAGGCCACGACACAGCATCTACAAAGAACTACCATCAACCAGGTTGTGACTCAAAACTCAAAAGAGATGGGATTTAGGGTTCTTACCTCTCAAAGAGTCAGAAACAGAGTTGAAGTTGGGAGCACAGAGAGAATCAAAGATCTTCACCTCTTCGTTGAGTTCATTTCATGAGCGGCTAGGGAAAAAAAATAGGAAGGCCAAATGCTCAAGGAATGAAACGTCAAACATTAGTCGAAAGATCAAAGAATCGAAGTAAGTCAAGAAGCTCTACTTATTTTACATGAGATGGAGATCTGGTCACAACTCACGTGGTCCATGGACCGATGGATGGGTTGAGAGTCAAGACCAATTAATTGATTTTTTTGATTAAACTAAAAAATTTTTAATTAAAATCAAACTAAAATCTGAACACCGAATAAACTCAAAAACCCAACCAAAAACTGATTAATGATGTTTAAAACTAACCGAATAACCAAATAAGCTCGATTCGAGTTAGTTTTTTGGTTTAGACCAACTAATGCACACCCATAACTACACTCATGATAAGGAAACCTCTACAACCTTCCTTTTTAAAGAGAGGAACCCAGCATCGAAGAGCAAGTCAAACTATAAGAGTGATTTCTTATCTGCCACTTCCTCTCTACTAACAGTGGTGAGGCCAGGTGTAATATCCAAATTAGATAATTTCCTAATTAATTTTGTTTTATCTAATTAATCCATCGTATTGTAGCAATATAACTATAGCAAACCACTTTACTTTGCATGCAGTGGCCGGATTAAGGATTTAACGAGTGTATGGTTGGATCTAAGGAAGGTATTCTCCTGCAACTTCCTTATTTCATTTCCTCTGGGCCGCAGCGATAATTTCCTTCTTTCTTTTTCCTCTCACCTTCAGTTTCACTAGGGCGCCGCCTTTCGGCTTCGATTCGCCTCGTGGCGTGTATGCATGCTCAAGTTGGAATCTGCCGACGGCGGAGTCCCTCTGGGGCGAGCATTCGGGCTATGGAGTCCCATGAACCAATCAGCTCGGATAGGGGATTTCCTAGTCTTGGCCGGTCAGGGGAAGCTTAGGGAGTTCTGTGAGTTGCTGAATTTCTTTTTCTATTCCTATTTCCTTCAGTCGGCAGCCTTCTTTGGTGCAGAAATGCGTGTAGGGAGTTCCATAATCTGTTAGGCGAGTTGCAAAATTTTGTGTATTAAAATGGGGGATTTGTATTGGCATTTTTGTTAATTTTAGTTTGCTAATTTAATCAGGTAATTAGTATTGGATGTAGTTAAGATTACGTTGAAATCGTGCTCCTGTGTTTCGAAAGATGATATGAGGAGACATCAATTTCAGGTAAGAATGCAGTTTAAGCTGGTGATACTGTGTTAAATGTATTTATGAGTTTCATGTATTCAGAAGAGTAATTCAATTATAGGTTGTGTACTCAAGAAAACGTCGAGCACATCACGACACTGGCCTAGACACTGAGGTGAGACATAATTGCTAATTTAAATTCAGTTTCTATAGTCCTATGTATGCCACTGTTTCTACCGATTCTTATAAATTATATGAATAACATATAGATATTTTTGTCATATTGTATGCAATTATAAATGTTCATTACTTGACCTAGTATAGATTATAAGCCAGTTAGTTCATTTTCTTTATAGCATATGACTTTGTTGGGCATATGGAAATATTTTAAAACATGCATTATTAATTATTAAATGCAGTAATGAATGTGATAAACAGAGAAATGTCAAGAAAAATTGTGATAGGAAGACTATGTTATAGATATCTGCACAGATAGGCAAAAGTTCTGATGAGATGAGCCTTTAACAGGGGATCTTAGTATTCCCAACTCTGACATTGAGGTTGGGGCCGTTGAGTAGTCCAACTGGTGTCAGGGGGCTGTTAGGCAAGTAGTATGGTTCCGGCCTTGCCTTACCTTCAGCTTTAGGCCGACGGGCCGAGTGACGACCCTTATGTATGAAAGTTAAAACCTATGCAATTATAAATGAAATTTGTAGAAAAATGATTTAATATAGAACTGAAATTGCCCTCATTAAATAACTGAATAAATAAATGACGACTCCTATGAAATGATAAATTATTGATACAGTACTAATCTACAACATATTGTTCAGTTACATTTCTGCTGCATAGTTTACCACTTTTACCTTTATGCAAATTTTAAATGTACATACACAATTATTTCTAATGCCTTGTTCTGAGCTTACTTTAGCAATTATTGATCTCACTAAGCTTTAGCTAATGATGCTACCATTGATAATTTCAGGCAAAGACGAGGTGGGTAGAAGCTAGTCCATTTTGTTAATTTGTATAGTTTTGGGTGTATAGTTTTGGGAAGATTAAAAATTTTTTGGGTACGTACAAAACTTTAATACTGATACCTTTAGTTGCTCTATATTTGTGTGCAAACATAAAGATATTCATGCTTCTAATTCTGTGATATGAATTAATTAGTATATGAATTTTAAATTTTGTGATGATTTGATTAGATACAAATTTTATTTGCTCGTTCCGCAGTAGCACAGGTTGGAACGTGTTGGTGGAATCTGTGTCTAATCAAATCATCCTATTCTATTACACTTCAGATTGATCCTAGAATAAGGGTAGGAGGTCATCTGGGGTGTGACACTAGGTCCCTCTCAAGTCACTTTGAAATGCTCAAAGCCAAGACTGAACTTGATGATGGGGGCAGTGGTGAGTATGGTCTGTTCTAGGGAAAAATCCACACTAGAGGCAAATGAGAAGATCAACTTGTCGGAAGACATGATGTTGATTGACTGAAAGAAGGAAAAAGAGATGGGGTTGGGATCTCTACTACATTGTTGAAAGAGAACAAAACTAGACTCTTGCATTGCTATTGACTTTGATTTTTTTTTTTTTTTAATTGGAACCCTCATTTAACAAATTTAGTTATGTTAAATGGGGTTCATTTGTATGTCGAGAAGTTGAGAATTTTGGAGAAGAATTTCTTTCTTTTACATTGGACTTCATTAGAATTTTTGAGAATGGTGGATGAACCTTACTTCATCAAGCTAGTGGTAAGAGGTTCTTGATTTTGTTTGATTTAAATAGGAAGGCCAAATGCCTAAGGAATGAAACATCAAACATTGGTCAAAAGATCAAAGAGTCGAAGTAAGTCAGGAAGCCCTACTTATTTTACATGAAACGGAGATGCGGTCACAACTCACGCGGTCCGTGGACCGACGGACAGGTCAAGATTCAAGACCAATTAATCAATTTTTTTATTAAACTGAAATTTTTTTAATTAAAATTAACCAAAATTTGAACACCCGAAAAAACTCAGAAACTTAACCAAAAACTGAATACTTATGTTTAAAACCGAACTAGAATAACCAAATAAGCTCGGTTCGATTTAGTTTTTTTTTGGTTCAGACCAACTAATGCACACCCATAACTGCACTCATGGCAGGGGAACTTCTACAGCCTTCCTTTTCAAAGAGAGGAACAAAGTATATGAGAGCCAGTCAAATTATAAGAGTGGCTTCTTATCTGCCACCTCCTCTCTGCTAACAATGGTGAGGATAGGTGCCTCTCAAGTGACTTTGAAATGCTCAAAGCCAAGACCGAACTTGATGATGGGGGCAGTGGTGAGTATGGCTTGATCCAGGGCCAAATTCACACTAGAGGCAAATGAGAAGATCAACTTGTCGGAAGACATGATGTTGATAGACTGAAAGAAGGAAAAAGAGACGGGGCTGGGATCTCTGCTACACTGTTGAAAGAGAACAAGATTAGACTCTTGCATTACTGTTGACTATGTTTTTTTTTTAATTGGAACTCTCATTTAACAAATTTAGTTATGTTAAATGGGGTTCATTTGTATGACAGAGAAGTTAAGAATTTTGGAGAAGAATCTCTTGTTTTTACTTTGGCCTTCATTAGATTTTTTTTAGAATGGTGGATGAACCTTACTTTACCAAGCTTTGGATTTTTTTAGAATGGTGGATGATCCTTACTTCACCAAGATAGTGGTAAGAGGTTCTTGATTTTGTTTGATTTATTTTTGAGTAATTTTTCTTTGATTGATTTTCTTTTACCTATTAGAGGTCTAATAGGAGTTTTAAGACCTACTTGGAGTGTGTTCCTAAAATAGGAAGGCCAAATGCCTAAGGAATGAAACATCAAACATTGGTCGAAAGATCAAAGAGTCGAAGTAAATCAAGAAGCCCTACTTATTTTACATGAGACGGAGATGCGGTCATGACTCACGCGATCCATGGACTAGCAAACGGGTCGAGAGTTGAGACCAATTAATCAAATTTTTTTATTAAACCAAATTTTTTTAATTAAAATCAAACCAAAATTCGAACAGTGAATAAACTCAAAAACCCAACCAAAAATTGAATAATGATGTTTAAAATCGAACTAGAATAACTAAATAAGCTCGGTTCGAGTCAGTTTTTGGTTCAGACCAACTAATGCACACCCATAACTGGCACTCATTGTAGGGAAACCTATACAACCTTCCTCTTCAATAAGAGGAACCCAGTATCAGAGTGCAAGTCAAATTATAAGAGTGTCTTCTTATCTTACACCTCCTCTCTACTAATAGTGGTGAGGGCAGGTCCCTCTCAAGTGACTTTGAAATGCTCAAAGCCAAGACCGAACTTGATGATGGGGCAGTGGTGAGTATGGCCTGATCTAGCGCTAAATCCATGCTAGAGGCAAATGAGAAGATCAACTTGTTGGAAGACATGATGCTGATTGACTGAAGGAAGGAAAAAGGGATGGGGATGGGATCTTTGTTGCACTATTGAAAGAGAACAAGATTAGACTCTTGCATTGTTGTTGACTTTGATTTTTTTTTAATTGGAACCTTCATTTAACAAATTTAGCTATGTTAAATGGGGTTCATTTATATGTCAGAGAAGTTGAGAATTTTGGAGAAGAATCTCTTGCTTTTACTTTGTACTTTATTGGAATTTTTGAGAATGGTGGATGAACCTTACTTCACCAAGCTAATCGTAAGAGGTTCTTGATTTTGTTTGATTTATTTTTGAGTAATTTTTCTTTGATTGATTTTCTTTTACCTATTGGAGGTCTAATAGGTGTTTTAAGACCTACTTAGAGTGAGTTCCTAAAGCCTAAGAGATGTTGGCCCCCTTGCTTAATGATGAAATAAGTAAGGTGCCTAATGAAAAGAAGGATAGTTTTGGGCATATATGAAATATAAGTCCACTATCGATGCTTGGAGATAATGATTGAATACTAAAGATGGATAGAGGAACTATCCCTAACAGAGTCAGCAAAAAAATCTATGATTTTTTTAATTTGGAGTCGTGTAGACACTACGCAGATCTTAGGGGGTACTTATTTAAGTGATCAGGTATGACATTAAGGTATGATGTATCATCTTAAAAGATAAAAATATCACCATACAATGGACCTAATCACCTAATAAGGACTCCTAAAGCATATGGGTCTTCGTATATACTAGAGATATTTCCCCTACTTTACATAGAAATGTAAAGCAGGGTTTATTTTATATTAGGTTCTTTAATTCCTTATGAAGGCAAGTCTCCATAGTTAATTACATCATAAGAAATGAGCTTTATTAAGAAAATCTCAATTAAAATAATCAATCATATCTCCAAATATTTTGAGGCTAGACTATCAAAGGATTAAGAATTTTTGGAAAATCAAGTGGGAATGTTCAATTGGAAAGACTTATTTTTGGAATCCAATGGAGGATAAGTAGGGAGCACTCATGATACTAAAAAACTTAGTGAGCACTCCAATCTACCCTATGGTGAGGTTTTATATATTTGAATGAGAGAGTTTATTTTTTATTTGAGTTAGAATTTTATTAGAATATCAGGGCTTATAGTCCATCAACACAAGATTGTAGAAATGCTTAAGATGTGAGGATTTATACTCATAGCCCGAAGGAAACAAGAAACCTCGGATCCTAAATCTAGGATGCTTTAGCACAAGTTAAGAGCACAACCTAAGTCTAATTTAAAGATGGGACATAATGATTTGCCTCCACAAGAAAGAATAAACCTATCTCGACTCTTCTGGACTTATAACTGCCTGGAGTGACCACCAGCTAACACCTCCTACGATTCAAAATCATGTAGGCAGGTCTTATATAATTACAGGATGGCTAGGCTGTTATTTAATTAAGAAAGGATACTATTGTTCTAAACTCACTCCCTAAGAGGCTAGATCATGATTGGTATGAAACCATCACTTAGACTAAATGAAAATTTTGCATTTTTGACATATAAATTTAGGACATATGGTTAGAACAATAATGCCTAAATGCATGATGAAATATATTTATTGGTTAAATCAGCGGGAGGAGGTGTTCCCACTATAAGGGATGCCCTCACAGGTCAAGAATTCTCTTATCATACAAGAGTATAGACCTCCCCATTTAAGAAAGGAACAAGATGAGATTGTATGATTATTGAAACATACAACATTCAACTAAGGGGCTAAATCTTTTAATTATGGTAATTATAGCCTAAGCTTTAAAGTCAGGTTATGAGTTGATTTAAAATTTATTTAGAAGTTATTAATTAGGGTAAAAAATTTAATTTTATTCTAGAGAGTCTAACGCACCTAGGCCACACATTCAAACATCAAGCTTAAGAAACCTATGAAGAATATGCAATTTCTATTACGTAATTTAAACATAACAATCAAATATGTATAGATTTCATAAAAGAATAAAAGGTCGGTGCGACCGGGTACTGCCGTACATCTCAAAAAAGAGAAAATTGGGTATCCAAGTTCTACCCTTATACAACTTGGATTACAAAAGAATATTATAATTGAAATTGAATAGAAGCTATGGGGGTCTTCATTCTTCACTTTTTCTTCTTCTTCCTTTGACTTGATCATGTTTTGAGGCTTCACCGAGCATCCCCAGAGTTTGCCTTCTAGCCACTATTCATCCTAAACTCCATAGCACTAATCCTAATTCCTATTTCAAAATTACATATTTATTAGAAAGTAAAATCTAACTATATTTGCAAAATAGATGTTAGCTAAACATACATACAAACTCAAGTAATTATATTATGTAATTTTGACTTAGGACCCTACACATAAGTAACCAAGACCACCTGTCCTAATATATATTATGCTTAGGGGCATAAGTAATCTACATAAAAAAGAATTTATATTTATTTTAGCGGCCCCATTAGTATAATCCCATGTAGAAAATAACATTAGGCTTACAACGGCCTAACATCCAGTCTACAAACAACAATCCTAACTTACAGTCTAAAATATTACATCACAAAAGAAAACATAACATCAATACATACACCATCTTAACTTAAAGTTAGAAGTGGTGACTTAGCATTCTAATGTGTGTGCTTAGGCTCAGTGTGGTATGTCTTAGCTAAGCTCAAGAATTGTAATCATCTTAGTTTGGAATTCTTTAACTTAAACATGACGGGTGGTTTCACTTTAAGTTATTTAGAGGATTGATGAGTTTTTAATTTATATTTTCTTCTATTACATTTGATATTTACTGAGTATCTAAGTATTATAGAGAGAAGAAAGAGACTTAACCTCCTCCATCCCTATCCTAAGTTATTTTCTAAAGGCATGTTATTATGTTTTGGTTTCTTTTAGTGAATGGCTTATTAAATATTTTATTGACCCTAAATTTGGGTTAATATTAAATAATCATATTCAAACATGAAAGACATCTTAAGATTAATGAGATTGAATTATTATCACATGGAAGATGTTATATTATTCTTTTTCATCACCAATAGCAAGCATATGATTTAGGACTTAACATACCTATACATGTAATGTATTTTTGACACACTTAAGTGATTATGAATGCATATATTTTGGTTGTAAAGAGGAATTTCCTTCCTTAGCTAAGTATACATACACATGTATTAAAGATTTAAAGAAGTACTTGTCATTGTTAAACCAGGGAAGTGAGGTAATCTAAGACCTCCTTGGGACATCTTAAAGCCTCGTATTCCCAGGATATCCAGATTATATACTTGTTATCTTAAATACATATGAATGTACACACAACCATGAGAATGAAAATCATGTAAGAGATTGTGTTTAGTGAATTTATCTATGCAAAGTAAAGCTTTATCTAAATCTAATGTATGTGAACATGTAAATGAAATCAAGTAAGTATGTGCCTTTCTTAAACCAGGGAAGTGAGGTAATCTAAGACCTCCTTAGGTCTACTTATAGCCTCATATTCTCGAGATATCCAGACTATATAATTACACTTATTCAAATGAATATAAACATACACATGGATCATAAAGATAAAATAATACTTCAACATGTTTAAATTATATGCACATGTAAATCATATATAATATTCATAGCTAATATCACTTTAACTTTTCATTGTTAATTTATAGCTTTAAAAATAATTTTGAAATTTATCAGAGATAATAACCACGCATATAATAGGGTTAATCCAACACATGCAATTTTAGACATAAGTTTATTCTCTTTTAATTCTTTTAGAAAAGACATGAATGTATGAAGCAAGTAGAATACAAATTTATGATAATTGAAAGGGATAATTAGACATTATAATATGATACATTCAATCACACTAATTCCTAAGGATAAAGTTGAATAAAATCCTTTAAGGATAACCAAAGCTTCTTATAAAGTTTGATTTTGGATTTGAATTATTAAACTCAAAGAGGAGGAATAGTATTTGCTATTTTTGACCCCATCCCATGTTAGTAACTTAACGTGTTTAAGGAAATATAAATAAGTAGCTTTTATGGATTGATTAAATTCAAGTCTTTAAGCAAATCATTTATTATCCCTTTCCTATATCTCTTTAATTCAATTAATAATTTAATTATGAGCCTCTAATGATATGCAAATGAGAAATTAAAATTGCAACTGACTTAGGGATCTAATGCAATGAAGCTCATAATTAAATACTAATTAAATTAATGAATCTAATTAAATACTCATATATTTTTCCACACCCATAGGTTAATCATAATTTTCTTGATGATCTTTATGTTATTAAACACATAAAGAGAAACTCACAAGTTCAAATTAAATTATCTAGCATAATTATCATTTTAATTTGATTTAATTTGGCCATTTAAATTGCTTAATTAATCTTAATTAAATTATGGATTAATTACCCTCCTTAATGAAATGGATTTGGGAAAATAATTTAAAAAATGGTCCTAATCACTCCCCCTCATCATCTCACTATTAATCAGTGATTAATAATCATTAATTACTTAATTTTTACTATTTAATATTTTTTATAATTATTAAATTTCTTAATGAGGGTAATTAAAGTTTGAATTTTAAATTTTCCAAATTACCTAGCTAATAAATCTCAAGAAAATTATGGGATGCAGAGGACATCCCAAAGTATCAACACATTTAATTTGAGACTCATTAGCTAAGTAATTAGGGCTTAATTAAACTAATTAAGAAAATTTTCAAATTGTAATTAAGCATTGTTCACTCTTCAAACCCTTTGGATTTTATTTTTATTAAATTCTCCTCGGTTTACTCATATTTTTAGAATTTTTCTATAATTAGTTATGATTTTTCAAAGTTTAAAGCAATTAAACACATTTTAATCACTAATCCTATCGGTACCACGCAGAAGCTGACGTGGCGGCGCTTTCCACGTGGAAACGTGGGATTGGCTACTTAAATCGTTTGACGCGACGTGCTGAGTCAGTGGTGGCGGACACTTTCATCCTCAATGTCTGATATCGGATCAGATGGTGGAGATTAATCCTGCACATCTTAATAGATTAAATCAAAAATTTTAGCGGATTAAATCATGACCGTCCGTTCTAATCACGCAAAAAGGATGGTGGATGATCGTTCATCCTCTGAGTGATAGAAGACGGACACAGTCTGCCCTCCTCTATCAATCTGAGCTCATCGGAGCTCATGAGGCATTGGGATCAACTCCAAAATATTTGGGAAGAGATCTAAAGGGATCCTATGGTGGAAATCACACAAAATTACAAAATATTTTACAAAAGACCAACACCTAGGAGGATTTTTACAGTTTTCCAGAATTTACCTCGCCTGAGCTCAAGATTAGTGGTCCAACGACTAAGGTAGCTTAGTCTTGAAGAGATGAAGCCTTATTGAGAAGCTCTTGAGTTGCCTCCCCACCGGTGGCTCTGTGGACCAAACATCATCGTAACAATCACAGGAGTTAGACTAGGAGTGGTCTCTGATGCTCGAATCGATCGGGAATCGATTCATTTTGGATTGTTGGAGCTTGGGGAGGAGTGGGAGTATTTAATTGGAGTTTGGTGACATTTGAGTAGAGTTGGATGGACAGGGCACTCGATTTCGGTCGGGTTCTATCTCGTCAATGATGGGGAACTTAAGGGAGGTAGGGAATGCTCTGAGGATGCTCATCTTGACTCATTGAAGCTTTGTGTATGGTTTTAAATTGATGGGGAGGAGTATAGCCTCCTCCCTAACTAATCTAATGATTTGGATCAAATCAACTTTTGGCAGGCGGCTCAGTGATGGGCTGAGGTGAAGATCCTTAACTGAGGGCAGAGCATAGGCTGAGGTGATGTGTACCTCCTTCCTCGAGTGAGCCAATGGGATGGTTTGGGTGAACTCACCTTCTTTGACCCAAGGTTGAACCCAATCAGCTTTGGGTCAGGTTAACCAGTGGGTCAGAGGTCCAAATCAACCTTAGAATGACTGCCAAGGATTAATGCGTAGGTTTGACCACCCAAATGTGGATTTTATCAAATGTGGAAGGGTTTACCCAATGGGTTTTGGTCTAATAAAGGTCAACCATGGGTTGCGTTCATTTAGGCTGACCCATGGTGACCCAAGGATAGGTCATGCTAAGTTTGGATTGATTTGGATTTGGTTTGAATGGGTTTGGCTCAATTTGACCCATGTAGTTCAATTTAGGTTCAATTGAGTTATGTTGACACATGGGTCAAATTGGATCAAACCAAGGGTTTGGACATGTTCAAATGACCATTTGAAATATTTTGGTTCAATTGGTTTGGCTTGATTTGAAGTGGATTTGAATTTGGCTCATATGGGTTCATATGGGTTAAATTGGCAAAGTTGACCAATTTGGTCAAATTGGCCAAATTGGCTTGGGTTAGGGGTTGATTTAGGTTCAATTGATGATTTAAAGATGATTGTAGGTGTTGGCTTGATTTAATTTGGATTTAAGAATGATTTAGATCAATTTGATCCTTTAGGTCAATTTAAGCTAAATGGGTCAATTGAGTTGGTTTGATTAAATTGGGTTTGATTAAGAGTTTGATCATGTTCAATAATCAATTTATGACTGATTATAAGCATTGGTTTCAATCAATTTGGATTGGAGTGAGGTTTGGCTCGATTTGACCTTTTAGGTCAAGTTGGGTCAACTTAGGTCAATTGGTTGAATTGGGTTGATTTGATTGAATTGATTGCAATTGGGTTGTTCAAGATGATGAACAATCATCATGGATGAGATTAGATGGGTTGGTTCATTCCAATTTGGGTTTAATTATAGTTTGGTTCAATTTGATCATATTAGTCACTTTGGGTCAAGTGGACCAATTGGTTTGATTAGCTCCAATTTATGGTAAAGTCATATTCAATGGTTAATTTATGATTGATTGGAGGTATTGGTTTCAATCAATTGAGTTTAGAATGGAGTTTAGTTCAATTTGGGTCATATAGACTAATTGAGTCAACTTGGGTCAAGTGATCAAATTAATTTGGTTTGACCCAATTGATTGTAATTGGTCAATCAAGGATGATCAACAGTCATTGTAGAAGGGATTGTATGGGTAGATTCGATCCAATTAGGGTTGGATAAAAGTTTGGTTCTTTTTGGTCATATTGGCCACTTTGGGTCAAGTAGACCAACTGGATTAATTGAGTTGGTTTAATGGAATTGAGTGTTGAGTTGAGTTCAGTGATGGATTTGATATTGATTGTTTATTTTGATTGCAATTAATCTGGATTTACTTGGATTTTGGCTCATTGGACATTTTGGGTCAAATGGGCTAACTTGAGTTAATTGAATTGATTTGGTTTGATTGGCTTGATTGTAGGTATTGTAAGGGTTTAAAATAGAGGTTTGTATGGTTGGAGTGCTTTTGTGAAAATCAATTAGGCTTAGCTTAATTGAAGGAGCTTTGGGTTGAGTCCATAGGATTAGATCATGGGGTTAAGATGGGTTTGGATTTAAGTCATTTTGGCTTGGAGTTTGGATATGAAATGCGATCCAACTGAGGTTGGGTAATTGGCTTGAGGTTGGTTTTGGACTTAGGGTTAAACATAGGTTTTGGTTCAAGTCATAGGATAGGTAGGTTCCATTAGTCCTAAGGTATAGCCTAAGCCTAGGGTATGCCTTCCTAAGTCTCTAGGCTTGGGTTTAGTGTTCACTTAACCACTAGAAGTGTCATGTGACTAAAGAGATCCTAGTGTCTAAGAGATTCATAAGTCCTAGGTAGGAAGGGTGAATTCTCACTCCAAAAGTGAGGTCAACAAGAGGCATCTCTATAAGATCGCTTCCTTTACTTTGAACTTATCATTTACTTGGTTCATTATATGCTTTGAGTTGGGGAACATTACCATGTGTTTGGCTCTAATTCCAATCATAAAGTTTAGTTTGAAAATTAGCACTGATATTTAGCCAGATTATTGGTGATCAAGAATCTAATATGCACCATATGTGTGAGCACAATCTTAGCCAAGCTCTTCAGAATTACTTTTAATTAAATTATTTGACAATCTTGAGGTGCCATCCATATACAGGATCTATAGTGAGCTTTTTTGGCATGCCACTTTTTTGACCTAGGAAGAGTGAAGTTAATAAGAAAGTCAACTAGCACATGCGATTTAGCTACAATACTTAGTATGTTAGAAATATACAACACACTCAATTTTATGGTTCATTTAGGCAACTTTCTTAAGTGATCTAGTTCAATTAACTCAAATTTCAATAGGTAATTAGTGATTACTTGAATATAGTAAAATTAAAAGTATAATCAACGTTGATAGAAGATAATGATTAGGGCCCACACTAACTTTTTTTATGATGGGATATCATAACTTAGCTCCTCATATCATTTTGTTGACAAAGTAAACGGGCTATTGCTTTTAAAAGTTGTTCAAGTAAATGCAGAGCCAACAACTTCTTCTCTCACCCAAAGGTATTAGAGTAGCTCTTCTTTTAGTTATAAGCTTTACAATAGTAGTAGCGATGATAAAATTATCTCTAGCTATCAAAAGCTTTTTCACAATCTTTATTTCACATGAAGTACTTTATATTTTTTTAAGAACTTAAAGAATGGTAAGTACTATTCACTTAATTTAAGATAAATCAATCAAGTTTAATGATTCATTTGATTAGTTATTGTATATTTTCATTATTCTCAAAGAAGGCATCTCTAAAATCTCTATCTTATTGGCATTAAAGCTTTTCTTCTTGAGCACAAGTAGGAAACTCAAGAATTTATTAAGCCTCTCTAAAAGTGCATATGATTAATGGTCATTAATGTGGTGAACATTCCCTTTATGTTCAAGATGTCTTGTCTTAGAAATTTGATCTTCATCAATAAGGTATTACCAAAAAATTTGATGTTTCTCTCCTTTTAGTGTTTTAATATATGGTTTATTATCTTTGTGGAACGTGTAGTACTTCGATAGGTCTCTAATGTGAACTCTAATTTTTGGAGGAACTCTTAAAATAATCTTTATTTTGGGTGGTTTCTATACGCTCGACCATTTAGACTCTCAAAAGGGTGATGGTTAGGTATTAGTGAGTCAAGGGTGACATCTTGCCACCTAATATCAAGATGATGTTCTATCCTAGTTGCCCTTTTATGTATCTAATAGTGGGGGGTTTGTGCTAGAGATGTAGCCTTCTTTTTGGTCTCAATAACCTTCAATCGCTTATTTTTTTATAGGGGATTGCCATAAGTTCATTACTATAGTAAGAACTTTTGATCTTCCCAATAAAGTTGTGAAAAACTTGTTATGGCACTTCTCAAAGTTAATGTGATTATTGGCGAGTTCAAGCAACTCAACAAATGTCTTTAGATAGTGTAGAGTAAGAGTATAATGAAAGGTTTTTCTCGTAGACCTTAAACGAGACGCTTGAGTCATCTTGGCTTACAAATATTTTACATTATGTTTTTATTGAAACCTCATGATAAAGTTGCTCACGAACTTACTCTATTTTTTTCATTTTTAGCAAGGATTTAAATACTTTAATGCCTTTACATGTCGATAATTGAGTTATACATATTTATTAGTTGAAGAAAGGAACTTATTTTTCCTGACAAAGGTCATGAGAACTACTAAAAGAATGATTCCTTGAAGGTAGAGTAGAATATGTAGCATTTTAAGGCATAAATGAGACTTAATAAGGATGTGGCTAACTCAAAGTAAGCTACATAGTTGATGGGATCCATCCTCCTTTCTTCAGCTTCAATGTAAGAATTTTAAACTTTTTATGAGATATTTTCTTTGTGGCTCTATAGAAAATGCATTTGTTAGTTTGGCTTTTTTATATGATCTCTAAGCTTGGCTAAATTTTTTAACTCTATGAGAATAGTTTGTGGTATATATCATTAAAATAAAAGATAATGTCATAGCATGTGGTGTTGTTCTTTAAAAATTAAAGCCACATCTACCCTCAGGAGGATCCCAAGGACTTGTTCCAAGGCTCCTTAGATCATTCTCGTGAATCTCATTGTTATCTCTACTAGTTTTCTACTCGTGATAAAACTTGATAATCCATATTAGTTGACTCCCCATGGATAAGTTGTTCTACTTCTTATACTACTTAATTTTTAGTTCAAGACATTGATGTATGGTTATCATAGCTTAAAGATGTTGAATTTAATTTTGTCTAAGGGAGACACCTAAACCTTATTCACAAGACCTATGAGAATGATGAGAAAATTAATTAATTATATATATATATATATGATACATCCTCAGAAAATTAATCTGATCAAGCACGAATCTCAAGGCATTTTGAAATGCTTGATCTAATCACCGATTTTAAACAACAAATACGACCGCCTCTTGATGAGACGAACATAGCAACATCAAGCATAGTCTGATCGGAGCTCGAATCGACTCAGATCAAGCTATCGGAGCATAAAAATGGATCACGATCCCAAATGGTCACCAAACATATTTATAGTCATATCGGCTCGTCAAGACGAATCCAACGAATCCAAGATCACCCAATTCGACATCATTAATGCACCCGGATCATCAAAATACACCGTCGATGAGGGATCACGTCCGATGGGAGTGGTTGGAGTTTTCCGCAATTTACAAGGCTCGCCACTCCCAAAATCTATAAATAGAGCTTCATTCTCACCTTAGAGGGTACCGAATCGATTTGAAGACCGAGAGCTCGAGAACCACCGGCCGACATCTATCACCACCGCCACCACTAGTAGTGCGAAGATGAGCCTTAGGAGATCGCCCCTGAGGACTAGAAAAGACCTGCCGCTCCTTTCTCAAGATCAAGAGGTTGCTCCTAAGATCGCCGCTTTTGGGAAACTTCTCCCTTGGGTTGGAGTTGACCGATATTGTATTTTTTCTACACTCGGAATATTATTTTCGCCCCTGTAAACACCTTCTTCTCCGAACTAACGAAAAGCAAGGACTGATCTTTGAACACATAGCGAAAGTTCTATAGAGGGCAAGGCCCCGTGGTTTTTCCTTAACGATTTTCCACGATAAACGTGTTCATATCTCCGCTGTGTTGGATAATTTTTGGACTACGATGAAGATCTCGCATCTACCGGAATAAAATTCTCTAGCACGCAACAGTTTGACGCCGTCTGTGGGAAAAATAGTTCCCCCATTGCTATATCTCCAATATGGTTGGTAAACAGGGTTTGCGCTCCAACGCTCCTCATTCTCAGGATCAAGGACGCCAAGTCTCCAACACTTCTCTACATAATCCCCGGTGTGAGGGCCGCCCTCTTGGAAGATCGCTTCAAAGGATGGAGGATTCCCAACAAAATTCTTCGACTCGCGAGACCGGCAAAATGTTCCAACATCTGGAAGAGCCAGTTCATGGCCCCATAATCCAAATTTTCTTTCGAGAATGATTGCAGGAATGGGATCAACAAGTAGTTGGCCACATCCGGATGCAAACTTGATACTCACACCCACACGAATGGTCACTTGTATCGGTGAAACTCCACGCCACCTTATGCGATGAACTACGACGGGAAGAGTTCGAAACAATGAATGATCCATTCTCCCGCCTCTTCCAAAACTCATCCCCGCCATCGAGATCATCTCAATACCCGACGAGATTCAAGCTTCCCGATGGACCCTTACGATGGAACAACCGATCCGCATATCGATCACTTTCAACGATCATGCAAATTCGCGTAAAATGACTCTATCTTGTGTCGTATTCCCTGACTCTCAAAGGACGCTCGACTTGGTTCTATTCGCCACTAAGGGGTCCGTCGATCATTTGGAGAGCTCAGATTTTTTGTAGAGCAGTTCCTGGCAAACAAGAGAATCATCAGGGATTCATCACATCTCTCCGGAATCCGCCAGAACGATGGAGAGTCCCTCAAAGAATACTTCCAGAGGTTCTCCTCTGAAGCCCAAAAGATACCAGGAGTAGATCCAGAACTTTTGAGGGGCGTGCTTCTCGGAGGACTCCGCCCAGGATACTTCTATTCATCATTAATGCGGGAGACAGCCCATTCCTATTTGACTGGTCCACGAATAGAGGCACAAATCTCCGCTAACGGTTAGCTCATCGGCAAGCTTTGAACCACCAAGCGGAAGAAGGTTCCCAAAGGTGATGTTCAAACATCTTAAAAAAGGAAGAGAGGCAGGAACCTCCCCCCAAAACCTCCTCGAATGACCTATGACTCAATCGAGAGGAAATATACGGCTCAACACATCATGAACATCCTACCGGGCTATTCAGAAGAGGATAGCGCCAAGTGGCCGTGACCTTTAAAGCTGGAATTGGAAATCAAGAGCGCACTTTCACCGCTGAGGGCACACCACCAAGAGTGCCACCAAGGAGGAGATTGAAAGACTAATCCGGGTATCTAGGCCGTTTTATACAAAACCAACCCGCTCGTCAGAAATGCGGGGGGCAACCATAGGAACGCCAAGCCTGGAGAGATAGAAACAATCGGGAGGGCCGTTATCTAGTCAAATATTCATTGCGCCCTTCAAGAGCGAGAAGTCTCGTTGACCATTCTATCACCTTTGATGATTTAGATCTAGAGGGCCGCATCCCACATCAAGATCCCATCAGTGTAGGGTCGGTGATCCATGCTTAAATATTAAAGGATATTGATCGACAATGGGAGTTGGTTGATGTTCTTTTTTACTCCACTTTCCTTAGCATGGGTAGAAGAGAGAAGCTTCAACCCGCGGTCCACTGTATGGATTTGATAATCGATCGGTATTAGTGGAAGGGACAATCAGTCTTCCCGTAACTCTTGGAGAATTTCCCCGACACGCAACCCACTTGATACAATTGTAGTCAAGTAGTCAAGCAATGCAATGCAATATTTGGGAGACCTCTCCGGTATATTCTACGCAGTCACACCGTGCCTCACCTCAAGATGAAATTCCCGACACCATCGGCATGGTAAGTGGGAATCAACAGATAGCACAAGCGTGCTATATCAAGCAAGCCCAGCCATTTACGTCAGTAACCCTCAACATCGAGAACTTTGATCTACGAGATGAGGATGCCTCTGAAAGGGCTTCTCCAGTTGAAGATGTAATTTGTCTTCCTATCTCAGAAGTTGATCCATCGCAAAAGGTGAAGGTGGGATCGCGTCGCCAATCGATCGAAATCGTAATAATGAGATTTTCGTAAAATCAAGATATCTTTGCCCGAGCGATCCGATACGGGCATTGACCCAAGTCATTACGCACTCCTCAAAGTTGACTCAACCTACAAGCGGTGATACGAAGAAAAGAACCTTCGCTTCTGAATGATTGTAGGTCATAGAACAAGAAATCACCAAACTTCTGGAAGTCAAGTTCATTCGAGAAGTCTACTACCCCACCTGGTTGGCTAACGTAGTGTTAGTCAATAAGGCCAATGGTTCCTGGAGAATGTGCATCGACTACACTGACCTTGATCGTGCATGCCCAAAAGATAGCTTCCCCCTTCCTCGTATCGACCAACTAGTTGATGCGACATCAGGACATCAGATGCTGAGCTTCATGGATGCCTATTCTGGCTACAATCAAATCAGGATGAACAAAACAGATGAGGAAGCAACATCCTTCCAAAGAGATAAGGGACTATACTGCTATTATGTCATGCCATTCGGACTAAAAAAGAAACATATCAGCGCTTATGAATAAGATCTTCAAGGATCTTATAGGGCACAATATGGAGGTGTATGTTGATGATATATCGGGTGAAGAGCTTGGAAATATCACAAGATATTTCGATCTATAGTGCTTTGACATTCTTCGACACTACAAGATGCGCTCAACCCAAGCAAGTGCATTTTGGAGTTTCCTCGGGAAATTCCTAGGCTTCATGGTCACTCGGGATAGAGGCCAACCCAGAAGATAAAAGCACTCAAGACATGTCACCTCCAAGAATGATCAAGGAAGTCCAACGCTTGGAAGGATTGCGACTTTATCACGATTCTTCTTGGCCAGAGATAAGTATCTACCATTCTTCAAAATCTTAAGGGGTGCACGAGGAAATGGATTCCAATGGACAGATGAATGTCAAACTGCTTTTGAGCAACTTCGAGTCTATTTAGCTTCCCCCCCTCTATTATCAAAGCCTATCCAAGGAGAGAAGCTGTACATCTATCTTGTTGTTTCTTCTCATGCCGTAAGCTGCTTCGATATGCGAGGAGAATTCATTGAATGACCCATTTACTATGTCAAAATCCTTTCGATAATCAAGGGCGCTATCCACTAGCGATAAGACGTTAGCCCTAGTGCATTCCGCATGAAAATTATACCGCATTTTCGTGCCCACACCATCAACGTCTACACTCATCTTCCATTAAGAACTATTCTGCAAAAGCCTAATGTATCTAGAAGGTTGATGAAGTGGTCGAGCTTGGAGAGTTTGACATCCATTTTCTTCCACGTCCTGATATAAAGTCACAAGTGCTCACGACTTGTAGAATGTACCATCCCATCACCAAACAGATCATTCATCACTCCATAACAAATCAATAGACATTATATGTTGATGGAGCTTCGTACTTTGCGGGAGGAATTTTGCTTATCTCCCAAGTAAAATAACTTTAGAGTACTGCCGACTAAAGTTCCCGCCACCAATAATGTCAGACAGGCCCTCATAGCGGACTAAGGCTCGCCATTGTGAGGTCCGAACCGAGCCATCTACACACTCAACTTGTGGCCTCACGGTTGAAGGAGACTTGACGTCCATCCGCAGCTTCGATCTCTTTGGCAAAGTCACTTCTTGCGAATCAAGACCCATCGATAACTCATATTTTAAGGGAGCGTAACACGCGATGCCCTCTCAAGTTAGCCACAACAACGAGGAGATCTTTTCAAGAGAAAATACATAGAGGACATCCACTTTCCCGATTCAAGGCCCTTGGGTGATACAATCTGGAGGACCCAAAAGAATCTTCATGGATTGACCGATCATGTCCTTTCTTCAAAGCGGGCCTTGCCACAGACCACCGATGCTATCCGTCCCACGTAGCAATCGAACTTCACCATGGTGATGAACTCTACAAGCGGTCCTTCTTAGGGCCCTACTTAAAGTGTCTACCACCTTGAGGCTAACTATGCAATGCGAGAGGTTCATTCGTGAATTTGTGGTGAACATTTGGGAGGAAAAGCCCTCGCCCCTCAAAATCATGAGGCAAGGTTTTACCTACAATGAAGAAGGACGCATTGGAGTTTGTAAAGAAGTTTAACAAGTGTCGTTACATTCCAATCTCACTCATACACCATCTCAGAGAACTCACCACAATCGAGCCCGTGGCCCTTTGCTCAATGGGGATCGATATAATGGGAACCTTTCCCATTGCCACGCAACGAAAATTCATAATCTTGGCCGTTGATTACTTCAAGTGGGTGGAAGCGAACGGCCAAAAAATCACCAAACAAATGCCAAGCAATTTGTCGGAAAATATTATTTGTCGTCGCATTCCAAAGAAAATCATCACCGATAATGGACGCAGTTCACGGAAAGATATTCACATCTTTCTCGCCGTGAGTCATATCCGCTAATCCACACAGTATCCCATCCAGGGCGTAATTCAAAGTCACCAATAGGACAATACTAAAAGGGGTAAAGACACGACTGAACCACGCCGGGGCACAATCAAGAACTATCCAATGTTCTTTCGCTTAGACTACATCAAGGACCCCTACCGGAGAAAGACCGCATAACTGGTTTCGAATCAGGTCGTTATTCCAAATGACATCGGGTCCCAAGCCCTAGAACCTATAACTTTGATGCCGACAAAGAACGACGATAAGTTTCGATTCCATCCGATCTCCTACAAGAGACCCGGACATGTCGCAAGACTAATGGCTTCCTATCAAAAGGATTGCTCGAGGTTTCAACCGGCGGGTAAAGCCACGCACCAATATCTCGCTGGGGACCTCGCCCTCGTAAGTCTCGACTCGCCAGAAAAGGCCCACAACGTAACAAACTCTCACCAGCTTGGGAAGCGTGATGTGGTGGTGTCTAAAAAATCGCTCGCACGCTCAAGCTTAAGGATAGTATGGGAAGACTCTCCCACGCACTCTGAATGCTACAAACCTCCGTAAGTACTACTGGATGTATCGCCTTTTTTATTCTAGTGAATGCGAAAACATTATCATCGTATGACAGTTTGTATTGCAATTGTTATCGAATTAAACATTTATCGATACTGCTTGTCGCATTTTATTGTCCAACCTTGGCATCAAGGTGTTTGATTTATGTTTCTATCTATGTTAAAGTTCTCATACTTATTGTGACTTTTCTTGCTTATGCTTGCATTTTAAAACACCACTCAAGAGATAACTATTAGTATCTCATTCGTGGTAAGATCGATCCCCGTGAATTGACCGATCTTCCTATACGTTAACATCGCCGAGTAACGCCTCGATAAACAACCTTGGATAAGTTGGCAATCCTCTATAGACTGCCTACAACTTTCTCCATAACAGGTTAACATCATCGAGTAAACGCTCCGATACACAACCTAGGATAGATCGAGAGGTTCTCAGAGAACCTCTATAAATATATTCCGCAAGTTTGTCATCAAGTAACGCCTGTAATGATCTAGAATAGATCAATTATCCTAAAGGGATTCATGATCTCTTCTACGCCAATCTTTATCATCGAAAGTACACTTTGACACACAACTCCTAAAATATTCATAAATAATTTTGTGGATTGTTAATATTCGCAATACAAGTACAATCAACCGTAAATAATATACAACACAACAAATGCAACATAAAGGAACTACAACTACACGCCTTGATGGTCTCATCAAGATGATGAAGAACTATCCGAGTCATCCTCGCTGCCGCTAAGGTCTGGGAAGCAAAGGAGAAAGGACCTCAACACCAGCCTATGATACGCCGTCCCCTTCAAGAAACCTCGATGAAGCCTTCATCAACACACGCCACTCCAAAGCCTTCACCTCTACATCATATACATGGTCTCGCCTCAACGTGATCCTCAGATGATACTCTGAAGGTCGGAAGTTCTTGAAGTCCTCCACGGCCAGGATCCGCCTCGCTTCTACCCGAGATAAGGCGCCTCTTTCGAAAGGCGCCAGAACTCTCGGTTCTTTGCCTCAAGACCAAACCTTCTAAAAGATCTTCGGATCCTCAAGCAACCAACCTCGCTCTAGCCTCCACTAATTCATCCCGAGTCCTCAACTTCGACAAAAGAAAGAGAAGTCGCTGAGTCGCCAACTCGTCCTGCACTCATCAAGTTGATTCTCCAACACGGACATCTCTTTACTTTCTCCACATACCGCTTCTTATATTCACCATGGAGAAACTTGACCTTCACGAACTCAATTCCGCCATTCAAAGACAATGTTCATTTTGAAGTCAAGTTCTTGCTTCTTCAGTATCTGAAATAAGAAAAATTATGTAAAGCACAAGGAAATGGGAAATAAAAGATGATGAACACAAGAAGGATTGTTACCGCTTCTAAGATACACCGACTCACGCAGGAATGATTCAACACGCCCTCGTGAATGAAGATCCTTGGGGACGACGTCAAGGGCCCACTCTTTCGTATCCGATATCACCATCACCTCTTTCGCCTCTTTTCCTTTTCTCTATTGGAGATGGGTCCTTCCGGAAGAAGGAGGATGCTTGGAGATCTACGGAAACCTCTTTGTTTCAACGAATCGTGATAAGACCGCCGGATGAATAGAAAGCCCCACCGAACAAAGATTCCTCCCGCACAAATCGCTGATATATCAATCTCAAATCAAGATCTTCAATATTCGGAATTTCACAGATATCTTCATCACCAACTCAGGGAATGGGTAAATCTCGCCTTTTCCCCATTTCGAGAAGACCCCGGCCATTCTTCACAAAAGAATGCGCTTGCCCAACTCTTGGGAGGATCCTTCGTCCGAGGTCAAGTAGAACTCGCAGGTGATACCCATGTGCATCGCAAAGTAAACTTACACATCCAGGTAATCGGCACCGCGTCGCACCAAAAGACTATAAGTCCCATCACGACCATTGCCCTCGCTCAAAACTGGAAATGCAAACCTCGTGATGTCGACAAAATGGCGATCATCTCGGGATGGGGAAACCGCAATCCCGCCCCAAACTCATCTCGTAAATACCCCCTGAGATTGGGCTCATCGACTTCTTCTGACACTTAAGAACCAAATCATTCGAAAATAATATTTTTTCAAGACGATCAATGTGTCTCCGTGATCGACTAATCCCACCTAATCTTCAATCCTCCCATTTTAGAAGGTTCCTCTGTCAGCCTCGCTACAAGGGTCGGACGTGTCTCTTTCAAAAGATTCTCACCCATCTACAAACACTGGCAACTCGTACGATCGAGATGAAAATTATTCCAAGGAGAGTGCCCAACCCACCAGGGGGAGGGCTATGCACTGGCTTGGTGGAGATGAGAGGAGAGGTTGATCCAAGAAGAGTGCCCAAACTCCCACCGTGGGAGGGCTACGCACTGCTTGGTGGAGCAGGAGGAGAGGTTGATCCAAGAAGAGTGCCCAAACTCCCACCGTGAGGCTATGCACTGCTCTGGGGTGAGGTGGATCCAAAAAGAGTGCCCAAACTCCCACCGTGGGGAGGGCTATACACTCTAAGAGGAGAAGAGGAGAGAAAAGTGTGCCTCTTACTTTTTTATAGACCCCTTCTAGGGGCAAAAGCAAACCGCCAAACCGCTAAACCGCAAACTGCAAAACCGTTCAGGCCATTCGCTCATATCTCTGCCGAAACCAGCCGACAAATGACGGTCAACTGCTGTCCACGGTCGAACCGCTGCCCACGGTAAACCGCCACGGCCGACTGGCCAGTCGAACCTCCATCGGTTGAACCGCCGGCCCAGGTCGCGAACTCCGGTCGAAACTATCGGCCATGTTGCTGGCCGACGCTAACCTGACCACACCCATCAGCTCGACCCGGAAGCCCGCTGTTCGCTATCAAGGCCACGTGACTGGCGCTTCCCGCGCTCTCATCAGCGGACCACGGCTCGCCACTGAAGCCCGGTGCGTGCGCGAGCTTGCCGACGGGCCATACGCTCAGTGTGCTCACGCCCAATAACCTCGTCGCACGATCCAGAACCTCAAAATATCGCACTCACATACTTATGCGCATTTGCGCTCGCCTTCCACGTTATAATATTGTCATTATGAAGATCTGTTCTCAAAATGCGTTTGATGGACTCTCAAATTTCATTGAAGCTATTTTGAGTATGATATATTTTTGATGACCGAGATAATGTCACCCAAAAATAAATCGATACATCCTCGTAAAATTAATCATCAAGCACGAATCTCAAGGCATTTTCGTAAATGCTCTAATCATCGATTTCAGAAACTTACAAAAACCGACCGGCCTCGAGACGAACATAAGAACATCAAGATATCGATCCGAAGCTGGAATCGATCAAGCTATCGGAGCATGAAAATGGATCCTGATCCGCCAAATGGTCACCAAAACTGACATATTTATAGTCAGATCGAGCGGCTCGTCAAGACGAATCCAAGATCACCCAATTCCGACATCATTAAGGCACCCAGATCATCAAAATACACCGTCCGATCGAGGGGATCGCACTGGGCCGTCCGATGGGAGTGGTTGGAGTTTTCCACGAATTTACAAGGCCTGCCACTCCCAAAATCTATAACAGCTTCATTCTCACCTTAGGGGACCTAACTGATTTGAAGACCGAGAGCTCGAGAACCACCACGACCTTGACGCCGACGATCTATCACCACCTGCCACCACCAAGAAGTGCAAAGATCGAGTCGCCTTGGAGATCGCCTTAAGACTAGAAAAGACCTTGCCGCTCCTTTCTCCAAGATCAAGAGGTTGCTCCAAGATCGCCTCGCCGCTTTTGGGAAACTTCTCCTTGGGTTGGAGTTGACCGATATTGTATTTTTCTACACTCTAATATTGTTTCTGAAACACCTTCTTCTCCTAACTAAGAAGCAAGGACCAGATCTTTTGAACACATAGTAAAGTTCTAGATCGGGCAAGGCCCGTGGTTTTTCCCTTAACGGGTTTTTTCACGATAACCCCTGTTCATATCCGCCAGCTTGTGTGTTGGATAATTTTGGGCTATAAGATCTCGATCTACCGAATAAAATTCTCTAGACGCAATAATATATATATATATATATATATATATATATATATATATATATATATATATATATATATATATATATATATATATATATATATATATATATATATAAACTTTGAACTAATTTATTTTTGTGTGTTCATTGTGTCATAATAGGAGTTTATGGGCTCCAAAAATTTGTCACCAACCTCTCACATTGAGAGAGTCTGATCTAATGTCGGTGTAAATTTCAAAAGGCAGATGAGATAGTAGATAAGACAGAGATTTCATCCTCATTTTGTGAGGACTTTAAATCAGATTCCAAGTTTCCAGCATACAACCCATAATTAATTACCCCTCAATGTGAGAGAACTTTCGAAGCTTAGATCGCTTAATGTGTAGCATATAATAGCAACATGTGGAGTTTTATAATTTAAGGTTTAGATTTATGAAATTTATCATCTTTAAACTTAAAGCGGATGGTTGGGGAACGATGACGCGCCTGATCTAGATCTCATGGTTTCATTATCCCTAGTATAGTCGAAGAGCTAACAAACCCAACGATAGAAGGATCTCGGAACCATTTTGCATCGCCAAGTAATTTGTAGATTTAGGGTGGTGTTAAAGATAGACTATCTTAAGTCTACATTAGCTACTTCTTTCCTATCTTGTAATGATTCACATCTCAAGGTAGAGCCATTGGGAGCATGAAAGAAGAATATAATGGTGTCATTTGACAACCACCGATCGAGGACTCTAAGTTATCATATCGCCATCAAACCAATACAAGAATACATCCTTGTGCATGAGATTGAGAGTGAATATAGAAATATATTTGATTTGACATTGGCTCCTTCGTGAGCTAGAGTTTTTTTAATTTGTCACCTTCAAAAAATTATTGCGTAAGGTGGATTGAGTTATATTTTGCTTTAAGTTTTTTAAAGATTAAATTTTATTTAAGCATTTAACACTTAGTGATTTGTTCAATTTTGTATTTATATTAATAATTAATTTAGATTAATTTTATTAGATATTGCAAACACATTTTAATGGTAAGTATCCCTTCCAGTTGAAATCTCCATTCAACATAATCATCATTGAGGTTTATGAGTTTGCTTGATCATTTAATTTATTATTTTAGACCTATCGAATTCTGGTTTAATAATAGATATCTACTATCACATGATAAATTAGCTTCTGATATTTTAATAAGTTGAAATTTTATAATAATTGAATTTTTTTAGTTAACTAATTCCCCAAGACCAAATGAAGTAACAAAAGATCCCTCATTAAGTTTAAGCATTCGAGTAGTTTGCTATGGGTGTTTAGTAATTTAGGTACTTTTTATTTTTGAATTATGAGATTGATTTTATATTTTCATTTAATCCTGACTTAACCTACGTAGTCTTTTCAGATATTAAAATTTGCACTCTAAATTTCTACATCTGAGCACTTGTAGGTATTTATTGCTTAGATAATTTCATCTAATTAATGAAATAATTGATTTTGAAAATCATAATTAGAATGAAATATCTTAATTTTTGGATTGAAATAAGCTCCATAATTCATGGAGAATTTAATTTATAGTTTGCTTATAAGAATTGCATCCGGAATATTTCAACTTTATATTTTCGATTCAAAGTAGTGTAACTTTGCTTATACTTAACTTGATAGCAAAAATAGAATGACTATTTAGCGTATGCATATTGATAGGATTTTACATCTTTTCTAATTATCATATTCAACTTTCATTCTCACCCATAGACAAGCTATTATACGTTTTTCAACTTGGCTTATTAAATATAAGCCTTATTGCTTCAGTCATGCTTGAATTGCATTTATATTTGAATGCTAGCTTTCAAGTTTGCTATAAGCGCCTTGTGATTTCGATTATGAATCCAATTAGATTTTCTCTTAGATCATTTAAAGTGACACATTGTAAGAATTATATTCATAGTTATTGACTATGTATCCAATTTTTTGTGTGTCTTACTTAAACTTTCTCGTCACTTCTCAACTTGCTTAGTGTGAATTAAACCTTAATTCATTTATTAATCGAGTAGCTTTGTAATGCTTGTAATTGTTCAAGAACTTGATATTTGGAATAATCAATGATAAATCTTGTTCATATTAGCTTATGAAATATTGAAATTCACATTTGCTCGTAGATGAGTTATCAAGCATCATATTCATTCTCCAAGCTTGATTATGTTCGATTTAAATCACTTTTAATTCACCTAGAATAAGTTATAATAATCGCAATATTTATTGAAATGATCGTTCATTGGTGAATACATAAGTCATGTTCTTCATCTCCTTCATGTAGGAGCGATCAAACCTTATTTGACTTTATTTTAAATCCCACATCAAGACCAACACATATAACCAAATTTCAAATTTATTGCAACTCTGTTATAAGTTTGGAGTTAGCTTCAAACCTCACTTGCATTCTATTTGAACACTTTCATTTGTTTCAATATATATAAAGTGATAGACTTAATCATTCATTTGGCAATAAACTTGGTAAATGAACCCCTTTTTTACTTAATACATCTTCACATAATAATAATATTTTTGGTGTATTTAAATTCAATTCTCCCTCTCTCTTTTTTTGTGAGTTTATTTTGTTTTAGTACTTTATGTTTCATAATTAATTTAATGTTCAATTAATTTTAAGTTTAAGTCCCAAACATTTGATGAAATTTGAATATCATTTCGGTATAGGGGTGTCACATCTAATAATTTTGACACCTATTGAGTAATTATGCTTATGACATCACAACCATCTCTTTACACCTGCTATGCCCATATCGATCTCTTTTACCATCAGCATATTTGACTTGAATTGGTACATTGCCCCTGGTAAAGTATATTGATTATGCAAAGCTCGTATAGCTCTATCAGTATATTCTAAAGATGCATACTTAATGAAACCAAAACCCTGTTGGTGACCAGTTCGTCGGTCCTTAATCAAACCACTTCAACAACATCACCATGTTCCTCAAATAAAGGGCAAATATCTTCTTCAGTTGCAGTCTTTGGAACCGAACCAATGAATAGTTTGGCAAATTTGTTTCCATCGCCAAAGACTGTAGAGCTTCCTCTTGGCACAAACCCTCGCTTCTGACCACCCATCGGCACCTGATGACCACCCAAGTCCCCATGATCATCTCGGAAGCCCTGACTACCGATGGATGAATAGTCTGGCTGGCTGCGGTAAGGGTGGTATCGGCCACCAGAAGCTTTCTCCACCCTGACGATTCCAGCACCTCTTGGATAACGTTGGAGCTAGTTCGGCTAGGTATCGGAAGGCCACCGTGAAGGCATTCTTGAGTGCCTTCCCCTGTCGACAAAGTGATCGGCTTGATGCCTATCCACTGTATTCCAGAGGCTGCAGTAGCGAAGGCATTTTGCAGTTGACTGCTCTAAAGAAAGATCAGGAGAAGATGAAAGAAGAAAGTGGCAGAATCAACGAGAGCAGCGAGGACTGTTGCTGTTACAGCGGTGATAGTGCTTGCGGTTCTCAATCGTACCACGTACGAGGGAGACGAAATGAGAAAGCCCAAAGCTTGTGGTTCCTTGCAGTTCCTTCCAGTTGAGGGATCGTGCTTTACCCTAGCTGTGTTTTAAGGAGAGGGAACGAAAGCCAAAGCCAAAAGGCTCGCGACTCCAAGCGAAGACAGGAGCGAACGAACAAGAGCTTGCCTGCGTGATTGCCGAGAGTTTACATATATATATATATATATATATATATATATATATATATATATATATATATATATATATATATATATATATATTGTGAAATGGCAACGTAGGGAAATTAATTTTAGGTTTTATTTTAAGATTAGATTTGTACAAATTTTACATAGTTAATTTATGTTAATTAACTCATTTCAATTTCATTTTCACTCCTTTCTCATTTTTTTTTTAATATGTAATACCTATTTATACTTATATAATATATATTTATGCATTACTATTTTTTCTTCTCTTTTTTTTTATTTATTCCAAGAAATGGAATACCAAGGAGGGTCAGCAAATGCCCACTAATAAATATGATGTGTGCATGATACAAATTTTATTTATTGTGAGCTAATTGACATCATTGGTAGTGTAGCTCGTTAGTTTCTTTCTATTTATGTTTTGTCATATCGTCACCTGAATTCTTATATTCATTTCCTACTATCATTTGGCAGGAGAATGTTTGGCTGGAGGAGACCTGATAACTTGTCATCTAGTGAGCCTAACGAGGAGGCTATTTAGGTGGAGATTGACAGACACGATCCTCGTGGAGACGTTGATATCAGGAATAGGATTGAGCAGCACACTGATATGTTGAGAGGGCGTGATCTTTACCAGGGTTTCTTTTCGCGGTCCTCCATACTTCTTGACAGTACTTCAAACTCTTTTGCTTTTGAGGATCCTGTGGATTGGGTGGCTACCATTAAACTGAAATACGGGGACTACAATCCTCTGGATAGCACAGTAGCTCAGGTCAGCTCCGAATATTGTGATATCTTACAGCATTCTTCTAACAGCATTGAGCAAACAAGACGGTCTAGACTTCTGAGCCACCGACAATTATAGTCGAGCTCATCAAACTTGCTTCGAGATTCATCAGTTGGCAAGATCCCTAGTCTTCTACATGGATACGTCACATGGGTTATGTATGTCTTGCAGGTTCACAGAGACACTTTATGGACAGTTGGTATTTATGAGGTGGTATATGTATCTTTATTTGATTTTAGAGGTATGACTTCTTCTTGAACTCGTGGAGTAGCGGAGTTATGGGATGCTAATAGTAACACTTGTTGTGTTGGCCCAGAGGAGTTGACAGTTACACTTTGGGACTTATAGGCTGTGTCAGGCCTTACGGTGTTTGGTTAGTGCATTCCACCTGATGAGGTGTTATTCTGCAGGCAGCTTTCAGATGATAGTGATCAATGAGGTAGGCTAGCCATGCCACCTACCTATATTGATCTTCTGAGCCACTATTACCAGAATTTCAGGGCATTAAGACGTTATAGATGATCACGAGCTACACTACCTGTGAGTGCATGGATCCAGATTTTCTTATAGGATTATGCTTTGTCTGAGGAGACAGTAGTACTACATGATCCTTTTCGATTGGGTGTGTCTGATGGTAGTTATTTATCTGAGGAGACAGTAGAGCCTATTCTACCAGTTGGGAGGATTTCTTCAGCTATACAAGGATTAAGCGAGGATTTATTCTTACAGGATTTATAGTGACATGGCTCTGCATTTTTATACTCCCATTAGAGGGATCTTCTAGGTGCTTTATTAACGAACGTGATCTCTCGATGTGAGAAGTTTCTGCACTATTAGCCGATTTATAGAATAATGGGGTGATTTTTGGGGCAGATTCTCTAGAGTTACGAGATGTGATTTTACCATGGCAGTACTTGTACGCTTGGGTTCACCTTCACATACATGGTGTATTTGCTTGTTTCAAGTATCCAACATTCTTTTTTGAGCGAGGATAATCTACGGTCTTGCAGTTATACCGAGCATTGTCTACTTTAGAGATGAAGTGGATTTGCATGTTTTTATTTACTCCTCATTTGGTCAGAGATCGGTTTTTGTTAGTTCATCAGCCATACATATTTGCTCTACCATCTGGCTTGAGAGGTTGATCTCATTGACAGCTTGATGAGAATGACAGATATTTATTTCTTCATGGCCGATGGACATTGAGAGTAGCTGAGTATTTTTTTAGTATACGTCCAGGATGGTTATGTTATCGATTTGGTCAGTCGATTGTTATAGAGGGTTATCAGCCCAACCGAGTTACATGACAGTTGTTATCTTCTCGAGTATAATTAAATATGATAGGTAGGCTTGCACACCGGTTGGTGGTAAGCCCCATTGTATATAATATAATTATTTTGTGTGTATGTATATTCTAGCCAACATTTATTCTTGTAGGTATAGGGGTTTGGGATGAGTAGTGGCTATAAGAGATTGACCGAAGAGGCCCTGTGAAGCTTTTAGTGCGCATACCATATTGTGGTGGTGTGATGTATTATCTTGAAAGATAGAAACATCGCCCTATAATGAACTTAATCCCATAAGCACTCTACAGGCTAGAGTAGGGACATAAGCAACCTACAAATAAAGCATATTTATAATTACAACGGCCCCATTAGCACAATCTCCTGCAAAAAATAATAGTAGGTTAATTATAGCCTAACATTCAGTCTACAAGAAACAATCCTAATATTCAGTCTAAAATATTACATCACGAAACAAAATACAACATCATTACATACACCCTCCTAACCTAAAGCTAGAAGCGGTGATTTAGCATTCTAATGTTTGTGTTCAAGCATGGTGTGGTATGTCTTAGCTAAGCTTTTGAGTTATGATTGCCTAAAATTTTAAAATTATTTAATTTAACATAATATGTGGTTTGATTTTAAGTTTTTTAGAAGATTTGCAAGTTATAATTTGTATTTTGTTTTGAATTCACTTGGAAATTACTTAGCACCTAAGTATTGTAAAGAGAAGAAGAAGGCTTAACCTCCTTCATCCCTATCCTATATAAAATTTTAAAGCATATTATTATGATTTAGTTTTCTTTAGTGAATGATTTATTAGATGTTTTGTTAATCCTAGATTTGGGTTAACATTAAAGAATTCTATTCAAGCATGAAAGGCATCTTAAGATTAATGAGATTCAATTGCTATCACATGGAGGATGTTACATGATTCCTTTCCAATCAATGACATGAATATAATTTAGGACTTAACATACCTATACATGCAACATATTTTGGCATACTTAAATGATTATGAATGAATATATTTAGATAGAAAAGAGGAATTTCATTCCTTAGTTAAATACACACACATATGTATTAAAGTTTTAAGCAAGTACATGTCATTGTTAACCAGGGAAGTGAGATAATCAATGACCTCCATGGGACTACTTAAAGCCTCGTATTCTCGGAATGTATAGACTATATACTTGCTATCTTAAATACATATGAATGTATTCATAAACATAGAAATGAAAACCCATGCAAAGGATTTTATTTTAGTGAATCATTTATATATGTACAGTAAAGCTCTATCCAAATTGTAGTATAAGTACACATAGGAATGAAATTAAATAAGTATGGGCCTTTGTTAAACATGGAAGTGAGATAATCAATGACCACCTTGGGGTTACTTAAAGTATCAAATTCTTTGTGTGTCTTACTTAAACTTTCTCGACACTTCTCAACTTGCTTAATGTGCATTAAACCTTAATTCATTTGTTAATCGAGCTGCTTTGTAATGCTTGTTATTGTTCAAGAACGTGATATTTGGAATAATCAATGATAAATCTTGTTCATATTAGCTTATGAAATATTGAAATCCACATTTGCTCGTAGATGAGTTATCAAGCTTCATATTCATTCTCCAAGCTTGATTGTGTTCGATTTAAATTACTTTTAATTCACCTAGAATAAGTTATAATAATTGCAATGTTTATTGAAATGATCGTTCTTTGGTGAATACATAAGTCATGTTCTTCATCTCCTTCAAGTAGGAGCAATCAAACCCTGTTTGACTTTATTTTAAATCCCACATTAAGACCAACACATATAACCAAATTTTAAATTTATTGCAAGTCTCTTATGAGTTTGGAGTTAGTTTCAAACCTCACTTGCATTCTATTTGAATACTTTAATTTGTTTCAATATATATAAAACGATAGACTTAATCATTCATTTGGCGATAAACAAGGTAAATGAACCCCTTTTTTACTTAATACATCTTCACATAATAATAATATTTTTGGTGCCCATTTAAATTCAATTCTCTCTCTTTTTTAGTGAATTTATTTTGTTTTAGGACTTTATGTTTCATAATTAATTTAATGTATAATTAATTATAAATTTAAGTCTCAAGAAATTGATAAAATTTTGATAACATTTCGGCATAAGGGTGTCACATCTAACAGTTTTGACTTACTCGGTACGCCCTATTGAGCATAGCAAGCGGTGTCTTGCGACACCACAACCGTCTCTTTGTACCCGTTACGCCCTATTGGATATTAGTAGGATCTTGATACCATACTAATCTCTTTTACTATCAGCATATTTGACTTGAATTGGTCCAATTGTGATACAACTCTTTTTCTGTAATTTGATCTGATACAGAGAGGCTTGCGTGAATATTTCTGTTTGAGTTAATTCTGGTTCTGTTTACTGTTCCAATTGGGTTCTGTTGGGTGTGATTTGAGTCAAGAAGATGAGTTAAACCCTTTCCATTGAGTTAACGTTAATAAAGCACGTGGCGGGTGTTATCTGATCCGTAGGATCTAGCGCCTTATTTCTCGGCCGTTGGATGGGCTCACTTGGATTGAGTTCTTCTTATAATCTTGGTAAGCCGTTGGATCTGTGTGATTAATCCCTGCCCTTGGATCTGTGTTTTGATCACGCGGTTTCTCTTCCTTCTATGGTGAGTGGATTACAGATGGTTGCATCTTATCGGCGTGATCTGTCTTTCGATTAAGGAGCGTTGGATGAGTTTGAGTGGAAAACAGATGTCGAAGATCGGTCGGCAGCTATTCGAATTACTGGATTTGAATCGAGTAAACCCTAATTCATTTGCTTCCTTGCGTTTTGCGTTTAGGTGTCTGCTAGGGTTTCGAGAGGAGATCGGAGGAGATGGAGAAGATCCTTACCGGTGATGGTAGATCCAAGGAAGATCCACCGTAGGAATGTTCTGAGGATGCCGGAACCGGCTTGAGATAGAAATTGGAGGAGCTCCGGGGGATTTGCGCCGTCTGTTTGGGTTCTTCCGGTTTCCAGAATTGAGAAGAGGGAGACCGAGAAGGAGTAAGAAGGCGAAAGCTGCAGAAGATCTAAAGATAATTCTTCAACCCTTTCGTACTTTCCTCGGTTATTTATTTTTGGCTGCGCTCTTCTAGAATGTTCTGTTGGTTTTTAATTTACGTTAGAGTCTTGCCTCGTGTAGTTAGTTAGATTTCTTGATCTTCATGCTATTAATCTTCTATTTAGATGCTGTGCTGGCAGTTAGATTTCTTGATCTCATGCTTATTAATCTTACATTTTATCTCAGCTAGCTTGTTATTTGTTATACTTCTTGATTTTATTCTTGTAATCATCTGTTGGGAATCTGTCTTTGTGATATTTTCTTTTATGTATTACGGAAATCCTCTGTTGTAAAAGCTGATTATTTTATTTATTTACCTATTGATTTATTCTCTTTATTGTGGATCTTCTTACGGCTAGTTGTTGAAGTCTTTAGCCAATTTGGCCTTTTACGATTCTTTGGTCTGTTGATGGCTTGGGGATATGTGTTCATATCATTACTCCCTCTCACTCGACCTTGTCCTCAAGGTCAAAATTGAAAATTTGCTTTTACGTTTCTTGAATCTTTTCTCGAATCTTATAGTGATACTTTCCCTCCCCGATTATGAAAGTAGCAATTTGTGTGTTGGAAGTATTATTCTTTTGTGGCCCTTTATTTGATATTGGGGAGCTTGTTTACGTTATATGCGGATCAATGCCAATTGATTACGTTGGTTGAGATTTGAGTTGATTACATTACGATTCCACTTCTTTGGTTGCTTTATGGAATTTGCTATATCTTGCTTATATATCTAGGCTAATTCTATGGTCAGACTTATTGATAACTATTTAGACTATTCTATACTTAGATAATTATCTATCCTGTCTTAACCTGGATTGAATGGTTGATACATGAAGTTTGTTTGCTTTCTTTCTTCATTGGTCGGTGATTATCATGTGGTAGTTGATGTTGCTGGTCATCATTGACAGCCACTAATGCCAATAACTTGGACTTACATATATGCTCTTTATGGTCCTTCTCCTCACAATTGAAACATAATCCATTCTGCCTTCTTTCATCTAATTGTGGTGGTGTTAGCCTCTGAATTGCTAAGGGCTATTTTTTGCTGTGTTGATTTGCATTTGGTGGATTAGGTAGTGTGGGTGTTTCTTTGTATGTGATGTTGCTTTAATCTTTGGAGGTTGATCTTGTAGTTTCTTGGCATTGTTACATCATCGGTCGGTGCATATTTACATTTGGGTGTAATGTAAGTTTGATTCACCTCTTAAATCTCGAATAAAAGCCAAATCTACGAATAACTTGTTCTTTAAATTGTGGCCAAGAAGCAATTGTTTATTTACTTGCATCCATTGATACCACTCAGTCCATCCATGTATATTGAGGCTATTAAAATTTCGATCATTTGAGGAGTTATATCTTGAAAAAGCTCTTTTCAAGAGCCATCCTCTAGGGTCTTCTCCCTTAAATGGGCATATCTATTTTAAGAGGCATTGATATGGGTGTGTGTGTGTATGTGGTATATTTGGAGAATAGGATTCATCAAGGGATGCATCACATACAGCTTTGAGGTTGTTTTTCTATTCTTTTCTATTGGCGTCAATCTCTTTGCTATTTCATTGTCATAGTGATTGAGGTCATTTCTTTATTCATTGTTGTTGATGGTAACACATTCTTCAAGTGTTTTGAAGTGTTTACGGTTCACGCCATTTTAGTGTTGTAGGTGTGAGTTGTGGGAATCACGAGCACCAATGATATAACTCTTTTACGTAATTTGATCGTCTGAGAGAGGCTTGCGTGAATATTTACGTTTGAGTTAATTACGGTTGTTCTTGTTCCAATTGGGTTACATTGGGTGTGATTTGAGTCAAGAAGATGAGTTAAACCCTTTCCATTGAGTTAAGTTAACGAGTTAATAGGCTAATCGTGGCGGGTGTTATCTCGATTGGATCTAGCGCCTATTTCGGCCGTTGGATGGGCTCACTTGGATTGAGTTCTTCTTATAATCTTGGTGGCCGTTGGATCGTGTGATTAATCCCCTTGGATCGTGTTTTGATCGCGGTTTCTCTTCTATGGTGAGTGGATTACTGGATGGTTGCATCTTATGGCGTGATCTCTTTCGATTAAGGTTGGATGAGTTTGAGTGGAAAACATATGTCGAAGATCGGTGTATTAATTTTTGAATGGTAAACCTAATTCATTTGCTTCCTTGCGTTTAGGCTTAGTTTAGGTGTGCGCTAGGGTTTACGAGGAGATCGGAGGGAGATGGAGAAGATCACTTACGGTGATGGTCGATCGAGGAAGATCCACCGTAGGAATGTTACGAGGATCGGGAAGCTTGAGATAGAGTGGAGGAGCTCAGGGATTTGTCTGTTTGGGTTCTTTGCGGTTTCCACCAGTGAGAATTGGCTGAGGGAAGAGGGAGAGGAGAAGAGTAAGAGAAGGCGAGAAGCTAGACAGAGAAGATCTAAAGATAATTCTTCAACCCTTTCTGTAATTTCCTCAGTTCTATTTATAGTCTTTGGTCTGCTCTTCTAGAATGTTCATCGTTGGTTTACGTAACTAATTTACATTAGAGTGCCTGCAGTGTAGTTAGTTAGATTTCTTGATCTTCATGCTATTAATCTTACGTTTTAGATCTTTATGTGGTTAGATTTCTTGATCTCATGCTTATTAATCTTCTGTTTATCTGCTGGGCTAGCTTGTTATTTGTTATACTTCTTGATTTTATTCTTGTAATCAGCTCTGTTGGGACTGTCTCTGTCTTTGTGATATTTTCTTTTATGTAGTCTGGAAATCCTCTGTTGTAAAAGCTGATTATTTTATTTATTTACCTATTGATTTATTCTCTGTTTATTGTGGATCTTCTTCTGGCTAGTTGTTAATGAAGTCTTTTAGCCAATTTGGCCTTTTTCTGATTCTTTGGTCTCTGTTGATGGCTTGGGGATATGTGTTCATATCAAATTGCCCTTGGTAAAGTATACCGATTATGCAAAGCTCTTATAGTTCTATCAACATGCTATGAAGATGCATACTTAATGAAACCAAAACCCTGTTGGTGACCAGTTCGCCAGTCCTTAATCAAAACCACTTCAACAACATCACCATGTTCCTCAAATAAAGGGCGAATATCTTCATCAGTTGCAGTCTTTGGAACTGAACCAATGAACAGTTTGGCAAATTTATTTCCATCGCCAAAGTCTGGAGAGCTTCCTCTTGCCACAAACCCTCACTTCTAAACATCTGATGACCACCCAAGTCCCCATGACCATCGTGGAAGCCCTGACTGCCGGCGGATTAATACTCCGGCTGGCCACGGTAAGGGTGGTATCGGGCACCAGAGAAGCTTTCTGCACCACCGGCGATTCCAGCACCTCTTGGATAACGTTGGTGCTGGTTCGGCTGGGTATCGGAAGGCCACTGTGAAGGCATTCTCGAGTGCCTTCCGCTGTCGCCAAAGTGATCGGCTTGATGCCTGTCCACTGTATTCCAGAGGTTGAGCAGCAAAGGCGTTCCGCTGTTGACTGCTCTAAAGAAAGATCAGGAGAAGATAATGAAGAAAGTGGCAGAATCAGCGAGAGTAGCGAGGACTGCCGCTGGAAGAGCGGTCATAGTGCTTACGGTTCTCAATCGTGCCACGTACGAGGGAGACGGAAGCGAATGAGAAAGCCCAAAGCTTGCTGTTCCTTGCAGTTGAGGGATCGTGCTTTGCCCTAGCAGTGTTTTAAGGAGAGGGAACGAGAGCCAAAGCCAAAAGCTCGCGACTCCAAGCGGGACGGAGCGAACGAACGAGAGGTTGCCTGCGTGAGAGCTGAGGGTTATATATATATAGGCTAAATTTTTAAAATAGCCATATACTTAATCCTAATTAATAATTTAGACATAAATTTTTTTTTTTTAAGAAAATAGTCCTAGACGGTATAGAGGCCACGTCGATGTCACTCATCTATTTACAATTTTTTTTTTTTTTTTTTGCTAGGAGGCAGAGAGAGAGTTTTATTTTATTTTATTTACGTGTGTGAGAGAGATGAAAAAAAAAAAATATATATATATATATATATATATATATATATATATATATATATATATATATATATAAGATATATAAAATAAATAAATAAATAAATAATATATATTAATAATTAAATAATTAAATAATTAAATAATTAAATAAATAATTTTTTAATAAATAAATAAATATATAAATTTTTAATATATATAATAAGATATAATAATAAAAAGAATTGACTAAATAATTCCTCTCAAAAGAATATATATCTTAATATTATTATTATTCATTATATATATATATATAATATAATATAATATATATTGTGTGTGAACGGCAACGTAGGAAAATTAGTTTCAGGTTTTATTTTAAGGTTAGATTTGTACAAATTTTATATAGTTAATTTATGTTGGTTCTCATTTCAATTTGATTTTCACTCCTTTCATCTTTTATTTTTTTAATATGTAATACATATTTACACTTATATATATATATATATATATATATATATATATATATATATATATATATATATATATATATATATATATATATATTATTATTTTTCTTTTCTTTTTATTTATTTATTTCAAAAAATGAAATACTAATGAGGGTCAACAGGGTTATACTTGTTTAGGTGATGCTAATGAAAAATAATAATCAAGTAGTGTTAATCTACGATAAACTAACATAAATATATATATATATATATATATATATATATATATATATATATATATATATATATATATATATATATATATATATATATATATATATATATAAGAAATAGAGGTTGTACTTGTTTAAGTGACGTTGATGACCAAAAAATATATATTCGAGTAATATTACTCTACGATAAATTTTAGAGGTCATTTGAGATCAATTTGATTTTATTTCAAAATAAAATATATTTAATTATAATTATTCTTTTTAAAAGTACTCAAAACATCTAAAAATATTCTAATATTTTTTAAAATAATATTATTTATTTTTAGAAAAAATAAAAATACTTTAAAAAATATATTAAATAAATATATTTTTAAAAATAACATAAAAATATAAACAAAAAGAGGGATTTACATATCTAACATCTAAACTTTAATTTTTACATATATAACATCCCAATCTTCAATATTACATTAAAAATATCATCATCTCTCAGTTGTTAAAAGTGAAATACACTTTTTTAAGCATAGAAAATTATTAGATAAGTAAATATCTAATTTTGGGTGTTAAATATATAAATGCATAAGAATTGTGTGGTATGTATATAAAGCTTTCAAAAAAAAAATACAAAATAAAATTGATCCCAAACAACTACTTAGCTCATACTCTTTATAAAAAAAAAAGAGAAAAAACAACTAACATAATACAGCAAGCTTCCCACCAACTAAGATCTATAATATAACCTAAGTTGTGAAAATTGACAGATAAAAAACTCGAAGAAAGAGAGGTTCAAGATTCAATGGGTCAACCAGGAGTTGAGTTGAACCGGATGATGTAATCAATATTTAAATTATTAAAATTAATCCAAATGATGAAATAATATAAATATATGATAAATATTTATAAAATAAATAATATATAAGTAATATTTTTAATAATTACAAATTTAAAATCAAGTTAAAATTTATTAAGATATAAATATACATCTATTATATATCTAAATATGTGTATTTAAATATATTTAAAATTAAGAATAAATTTTATATAGATTTATAAATATTAATATAATTTATGATAAAAATATAAAGTTTTTAATGTAAAAAATTATTTTAAATTTTATTAAATATAAATAATAATATAATATATAATATGTAAAATATTTATAATATATTATTACAAATTTTATATTCCTTAAATAATTTATTTATATTATAAAAAAAATTACAATATGAGTATAAAGTTAAAAATTAAAATATTATTCTTTTTATTCTTAGATTTAAAATCCCATTTAATATTTTAAAAGCTCAATTCTATAATTTAATTCTTTATTCTTATGGTCTAAATCAAATTTCAATATATTTCTAAAATATTTTATCTCACATCATAAAATAAATTAGTATTATACTCTTTATATAGAATAAAAAACTCTAAAAAAAAAAACCTTTGGACCAACCTAAATAATGCTTTGACATAATAGCTTAATATTTATATTATAAATTAATTTGGCTAAATTTATATTAATAATAATAAAACTTATAAGCTATATTAAATTTATTTTAAAAATATTATATTTAATTACTAGTTAAAAAATTTAATTATTTCTTTAAAATTTTTAAATAAATTAAATTAAATTACATTTTATATAATCGAGACCGATTCTCAGTTGACGGGTCGAACAAGCTGGTTTTCACCAATTCAATGTAAAAATAGTTTTTATAGTTAATCAGATCAATCCTATGGCCTGTTCACGATTAAACCAGCTGAACATGTCCGTCCGATCAGATTTTTAAAATAGTGATTGGGTGTAACCAATCTCATTAGACCGATCTAATCCACTAAACTCAATATAAAAAACTAAAATTTTTTTTAGTAAACACACGGCTTCTACCTGCAAACCAAAAATCGATTTCACACTTCATAAACCTTAAAAAATAATTAAAAAATCAGCTAATGAAAAACTACTTTAACAACAGGTAATCATAGAGATTTTCTTCCCTCAATATCACATTTAGCAAAATTTCTCTAAACACGAGCATAACTTTTCCCAATTCAAATATTTCAAATGTCATTAAATTTTGATCAGCAACAGCAATTCAAACTGCTGTTAAAAAAAATCATTGTGGTCAAATAATTCTAACTGTTTCTATCAAGCAAAAAATGAATAAATGTAATTATCTCTTCTTCTTCTTTTTTTTCCCTCACTCAAATCTATAAAATGATATTTTATTATATCATAGGCGGGATTCAAACTCAAGGCTTTCATAATAACTTCGAGGGCCTTTACAAATCAGACTAATTGGCGCCTACAATTTTCTCTTAAATCTCTATAATCATTAGCTTCTCCAATAAAATAATTAACACAAAAGCTCCATCTTTGCAATAAAATTAGTGTTAGTGACTAATCTACGAGCAGAGATTCACAGATTAGCCATCACCAACTGACTCTTCAGCTGAGTTGGGACTCTTTGCCTTCTCTTCTGAATCGCATCTTCTATACGGTACAAATCCCTTGGTACAACTCGTTGCGCTTCCATTGTTTAGTTTTCTCGCCTTTCGAACCACCGAGAACCCTGCTTCTTCGTCATCACTGGATTCGTCTTGCTTCGATTCTACGGCATTAGCACCTTCGTGGCCGGAGTTTGAACCAGTACCTGAGCACACGCTCTGCAGATTAGCCGGATTCAGATCTCCTCTTGACTACATTAGTTTCTGTGTATAGGCACAGGGAAATGGCATGTTCGCATAGAAAGGCAACAATGGCATATGAATAACCTGAGCTTTGCCAGCGGAGATTGCTCCATTTCCATATGAGGGAGGCCAGCAGTAGCATGCCGGAGTAAAACACACAGACCATGTGCCGTTCTTTGAAAAGCCTCCATTGATTGCCTTTTCAGCTAGCTTTCCTGAATCAAAATTCATGGCATTGTAATTGCTTTCAGAAAGCATGTGCTGGGATGATCTGTTATCCATATCGACGCCGGCTCTCGCTGCAAATTGTCTGTTAGAGTCAGGGATCATCAATGATCTTCCAAAAAGTTTGAGAGTTGATACATTTGGTTCCCTTAAAGAGTCTTCTTTTGAACGGATGTGTTCCATGGAAGAGATCAAATTCAGCTCCTAGAGACGCACATTCAAGTAACAAATCATTAATTGAACAGCTCAATAACATGTAGTTAGATATGTGAATTTGGCTTCTGACATCGAAGATGGCTCGAAATTCAGATTGAGTTTTTTTGTCTCAGATAGAATTTGGATCATAATCAGCGACCAAACAAACAAGAAAAATGAAAGTCCGGCTTGAGTTGAATTTGAATGGGACTCAAGTTGAGATACAATTGACCTAACTTGAGATTAAATGACATATTTATAGCACACATGTGAAAGCATATGTATACATATGAAACATTTTTTCATGTATTTGTTCCACACATGCATATATATATATATATATACATTCAGGCATATTTTCATCCATTGTAAATTCAGAAGTTTGAAAAAAAATTTATGTGATTTTTCGATCTGATCGAACTTAACTCAAATTTAATTAGCCCGACTAAAATTGAGAGCTGGTCAAACAAAATCGTAGTTAGATCTGAATTAATGAGATCATATTGCACAGCTTCGAGTTAATTTGAGTTACAGTCAGATCACTTGAGATCGGACAGTTAATAATCCTACATGTAACAATTCAAAATTCGTACCAATTTAGGTTCGTCTTCAGTAGTTAACCCAGGAAGCGCTAAGGATAATGAAAGGTGTTTGTCATCTCCTTCAACTGAGTTTCTAGCTGGTAGAACTCCATTCTCGTGATTATTTGACAAGAACAGATCAAATGATTCCATTCCAACTGCAGATTGAACTGATGGTGACGATCTGTGATGTTCAGAGATAGACAGAACAGGTAATGAAGACCTTTCTAGCTTTCCAAGAACAGGAATCTCCTTGGTGGAGGAAATAAACGGCTTGCGAGGGTATGGATGGGTTGGTTTCTTTTATGGTCGAGGAGGAGGAATTTCAATTGGCTTCATGCTGCTAGTTCCATTATCATTTGTTTCCCTAGCCATCTGCATCGTTTGAGAGAACAGTTTATGAGTAGAGCCAAAAAAAACTATCTTCTGAACCGCCTTACCAATCATTTAAATGGCAAAAAAATTCAGCTTTGATTCTATAAAATGCCTAGAAATGGAATGGTTTTGAGGAGATTCATAATCTTTAAGTGAGTGATTTTCTAAATATAATGGACGAGTGAATCCCTTAGGTGAATATAATTTCCTAAATGTTATCAGTGAGCCAGTTCGATAGTTTTGGCTGAGTGAATTGCTCCTTATTCATGTAATATTTCCATCATATCAATGAAATATCTCACTCATCTACTTCCATCTTTGATTTTTTGGACTAAATCATACTTGTGATTAATCATTTAACTGGCATTCCATATAACATGATGAATCAACCACAAACATACAATGAAATGGTTGTTTTAAAGGAAAGAAACGAACCTTAGAGATGAACTTCTGTGCATGACTTCGAATTTGCACTGAAGTCTTCGTTCCAACATGCTCTGCAAGAGAGTTATTCCTACTCAAACTAGGAATAATTACAAGCAACGCCATATGCTTAGCAGCCTAATAAGCAAATTGTTCCTTACGTTCCATGCGACGCCATGATCTACCATGGAGTTGCACAGCTTCAAGAAACTTCTTGCGCTCTTCTTCCGACCACCTTTCACGCTGCTTTGTTATGGTATAGGGTTTCCTCACCTGATTAATTTATGAACAAACAAAGACTCAGAAATTTAGGACCTTATTCCCTAATCACTCTGATTATAGTAAAAATCACTTTCAAAGCATTCAAATTGGTGCAGCCACTTTGGCCCTGATCAAAGAACAAACACAATATGGCCAACCAATTCATTTCAAATCATTCAAATATGATCCAAATCCTAAACCCTAAACAATTTCCCTAGAACACGAAGTTACAATAAAACAATGTAGAAATATTTAAGATCACCTAATTTGTCTATTTTTCATTATTTTTTACTCGTTAATGCTACAAGAATTGTTAAATCCTATTCCGAACAAATACTTTTAACAATTTCTATCTATAATACTTTAAGGCGTCTTTAGAACCGTTTATACTGCTTTATGTCTTTTTAAAAAAAATACTATTAATGCATTTTTGTAATTTGCTTGATTCTAATACTTATTTAAAATCACTTTTTACAAAACTCCATTTTTTTCTCATTTTGAACCGTCATTTTTGCATGGCCTTTTAACGAAACTTTTTTTTAAAATAGCTTTTAAACGTATTTTTATAAGGACAATTATAAAACGGAGCATATTAATATTAAAATTTCGTAAAAAGAAGCATTTATAAAAAAAAAATTAAAAGGAGCAAAAACGCATATGTTATCAACGTTTTCTATAAAGAAAGAAAAAAAACTGCTCAGTTTATAAAAACGTGAACACTATTCATGCTTTCAAGAAAACGTGAACACTATTCACGTTTTCTAATTTGTATTTTTTAAAAAATTTTAAATAATAATAGGTTTTAAAATAGATTAAATAATAATCAATTTATTTAGTCAGTAAATTAAAAATATATAAAACAATATTAAATTTAAATAATGAATTAAAAACAATTTTAAATAGATAATTGAATAAAAACTTATGATTTTTTAGTCTTAAAATAATTACTTCAAAATTTTATATTAATAATTAAAATTATAAATATATTAATTAATAATTTATTTATAAATAAGCTTAATTAATATTAATTACAAATTTAATTTAAAATTAAATAAGATTTGATTTATAAATTATATAAATTTACTTCTTTTGTATGTAAACAAAAACTATGATAAATATAGCATCAAAAAATAATATGTAATTACAAAATAATAAATAATATTAAATAAACTTAATATTATTTAATATATTTTAAAAACCTATTATTATTATTTAAAATTTTTTAAAAAATATAAATTAGGATTAATATGCTCCTTTTTATAAATTGTCCTTTTTATAAAAGGTAAAAGATCAACCAAATAAGTCCTAGATCTACACATTTTCCTTCTTAATTATTTGCACTAATTTTATATATTATGTTTTATTATTTATCATACATGTTGAAATTATGTTAAGTCTATTTTTCATTGCACAAACTTTCATATATATATAATCCCGCCATAGCTCCAATATAATCATTCATCAATTTTATCATTTTATTTTTATCACACATTCACATTAACATATTTATTTTTATCACATTCCATTTTACTATCATTGCCTTTTGCATAAACTTCAATTTGTAAATATCCCTTTTCCGGTACTTTTACATTAACAGTCACCCTATTCTTTTATATTTACAAAAATTAAAATTCATAACAAAACCTCAACCTGTATTTTCATTTTTGTAAAATCTCAAAGATTTGATCATGGCACATGCAAATACATGAGTTATGCAGTTAAAAAAAATAGGAAAGATGATTATATTATAAATACACATATTTGATTTGTAAATATCCCTTTTTCTTTTTGATTATTTATGCCTGTAAAGTGGGATAAATATGATTTGGATTCAAGAGCTTGACAATAACTTTCATGGATCTTATCAATTAGTCCAAACTCACTATTTTTTGTACTCAGATTCATATAGCAAAACAGGTCTAACTATACTATGATATGAGAAGCTGAAGCTTCATTTCACAGCAATGTTGGTTATCTCATTCAAAAAGCTACTGCTTCCAGGGCAAAAAAAAAAGGGATTAAGCCTTTGTTGTCACAGATTAAGAGCATCTCAATCCCTCCAGACGAAATAAAATCATTCTAAAGAGGAAAAAAATAAAAAAATCCACCGATTTAATCCCAGAATTCCAGTGATTTGACTGGATTCAAGAATTGGGCAACCAAACAATGCCCAAGATTTGCTCCATCATAATTTACTAAATCCTGCCAGTAATTTATCAAATCCAGATTTACTAAAACTACTTGCAATCAAACATACCCTAAGCCTCTAACACCCAAGAAGAAACACGAATCCGACAACGATTTCTCTCACATCCACCATTGCATATCCATCAGAAAACAGAAAAAAATCTGCACGGATCCTAAAATCTTCCGAGCATTTCCGTAGAGAATATAAACATCCACAAACAAAACAATTAGAAGAAAATCAGTACCTGAAAAACACCAACCGCTTCAGTCATGGAACAGAAATCGATTGTTCAAGCGCTTTCCGTTCATAGAGAAATCAACCGCAAGTTCGACTTCCCAAACCCATCAGATCTATCAACCTTACAGGTTTCGAAGAAGCTTTCCGCCGCAGGAAAATGGGAGTTCGCGTGTGGAATTTCGCCGGATTCGTGCTTTCCGTGATCAAACCCAAATTTTACAGAGAGAGAAACAGAGAGGAGTTGAGGATGAGAAATGGGGAAGGGGGGAGGACAAGAAATGGTAGTGGAGCCCGGGCTTCTGGCCCGGAGAGTTTCGAGGAGACCGGTGAACGCATGGAAAGTGGAAACTAGTGGCTAAGGCTGTTAATTTAACTTGAAAATTAAAGATTGTTCAAAAATTAATTTTAAATTTGGATCCCATCTAGATCAAATTGATTATATTTAGCTGAATTATGAATCAAAAATTTTAATCATTTTTTTTTTAGTTGATCTGGAATCAGGCACAAATAAAATCGAATAAGTTGGAAATCAGATTGAATTTATCTATTAAAAATATTTAAATTTATATATAATACTTTTAGATTTATAATAATAAAATCATTCTTAAAATTAAATATATAAAATTATAACTTATAATTTTTTAAAATAAATATAATATATTTATAAGTATAAATATTATTTTTTTGAAAATCATATATATTTTATTTCATGTACTTAATTTAAATTTTTTTAAAAAATTTAATAATTATTTTTATTAAATATAAGTTGCTCGATAAAAATGAGTTCACTCCATTCAAATTTGAGCCAAACAAAGTTTAAAATGTTCAATTTGAGCCCGCTCGAAATCAAACCGAGTCTGCTCAAAATTAAACCGGGCTAGCTCGAAATCGATTAAAAAATAAGTAGAGTTGACTCGAAATCAAATAATTCAAGATATGAGCCAATCTCAAGACGCTCAAAAATATTTCAAACTAGTTTTAAATTGACTCAAAATCCATTCATTAAGAACCCTACTAGTTGCAGATATTTGACTAGTGAGATTGGTAGCGTAAGCTGCCACTCCTTCCCATTAGCGGCAACTTGCGCAAATTTGGCAAGGGTGGGCTTTTGCCTAGTGGTGAAATTAATTAGGTGTAATAATAGTGTGTATATAATTAGTTCAATAATATATATATATATATATCAAATATATTTGTGTCTACATATTATTTTATAATTTTAATTTATTATGTCATGATTATCATCATTTCTAACAAATGTTTATATCTTTTGAATAAAAAATAATTTAATTTATTTATAATAATCAGAAATTCTGATTTTATGACATGAAAGTAACCAAGATACTGTATGCGAGAATAAAATATTTAAATAGTATGTTATGCATTTTTTACATTATTCATAATTTTCTTTTTTTCATTAAATTTTATAATATTTTTATACATAGCAATTAACTATGCAATCTAAACTCACCCCCTTTTTTTTCTTTTTTTTCTTTTCTCTAGAGTTGAGTTGGAGTCATTCTAGACTAACTCAAATTGATTTTTGAGAACCGTCTAACCTTCTTGTGTAATTTAGAATGATAACATGATAAATTTTTATATAAAATAAATAATATAACAATTAAAAATGATGATTATAATAATCCTTTAAATAATAATGTTAAGGTTTTATTCAAATTAAAATTTTAATTACCAATTTTTAAATTAAACTATGTAAAACTAGAAGTAAACACATATTTATTTAAGATTATTCTAAAGTTTTTATAAAAATAACAATGCTAAATATATATTTATATAAATTAATGAAAATAAATTAAATTATAACTTATTATATAAATTATATTAAATGTTTTAAATTAATTAAAAATATTGAAAATTGTATTTTAGAATTGAACTCTCAATGTAAATTAACTTTAAAATTTTATATTTGATAAATTGATGAATTATTATAGAAATTTAATAATATAAATGTTGATTATAATAATTTCTAAAAATAAGAATGTTAAAGTGTTATTGAAATTAAAATTCAATTATCAATTTTTACATTAGAATATGTAAAATTAAAATCAAACTAATGCTTACTTATGATTAGTCTAAAGTTCTACTAAAATGAACTATGAATAATTTATTCTCATATAAATTGATGAAAAATAAAAATAAATTATAGCATAATATACAAATGATATTAAATATGCTAAATTAATAAAAAAAATATTGAAAATTTTCTTTTAAAATTTAACTCTCAATGTAAATTAACTTTAAAATGCTGGATATTTTAATTAAATATTTAAAATAATTTTAAAATAATTAAATTATTATAATATTTATAAAATAAACTTTTTAATTTAGTATTTATATTGATTAATATTTGTAATCCATATATCACTAAATAAATTTGTCATAAAATTTTGATGTGATGGTACATGAAAAATCTTATAATATCACCAAAATTGCAATCAAAATACTATTAATATTTCTAAGATTTCAAAGAATCTTATCATAAACTAGAATTGATTATTCATGCTTATAAAATTAATTAAAATATTGATGTTATTAATAAAATTTAAAGGCTATTAATTTTTTTATAAAATAAAGATTAATATTTTATGTAATGGTGCATTATTTATTTCTTAGCCTAATAGTTGAGAGTTTAATTTTACAATCTTATGGTTTTGGATTCAAGCTCTTACAAGTTGAGCTGAGTTTGAGTCAGCCTTAGATTAAGCTTGAGCTTTGTTTTACAAGTCTGAGTTGGCTCAAGAGCCAGCACATTTAGTATATAAGAGATAAAATAATTTTTATTCATATAATTAATATGATAAAATGATATAAAAATATAAGAAATTAAAAAAATAATAATAAGAAATTACTTAATATGAGAATGAGATATAATTCTTAAATATTTTTACTAACTTTATATTTAAACCATTAAATTATAATATATTTTAAATATATTTTATATCAACATTTATTAATTGAGCTGGCTCGGGAGTTAAAGAGTAAAGTCAAGGCTAGTTTAAGATTGGCTTGTTAACTATTGAGCTCCGCTTATGATTCATTTATCGAGTTAGGTATGCTCACTTGCACTCTTAGTTATGTAGGTGAATTTGAATTAAATTTGCTTATATGTCTCAAAATTTTTTTAAAAAATATTTTGTATAATATCCTTTGGACCTTTTTGCAGCTGTGAAAAAGAACAAATTTCAATAAAAAACTTTAAGGAAAATATCTATTGGTGCTGATTAAGGCTCCGTTTATTTAAGCTTATGAGATTCTTAAAAAACTCATTTAAAAGCACTTATGTAAAAGCTGTGGTTCATATGAATTCTTTTTTGGAAAAGTTGAGAATACTGTTTGGATAAAATTATTTTTTAAATTCTTATAATTGGACTTATTGTAGAAATGCCAAAAAATGCCCTTCATCTATAAAACTATTTACAAAAATTACAATTTAAGAAATTTAAACTATTCATAAATATAAGCATCGTAATAGTTTACTAACAAAAAAAAATTTTAAACATTCTCACATTAATTTTTTTCTTCAAATGTTTATAAATTATTATTTGATCCCCACTCTCTTCTAAAATGTTTAATTTTTCTTTTACTATATCTATGTATATTTTTATATATATATATATATATATATATATATATATATATATATATATATATATATATATATATATATATATATATATATATATATGTATATAAATATATATATATATATATACATATCTATATATATACATATCATTGTATAATAAAGATTATTATACCTAATAGACATGTTATTATTTAAACAAAAACTCCCAAAATAATATATAAATATATATGACTTACACACAATACTATTATCTTGAAATAGCAAATTCTTAGCTTAAATTTACTAAATATGATGGGTTAAATATGCTATATTAGCCATTGTATTGCAATAATTTTATTATGAAACTGCTAAATAGTAATTTTATGAACATATTAAACCCTTCAAATCTCTTATAAATTGAGCCGCAATAATAAGTTTGAATAAAGAATTCTTATATTTTTTCCCTATGCAAATATTAATTTCCAAACAATCCAAAAAAATTTACCGAATTTTCGAACTTTAAATACAACGAGATTAATAAATTTTTTTTTTTTTGCTTAACCATTTCATTAAGTAAAAAAATTAACATAATGCAAAGTAATAGTTATGACTTTTCTAATGATAATTAGAATCAACTATATTTCAAACTCTACTAAGATGAATGAATATTACATAATCCACATGAAATTACTCTCTAACAAGAATTGTTAAATTGACACTTCTGCTTGTTTAAAACAAACCCTAAAACTAATAAATACAAGTCAATAAAAATTAATGTAAAAAATAAAGGCTCCGCAACGTGAGCTCTCGATCCACCAGGACGACTCAAAGTCTTCCAAATAAATTCAAAATAAAACAATTAAAACCACATGTTAGTAAGCATATGAATGATGACAAAAAACAATTAGTACTGCATCAACAAAACAAAAAACTCCACCAAACGAATACATCAACAATACCGTTTAGGTCACTGAATAAGTTGTCCAATCCCACCACTAATTATCATCGATAAACCTGAAATTTATCAAACATCATTCTAATTAGATGACCGCTGGCTATAGATATTACTCAATTTAAAAGGCCTTAGCTCATCATTTTACAAACATATATTACCGAATACATGAATATCAATATTTACCGATTTGCTTGGAATTGAATTGAAATATTATTCGTTCAACCATTTCTTCAAAGACTGACCATCAACTACTTCAACATCTATTGCGTTGAACATTCACTAAAATGTACACCGTCTATACTCATCGCTTCGGATGAATAAATAATTCATCAACATCACATTTCAACTGGATCAATATGTGAATGATGTCTTCTAATGAAATTATGTATTGCCATTGCCACAACTATATTTTTTGAAAGGATAATTTGGCATATCTCTAAGGATTCCCATTTCTTTTCCATACACCAAATGTCTATAACACTTCAAGTGATGAATGTGCTGAAAATCTCACGATGCCCTCTAATTGGTGTCCATGAATAAAATCGTAAGTGATATCTTGCGGATTTAAGAAACCCCTTTGTAGAGGGTAACCCGCATCTACTAAATAATATTTCCCTATTTAACAGAGAAACATATTAGTTCTGGATAGTGTTAAATAAAAAAACATAAAGCATTAATATGCAAACAAGAGAGTACCTGCAGGTGGGTTTGGAAAATTGCTTAGGATCTTTGACGCTGAAATATAATGAGCATCATGCGCAGAGCCCTCCCATCCGGCCACAAAAAGTGAAACACATATTGAAATCACATAGCCATAATATTCGTGTGTGATGTCTTCCTATAAATGCAACTTGTTCTTCAACAGAATGCGGCATCAACATGTGCATCAATTTGCCCCAATACAATTTTAAAAAAGGCATATACCTAACATCATTTCAATATATGTGGATTTCAAAGAAACATTTTATCTGTTGGTATAATTATATCCATTCCTAACATAACTAGATGAAGGTCGCGAGAAAAATAACGACTTATCGCCTCGTGGAGTGTTAAAAAGCGCTCACATTTTCTCTAATTGACTCATGTGCTAAAATATATAAACTTATAGCAAGAATTTCTCTGTTACTGGTGAACCCTCCAACCCATAAGATGTTTCAAGTAACAAAATCCTTAAAAATTTCTGACATTCTAAACATATTGTAGAATCGGACGATGACCATGTAATAATTCTAATACCCATTTATCACCAGATGCCCGATGTCATGCATGGTTTCTTGTCGCAGTATAGTTATAATCATGGATCAAACAACTTGATGTTGTCAAAATATTACAAAATTGCAATATAGCCGCTTGTCAATCCCACCAATTCGTAATTGTGATTGTCATTTTCAAGCGTATTGTTTTCTTCATCAGACATTACTGCTAACTGCAATAAGAATTTTAGTTCAAGTTAGAAAGAAATAGCATGTACAATATGCAATTTTGACAAGAGAAAGTGATAATAATTGCATGACATGTAATTTTTGTGGTAAAATGATAAATTGAGGAATTACCTATGATAAACAACATTTGATGGGTCTGTTTTAGGAAATGCTAGAACATACTAATTGTCCTAAACATGTGAGACAATAAATTTAGGATTCTTTAAGAAGAATAAAGAATTAAAAGATCAAATTAATGAAATATGACGTGTTAAAATTGATAGAAGTGATGATTTTGATGTGCTGTTAGGTAATGATTTTTTATGTGTTGGACCATCCAATAAATATTAAACAACCAATCCTAATGTATTCTGTCAAATTACATTAACTTCTATGCTTATTGAAGGAATCTTCATCTTGGCCTAAAATTTTGCAACTGAACATGAAGATGAGGGCGAAAAAATATTATGATTTAGGAGATGATATTAACAAAGAAAAGATGTTTTTTTCTTATCATGATAGTAATGATTCTCAAGAAGACTAGCTTAATTCCTTGTTGAACTATTAAAATTGAAAGACAATTATAATATGTTGAATTTTAAATAGTTATGGCCATTATTGATGGTTATTGCTACCAGGCAAGTGCAGTTATTGGTTAGTGTGTTAACAGTCCATCCTTTTTATTTTTATTTTCCGTTCACCTTTAAAATTTATCTTGAAATAATTTCCAAAAGTTAATATCTCACGCAATGTGCATCTAATTCTATTTCTTATTTAGCAGATAAGTTCAGCGCCAAATGATTGGATGGAAATGTCATTAAGGTTGAGTGTACCACCGGTAGATGTTGATAAGGTATGTTGAGCTAATTACATGGTGGCTAACGTCAATCGAAGCACTCAAATATTCAGATTAAAAAAAAATATTCAGATCACATAATCTGCTCTTTGTTCCAACTATGCAAATGCAAATGGCCTATGCTCTTAATAAAATAAAAAAAAAACCAAAATTTCTGATAACAGTTGGGATTTTGAAGTGAGCTAACAAGCAGAGAACAGATACATCTTTCTCGACGAAGAGAAATCACAGCCCAAAGGAGCAAAGAAACAAAATCTATAAGATATTATTGAAACTCTGATTATGTTCAGATTTAGCTCCGGCTATATAATCTACAAAGTAATTAAAACTGAATATTCTTGTACCAACCATACTCTTGTTAATTTCACAAATTATATATTGGCCATTAGGCTTCTCTCTTTTTTATGTGTTGTTTTAATATGATAATAGACCAATAAGAAAAAATAATTCTATTTTGAAAAATTTCAAAGTTAATGAATCGACTAATGAGTTAAATGTTGAATCTCTAGATTAAATTTTGTCCATTAAATCATTATGAAATTTCTTATGTTTTCTTCAACATACAAAAAACAGATCAAACATTTAGACTGAGATAAAATTTTGTTGATATCCTCGATCCATCATGTTATCTTTAATGTAAATCATGTCTATATAAAGCGTTCATCCTTGATTAGTCTAGATATACAAGCTTTACCAAAAAGTGATGCAAAAGGGCATAATCTCCCATGAAAGTTCAGGAGATCGTTTGATGAGCACATTGCAGCCAAATCATTACTCTAAAAGCGTGATAAACATCAAATTAAGAAAAAAAAAGGTTCATTAACAACTAATTGCAGGAAAAATGATGCTAACCAAAGCATATATAATTTGTTCAAAGAAACCTTTATACCCATAGAATGTGATACCAAAACAATAATATTACCATTTAGTCAAAGCAAAGAAATGCCTCTATCGTCGAGCTTATGATATTTTACAAATTCTGATAAGAGAAATCCTATCCTCCAACGGTGAGTGAGATAAAAAAGATTTACTGCTTGATTTCGATTCAATGCTTATAAAAACCAAAGTCTGTAACGAATCTTTAAAGAACATCAGAATATATATATATATATATATATATATATATATTAACAGTGTAGATGTAAATGGAACTATATTAATTCAGTAATCATGCTAGCCAAATATGTTGCCTACTATCTCCATTTCTTTTAATTCCATGTGATGGTGGATTAAAGTGAAGGCAGCCAAAGTATAGAGTCCCCTCTCTTTTAATTCCAGCTATCAAAGTAATGAAGAAGCATGTAGAGCCCTATTCCCCACATTCATCAAAGTATCTTTGTTGGCTTCTGCCACTCTTTCCTTATCATTGCAGGAACAATGTGGGAAAAGCAGAGAAGAAAAAATCATGGGCTTCCAAATGAATTACTGCCTTCTGATGATTGAACTCATGACTTAATGAATCTCCACCCATGTATTTCAGTGGAGAAGCATGGCATGCAAATAAGGTAACAATACTTTCTAACATTTTACTGTACAGAGATTGAACTAATGGCACCTGCAATTGCCTTTTTAGATTCTATGTAAACTGTACATTCCATCCAGTTGAAGAAGAAAATGTGTTTAACAATGTAAATTCGATGGAGTTTGTGACAAAAAAAATGTGTTTAATTTGATATGGTGGATGGAAATTTCTGGCTTTATAGATAGACTCAAATGGAGTAGGCATCTTGACAGTAGATGTAAGAGTGTCCTGACAGCAGAGACCAAGCTGAAGAAAGTCATCCCATGGGCGGCATACTGAATGCTCACACATTTGCATAAAAGAACACCATCCATCTCCAAATATTCTTTTTATCATGCCTACTTTTGACTCAATTATTCAAGGTCCTCTCTCTAGCTATACATTGGCTTTTATCACTTTATATATGGCCACTTTGGTTAAAGTTTTTTTTTTTTTTTTTTTTTTTGATGAAGATGAGTGTGAGTGGAGATAAGGTCTTCAGAATTTGGAATTATTATTTTTTTGGATTTTGTACATAAATGTGAGGGTTGGTGCATTAAAAGAACATGAGGAAACAGATCTGTTTTGAATAAAAATATCAAAGATGTTACTTTCACTTCAAACATGTATAAAATAGAGCTCAGGGATACTTCCAATAAGATAAATATATAGGCACCGGTCATATAAACTCCGTCTAAGATGGCAAACTCAGAGCATTTCAGCAAGTGGCAGATCAACAAATGTTGTGATCAAGTTCTGCCTAACCGAAACATTCAGAGCTTACGATCGAATCAGCCTAAACTTATCTTAAAATATGATATTTTAATTCCAAATTTGATCATGGTTTTTGATATAAAATCTTGTTTTTCTTAAATATCCAAGAAAAATAGAACAAACAATAAAGATCCTAGAACTAATAAGAACTAGATATTTAAAACAACAAAAATAGTGAGTGATTGAGAAAGTATTCTTCTCTTTTTCTTATAAATGAAACGACATTAAGTTCCCCTGGCCATGACAAGCAAAGTAATTGTCTAACAGTACATTACATTAACAAAGACATTAGTAACCTATGTCACATGGACTTAAATTGAACTTAAGGCGAAGTCCTGAGTGTAACATTGCTTATTGAGAACTCCTGAAGAAACGTCTCCTTAACCACCAAACTTTTCGATCTGCAGGTATACTCATAAAAGTTTCCCTACGGCTTTTATCTTGCAGAAAATCTGTAGCAAAATCATAGAATTCCTCATCGTTAAATATATCTTCAATTTGTGCAACTTCATGTAATGCCTCGGGAATTGTAAAGGTTTTACGATCTGCATTTCGTAGATAGAATTCTTGATAGATTTGCAATGACTACCTCCTGAATATGGTTTATAAGAAGTTGCCTTCCACCAGTCTTATAACTTTTAGTTTTTCGCTTTCTACTCGTGGTTGGAATGGATGTTTGAGATTTTTGAGATGAAGGATAAGTTGTTCCTTCACCTCCTGTACAATTGACTAAATTTGGTTCATCATCTTGATTTTCATCATCATTTGATGTGTCTAAATCTGCATTTGTTAGTTCTGCAGGTAATACTCCTGAATTTGGAACCCAGACATTATCACCAGTTGCTACAATATGACCAAACATCCTATCTAGCTTTTCTTCCAGAGCAGGGTCTAGGCCATTTTGTCTGAACTTCTTGGCAGCGGGTATTACCTACATTATATCCATACACAAATGTTAAGTAAATGTATGTAATTCAAGTTCAATGCCAAAGTTGTGCACTAAGTTAACTGACCTGTATTTTGTCATTCCACCATTCATTTGAAGCATCTCTTGTTTTTTGATAGGATCCCATCCAATTCCAGTTTCACCACGTAGTAGCTCTTTCCACAACTTCCATTCTTTCTTTAACTGGTCCCATTTATTTTTAAGTTGTGTACGATCATATGTTGCCGATTCTCATTTAGGTTATTCATAATATTTTTCCATCCATCTTTATTGAAATGGAAGTCATTGCAACTCTATTTCTTTGATCACAGTCACAAAAGTAGTAATTTAATTCCCAAATTGTCGGTGCACTACCTTCTTTCTTTCCCATCTAAGTAATAACAATAAAAGACATAAATTAAAAGGAAAAAAGACCTTACGGTGATGAAACTAACAATCAGACATATAAATGATTCCTTCCAAATGCTACAATTAGGGAAGTGCATGCAACAATAAAGGTTGAAAGGAGAGAATACAAATAGTAATGAGGGACCTTGAGTAAAAAAATTGCAGTCAAGGGGATCAATAACGATTGAAGTCATGGAAATCGAGTACCACGCCATTGCATAATTCAACAACAAAAGGAGATTAGTGTGCAAAGGGCCTAGCAATATTGAATTGAAATCATTGAAACTAAATGAAAATATTTGATTAATGGATTCGGAAGAGTTAGCATATACAATGTAGGTGAGATTTAGACATTGTTGAGTGGAAGATATAACTCGACATAGGAGATGTTGGTGACCACTTGTTTTTTAGAACTTGAGGCCCCACATTGTTGGTATTGTAAATGGGGAGTAGTTGTGTCTAATGACACAAAGTTTGATGTATAGTTGAAGTAGATGATTAGAGGTAGCGAGTTGACATAGGCAACACAAACCATAAATCGTTGTTGTTGAAGTTGGTTGTTGGCTAAGTGAAGGAATTGATCCTAACATAATTGTGGTTGCTATACAGAGATTGTTGTTTACCTATTATGGTGAGTGAGGGCCTCAAGACAATGGAGCAATATTGAAGGTAGAGATTGTTGATGACAATCAACAAGATTAGCTTTCTATCAAGTGACAATAATGGAGGCAAAAAACCTTGGAATGGTGAAGGAGTAGACAAATAAGAAATCAATTAAAGAAATTAGGGCTTCAATACAATGTGTAGAACACTAGGTCAATAAAGAATGTTTTATTTACCCCAGAAAGGATTTGATACGACAATATATATACACTAATCAAAGAATGGCATAAATAAATGTTTACAACATAATACAAAATTAAAATAGGTTTTACATTTTCTTTAGCATGAATTCATGACATCTTGCTTTTTTAGAGCATTCCATAATAAAAGGAGTACAAAAGAAAAGGCCCCAAAAGTAAGAAGCCTTTAGATAGCGACCAACTCTTCAAGAAGGATAAGCTCAATAGTGCTAATCGAACAATCAAATAAAACCTTAGAGGAGATGTACCGTCGGATACCAACTGTAGGTAGAACTGCTCGGAATGCTCCGGATTTGCTCGGCGATGCTCCGATTTGCTCGGCGATTCTCGGGTGATCGTCGCGTGAAGCACCGTCGGCCTCGCTAGTCTGCAGTTCTGGAGGAGAAATATTCACCGAATGTTTATAAATTCTGCATTATCTTGAAGAGTAAGGTAGAATGTTCAGGCTCGGAATGCTCCGGATATTATTTCCAGGCAAACATAGCAGTAGAGAACGAACCTTGGATACCAACTGTAGGTAGAGCTGCTCGGAATGCTCCGGATTTTCTCGGCGATGCTACCGATTTGCTCGGCGATTCTCGGGTGATCGTCGCGTGATGCACCGTCGGCCTCGCTAGGAAGAGGAGAAGAGAAGCGGAGAGGAGTTGCGTGATAAGGATCGTGGGAGAGGAGTGGGAGAATGGGGGCAATCACGACAATATTATTCCCAAAACGACGGTTTGTCGAAAGCAGTAGGCGTTCGCGTTTTAAAACCGTGCGAAAACTCCATTTTTTATTAAACGGAGTTCACTAAAAATACTATTCAAACACTTATAAAAAAAAAATAAACCCACTTCTAAAAGCAAAAGCACCAAATAAACAAACAAGCTAAATATGTCAGAGCGGTGGGTGGGAAAATTTTCGAACTTTTCGTTGCGCTGCTTTGCAACTATCATCCCATTAGCCGTGAAAACATGACTTCGTTGCAAGCCACGTGTTGTAGGAGAATTTTTTTAAATAAGTATCTTATAAATAATAATTAATTATTTAAGTATGATTTTAAAAAAATAGAAATATGTATAGTCGTCCTTCTTAAGGGCGATAGGCTTAGGGCATAAAATAGCCGGCCCCACGGTACGAGATGACTTGCTCTATTGTTTTCTTTCTCACGACCCGTCGATCCCGCGACTTGATCTACGAATTCTCCCACGAGGCTTCGCATACCGGCTCCACCATTAGTGGAATCCACTAGCCGAACGCTTCCCCATGGTCCCCTGTGTTCCTCTCGATGTACCATCCCCGCTTCGCCCTCTCAATCGCGAGCCAACATGACTCGATGTCCCCACAGTGAAGGTATGTTTATAAGAATAACTTTTAACTTTATTGTGAAGATGTTTGGATATATAGATGCAGGATTTGAGTCGAATTTAAGTTTAGTTCATTGTAAAGATGTGAGAAATTAAGTAACCTCAATGTAGAGATGTGTGGGGATAAACTTTTTGTAATCCGTGAAAGCCGCTTTGGAAAGTTAAATCTGGATTTAGTAAATCCTTTTGGTAAGTGGATTTATAGGATTTAAGGAAATAGAAGCGTGGGAAGGATGGTGGGATAGAAGACGAGGATTACCTTCTATGTGATATTCTAAATCTGAGTTTATTGGATTTAGTATATCCTACTTGAGTTAAATCTTATGTGCAGCGAAAAGTCATCTTAATCTTTGAGATTTAAGAGTATATAGGGTTTATGTTTGGATATTTTTACTATTTATATATGAATTTAAAAATATAAATAAGAGTATTTAATTTGATATAGTTTAATGTACATTTATTCTTAGGTTTCTTATGATTTGCTTAGTGAGCATTGTTTAGCTCTAAATTATTTAGATTTAATTTTACACACAATGATCTGTGCTTATGTATATACATTTTATCTTCCAATATTGTAGGTTTGTTGATAATCATAATTTTGGATGAGTCAAGAGCTCATATCCCTAATCCTATTCTAGGATTGTCAACTGCTTGTTGATGATCATTTTATTTCAAATTATATCGGTGAAAGAAATCATCCTATACAAGTTTTGCGACACACAAATTTGGACGATTTAAAATAGAAAGTTTTGAGATTACTACTCTATGATATAAAAAAATTTATAGCTGATCTAACGTGTCGTTTCCTTTTGGCTCGGGATTCATAACATCAATGGTTTGTGACGATAAAGTCTGCAATGTTATACTGGATGAAACTTCTCATCAAACATTTGCTCTTTATGTAAAAGTGAAACCTTACTGTAGTTCTTCATCTGCAATTGACACTATTGCCATACAATATAATATTTCTTCAAATTATGCACATGACTTCACTTTTCCATCAGCAACTGTGATACAATAGAGCTAAGAGGAATCAGAACCACAGTTAATAGTTACTTTAAAAAAAATTATCTTATTGATAACATTATTCAATATACCTTCAATGTTAATCATATTAAAGGCTTATTGTGCATAACTCGAATGCTTGATGTACATTCGCATGAGCAACCCACAATATCGAGGTTTATGTCTAACGATGAGTATGAAATAATGAATGTAAATCAAGTAATGCATCTGAGGATAGTGATGTTGAGGATGATGTTCTACTTAGACAACCTAGTTTAGGTGACAATAATGCTAGTCATGATCTTATTAAGAAACATTATATCATAAGTTTTGAAAATGAAAATGAAATAATTTGTAATAATGACTACCTCTGTACTTGTGAAATCACAAAAGATTGAGATGCAGATGTTATTTTTGATAGTCCATCTCATTGCATAATTTTCTCATATGATATTGAAACTCTATGTGAATTATCTGAAGGTATGTGCTTCTCAAGTAAAAAGGAGCTTCAGTTTGAAGTTACTGGTTGGTCAATAAGAAATAATATCCAGTTCCTAGCAATTACTTCAAATCAAAGAATTTTATAATTATATATGCACAGCACAATAATCCCAGTCGATCATGTCAGTGACATATTCATTGTAGCTGGATCAAGCGATTGGGAGGTGCATGGAGAATATAACTTTAGGTGTTGCACATACATGCATTAGCCCTATCACGGGTTCTCTACATCGTCAATGTACATATAAGTTTATTAGTTACTTCATAATACATGTTATAAGAAATCAAATAGACTTAAAACCAAGTGAGATTATTGGTCGGATGAAATCAAAATTTAACATTAAAGTGTCTTATATGAAGCCTTGGGATGCGAGGCATAAGAGTATTAAAGTAATTTTTGGGAGTTGGGAGGACTCATACCTCTCTCTCAGCCTATTCATTGAATCGATGTGTTTCGTATTGTCAGGGTCTGTTTGTAGACGTCAATCAATAACTACATACTGATTTCAAAGATTATTTTGGGCTTTTGGACCATCAATTTTAGGATAGGAATTCTATCATCCAGTTCTAAGCAAGGACGACACATTTCTACTTGGAAAGTATCATGATACTTCACTCACAGTTGTTGGAATAGATGCTAATAATAGATTATTCTCATTTGCTTTTGTTGTAATTGAATCAGAAAATAATGAGTCATGGCTTTGGTTCATTCTTTGTATACATAAGCTGTTGCCAATTATTTCTTCAATGAATGATATATATATAATTTCAAATAAATGCGTCCAGGCTTAGTACGCGATTGTCGAGACATATTCTCTCGGGCTGCTCACTAGCATTGTTTAAGATATTTAAGAAAAAACTTCAAAAAAAGTAGTTAAAAGAATGGGTATTGTAGATGTCAAATTTATATGCAAAAAGATGTATATGGCTGTTAGTACGAAGACATAAACATCTTCAATCAATACATGAATGATATATAAAATGTTAAGATAGAAGCATACCAATGGTTAATAGATTGAGATGTTTTTAAGTGATCATTGGTTCATGGCGATTGTAAGTGATATGGTACTATGATGACAAACACTTCTGAATATTTCAATGAGGTACTAAAATGTACAAGGGGTTTACCAATTCAAGCCCTAATCACTGACATTTATTATAACATTATCACTTTGTTTTACAAGAGGTCTGGAAGTGTTAGTCGGGATGAAAACTCAAATGAAACCACTCTTACTCCAAGAGCACAAAATGTGCTAAATAGGTTCGAATGTGAGGCTAGACATTATCCACAACCAATTAATATAAATGCTAATGAAGCACAAGTGTTCGACATGGGATGTAGATTTTACTGTTGATCAGTTGTGTAAATGTAGTTGTAACAGAACACTTATTTATCATATGTCATGTGGTCATTCAATTGCTACTTCAGGCCATCGAAGATTAAGTCATTTGGCATATGTATCAAGATATCTATACACTATCAATTTATATGAATACATACTCCAATCTTTAATATTTTATTGGATCGTATTGGTAGAAATTTGATAATGAGAGGGGAATGTATGAGTTGCTACCACCCAATGTTAAGAGACAGGAAGACCACACACAACTAGATATAAAAAATACTATGGATTAGAGTACAGGCCAAAGTAGCCGTATGTGCAGCTTATGTAAATCAGTTGGTCATTATCAGTCATCATGCCTACACAACCCTAATAGTAGAAGGTAAATATACACAATTTAGTCAGTTAGCATTAATATAAGTAGGTCATATTCTTTTTTGTAATGCATATTTTCTTTTCTCTACAATAATTGTTTTAGAATATTTCTAATATTGTAAGTTTTTCTATGTTATTTTGTTATAGATATGATGGCTGAAGGAGTTACTGTGTCGAGAGGAGGAAGTGGAGTGATTAACGATGCATCAGATCCGACATCTACCGAGGTTCATCCCACCATAGCCTCCTTGCATGGCCGGCACAGGGCCGTACACCCGGATACGATGAATTTAATTATTAATGTTAAATATAATATATATTTAGTAATCACTAGACTTTGAAAATTTTATTTTTATGGTACTATTTTAGAGGCTACATCGCACCTACTTATGCTGAAGGAGTAACCATTACTTGCCCGAGGTTTATGTCTGCCTTATGTGCCATGGGATTGGATTGTGCTAGCTAGATGCACTACATTTGATTGAATCATCACTTGTTAACTGCATTGGTTGAGAGATGATCTCCTGGACTAACACTTTTTCTTAGCGGTCTATGAGATCACCATTACATTGCAAGATATTGTGATGATTCTGGGCCTATATATAAATGAACCTCTGATCATTAGACCTATAGTAATTGGAGAGGTGAAGTAGTGGCAGAGTTGGCCTGACTAATGTGATGAGTTATTGGGTCAACACCCCATTTCATATACTATACATCATGTCCGAGCAACTGAGCTGTTACTTCTTTCTTTAGGATGGGTCAGACGCACACACAGACATGTATGCCACTAAGGCGGCTTAAGTGGACATTTTCTAGCTAGTCATATATTGATTTAATAGAGGGTGGAGTTCACTAAACACTTACATGCATATTTACTGTTCATTTTTGGGGAGTTTCTTGCTACCAGATACTTCTAGGTCTAAGGTGCACCTATAGTATCTACCTTTATTAGAAGATCTAAACATATTTAGTACTTTCTTAGTTGAAGGAGTAGTTGGCCCATTTATATAAAGAGTTGCCTAAATTAACTAGGCCAAAGAGGACCAGCATTGGTTTCTTGCATCTACTATAGATTTGGTCTTGGGCGTGACTTCATGTTGGAAGACCAACATTACATGTACCTTATCCTCAGGAACTTGATGGTTTGAGCATTGGTGTTTGGTAAGAATCATAAAGTATTTTTCAATTATTTTAATATACATATGCTTTCTTAATTGATTGATTTCTAAACACTCATTTGATCATATGGAATGAATGCTGCGTGCATCAAATGCATGTTGGTAATGTCAAGCTGTATTGGGATGAACTTGAAGGACTACTACATAGCCAGGTATTAAAAATAAATTGTAAATTCATTATTAGAAATGTTAATTGAAGGTTGACTAGTACCTTCTCCTACGTGCAGGTTATATGGAGCCGTATGATATTTTGATCAAATCTTGCTTATCAGATATTTGCCTTACTTGTGAGGCCATTTGGCTAGCACGTGTTTCTATTATTAGCTATAAGAGAGTGGAGTGGTACATTCTTGACAAAATTCATCATCAGTTTGGACACTTACCATGCATAAATATTGCGCCAATGTATCCCAACTTTAAAAGAGTCGATGGCCATGGGAAAGCTAATACTGACTGGGTTCAGTACCATCAGGTGCACATTGCTATTTGGGAGAGCAAAAGAGATCACATTATCCATGTGAAGATGATGATGAGGATAGAAAGCAAGCTATAAACCGCTATATGTCATGGTTTAGATCGTGGAATTCATTGCACTTACTGAAAGCTCCAACTAATCGCCAACAACATACTATCCTAGAGCACCTTACGATTGAGCTTATGTAAGTTAATATTAGCTACTATAAATTTTCTTAAGTTCTTACGTATATTAGTTGAGCTTAACATCTAGTCATTTGATTAATATAGTCAAAGCATTTCTTAGCAACTGAAGAGATCTTCCAGCCTTTCTTTGGATGACTCGGTGACTCAGAGTTACAGATGGTTATAAATAGGTATGAGAAAATATGCCATGATATGTGATTATGCATGCACATTAGTGATCATCGCTTCCATCACATGGCAACAAAGCATAAGTTGACTAAGGATGCCTTAGATCCTATTACACAGGCATCATACATGGGTGCAGAGTCATTTATTTATACTGATCTAGGGCCTTCAACTTATTAATAGAACTCTCAGCCCCATACAAAAGTTGCACCTTCACCACATGTTATATCTCCACTAGTTTGGATGCCACTAGGAGAATCACAACCAAAACTAGGCCCAGATGTTGAAGGGCAAGTTCATGGACCACATGGAGTCTCACATTAGCTGCGTGATCGTCCATTGCATGCGCATGCGCACTACACTCCTGATAGTGCTGCAATCCCGTATAAACATCATCGACGGCGATAGTTTCAGGGGGTACGCTTATTTTGATATTTCTATTTGTTGAACCATATCTTCGTATGTAATTGTATTTGTAACCTTTATTTTAATTACATTATCTAATATCTGATGCTTTGAACTATTATATATCTGTGACCTTGTTTGACTGAAAAGTGCATGTATATGAAGTCTATTTTTTTTAAAGCTTTTGTGTGGTTTGTTTATATATATAATAATTAAAACATATTAGTCAAAATCCTAAATTTAACATCTTTAAATTTAAACTTAAATGATAAGCATATGTCGCAGCTCAAATATGTTGTAGTTTAGGCTCAAACATGATGATATGCTGCAGTTTTAAAAAAAAGTTTGATAGCAGAAAAGTTGTCCATTTAGATCGACTAGCCACCTCGGTGAGGTATTAGTCAGTTAAACGACGATATATATTTTTAATTTTTTTAAAAAATTATACTTAAATAGTTAATTATTATTTATAAGATACTTATTTAAAAAAATATTCTCACATTGTATTTATTTGACACCTGACGCATTTTACTCCGGAAAACTGGAGATATGTCGCCACATTTTTTTTTTGAAAATATGAGGGGGTGAACCCCAATTTCATTCCAATGAGTTGTACATATACAAAAGACTAACAGTAATCCATAAAGGATTGAAACAATCTAGAGAAAAAGCTAACATAATTGATCATCTAGAAAACAATAAAGCAAGAAAAAGATAGGTTTAGATAAAAAGAGATTAAACTGAAGGACTCAGATCACAAAAAGTTATCCTTAATCAAGATAATGCCTGCCAAAGCCAAAATTCACCGGTTACCATAGTTGCCATCCGTGAACCAATAAGATATAGGAAAATTTTTCATCTTGAGCTGAGGATCAGATGGAGAAAATGGTCCAGGTTGCAACTTAGCCATCCATTGCGAATCTAGCATCCAATAACCACAAAAAGAGCAGGCCCCACAATCATCATCGTCCTTCCAAAAATTGAAAGTATAGGAAATAAGAACACATCCAACCGAAAATCTAAACTTAGATATACTCATTCTGCTTACACTGAAGAAGAATTTGAGTGATATTTTCAGGCCAATGGTACTTAAAGATCCACCTTCTTAGCTTGTGTGCAACAATATTTCTGATCTGACACTCCATCCAAAAGGATGACTTAGCCACTTGCTTAAAAAAATTGAGAGTTCCTTTCCTTCCAGATAATATAAACATAAACATATGATTAAAAGCATAATCTAGCGAACCTTGTTATCCACATTACTTGTTTCATTTAGTAACTGTGGGAGAGAAGCATGCATAAGTAAGTGGTTACCGTGAGGTAATAACTTTCCCATCAAAGTAATGGATTCAAAACATTCAAAGAAAAGATGTGTATGAGATTCCAAATTCACATTACAAAAATAGCAAAGGTGGATAGGAACTAATCCTCTAGCATGGAATAGATTAGAAGTCTTAAGCCCTTTCAACAATGCCATCCAACAAAAAATTGCATAATTAAGGGCATATCCTTTAAACCACACTTCTTTATGCCAATTCACCTTAGGGGTATCCTCGAACAAGGCTTTAAGTATAATCTTAGAAGTAAGTTTCAGCATTTTATCCCAACGAACCAAACTTTCAGACTGTGTACTAGTAGTTTTAGAAAAAAATTTCAGCACAGTAGGAAAACGGGTAAGCAGCTCAGCCGGAATAGAGATAATACCATTTAAGAAGATCGAATTTAATCTATCATTCAACGATTTGTCAAAAGCAATAAAAGATTCATTCCCCATAATTTCACACAAGGATAATCCGTTGCACCAAGGGTCGAAGTAGAGTGAAAATAATGATTTATCATCAATGTTAAACGAGATCAACCGACGAAATCTGGAAGCATATACTTTTAAATCTCTCCATAAAGGAGAAATACGATCTCCCTTTTTAAACCATAAAGAAATATATTTACTCCGGCACCATTCAACAAACTGAGAAGCATTATTTAAATATCTCCACATACATTTAATTTTACACAAAGAATTAAGTGTAGAAGTAGAATAAAGCCCGATACCTCCCCAACTCCGGGGAATAGCTGTCTTTGCCCAAGAAATCAAATGAAGTTTACGCTCTTCACCATTATGATAAAAGAAGTTGGCCATAATAGAAGAAACCTTTTTTAAAATGCACTTTGGTATAGATATTGATCTAAACCAATAAGACAAACATCCATTAACCGTAGCACGCAAAAGTTGGAATCTATCACCATAGGACAACATCTTACTCTTCCACCCCACCAACCAATTATAAAGTTTGTCAAAAAGAGCTGAAAAATGATATGACTTTAAACTTCCAGCATTAATAAGAGTACCCAGATACTTAAAAGGAAAACTTCCAGCATTAATGTTTAGAATTCTGCATAAGGGATCCATTTGATTGAAATTTTTGGAAAAACAAATAGTAGACTTATCCATATTAATCTCCAAACTAAGGTAATCAGCCATAATAGTAAGAGAGCATTTGAGAGAATTTATAGTTTGACTACTAGCTGAACCAAAAATCAAAAGATCATCGAAATAATAATAAAGAGATAGCACAACTCCCACCCATTGCAGGAAAAAACTTACCCAAAGAAACTTATTCTTCAAGTAAATAAGAGAGTGTATCCATTGTAATAGTAAACAAGAAAGGTGAAAGGGGACAACCTTATCTAAGACCATTTGAAGAGCCAAAGTAACCTTTAATCTCACCATTTAAAATCACAGAAAAAGGAATGTCACAAATACAAGCTTCTATCCATTTTATAAAGCATAGAGGAAAACTATTTTGGGCCATCCTATGAAGAAGAGCTTGTCGATTGATAAGGTCAAATGCTTTCCGAATATCGAGTTTTGCTATGAAATTATTACCGTGACGTCTAGATAAGAGATCAAAACTTATATCATGAGCTAGAGCAATATTATCTGATATATCTCTCCCTTTAATAAAAGCAGACTGGGCCATATGAGTAATATATGGAAGAACCTTTTAAGTCTATTTGCAATTACCTTTGCCACAACTTTATAAAAAGTATTGCAAAAAGATATAGGCCTGAAATTAGATAGAGCGTTAGAATGCTTAATTTTTGAGATCAAAGTAATGAGAGTATGTTTAAATGGAGAAGGTAGTTTTCCGGTTTTAAAGAAGTGATGTGCAGCCAAAAGGAACTACTTGCCAATAATATTCTAACTAGCCTTGAAAAATTTTGCATTGAACCCATCAAGACCAGGAGATTTATTATCATCAAAATTGTATAAAGCCTCAATAATTTCTTTATCAGAAATATCAAAATCAACTCATCAGCATGCATAAAAGTCACTCTTTCACCTGTGGGAAGATTGGAATAAGAAGTAACACTTGACCCCTACAGTTGAAGAGAGAAGAGAAGAAATTGCAAATCTCATTTGCAATAGAGGTAGGCTCAGATATAGCTCCACTGTCAGTCTCAAGACTTCAAATTTTATTAGAGTTTTTCCGGTCCTTAATAGAGCAATATAAGAATTTAATGTAATCATCAGAGGAGGTTAACTAGTGTGCCTTAGCCCGTTGGGCAGCCCAAGTACATTCATCCTTAATCATATTAGAATATTTGTTTCTGATTTCCACTTATTCCCTAATTAAAGCATCATTAAAAGGGTCCAATTCAGGCCTATGGAGATTATCTTCTTGATCCATTTTTGATAGAATCTGAGATTGGAGAGATGAAGAATTCCAATTTTGCTTTTGAGTAGTACTTTAGTTAACTGGATCTTCTTTAAAAGTACAAAAGAGGATCACCATAGGTAAATATTTTCCAAGCGTAACACCTCAAGGAAATCCATATGGGAACTCCAATAGTTCCTAAAATAAAACCTTGACGAGACTTCCGGAAGGTTGTTTAAAAATAAAGTTAAAGGAGAGTGGTCGGAAGATAGAGGTGGAGAGGATTTATAATTAGAGGAAGGGAAAGAGTTAATCCACATGGTATTACATAGAACTCTGTCAATCTTAGTAAAGATTGGGTTATCAATTTGAATATTAGAACAAGTATAGAACAAACCAGTACTAGGAAGGTCCAATAACCAACAATCCTGTAAGCAATCTCTGAAGTCAGTCATTTTACTAGTTGGAGTAGGATTGCCCCCTAATTTCTCTTTATGATAGTATATCCAAGGAGAATTCAATGCCCTTACACAAAGCATTCCATGCATCAATAGGATTATTATGACCATAGATAAAAGTAATAAAAAATTCAGATATGCCATTGCTCTCAACATAACCATGAATAAATTGTGCATCCTTTGATATTGTCTTAAAAGATAAATTGGTTGAGTTCCACTTAATCCAAATTTGACCACCTAGGACAACTATCAAAATTATCAGAGCAATCCTCTTGGGAGAACAATTTGAAATTTTAGAAAAGAAACCATTATTCAATGATGAGGGATATAGCTTTGTTTCGAGGAGACAAAGAAGATCAAGGTTGAATTCCTTAACAATTCTTTTGCAGTCAAAAAATCTACTTTCAGCAAGGAGTCCACGAACATTCCAACACCCAATCTTTGGATTCATGGACATCATTGAAGTAATCTTTACTTACCCTTTATTTTGGATGTAGCTTTGTGGTTATGTCCATTGTGACTCGATGTGGCCTTGAAATGATCATTGCTCACTCACTTTTGCTCTTTTTAGATTTTTTCAAGATTTTGTGATTGAGTATGAGGGAGAAGGTAGAGGATCGGTAATTACCCCAATGGAACTATAGGGAGTTCAGATTGTAAAGGAAAATCCAATTGATATTGCATATCTCTAACGACAGTAGAAGGGATAATATCAGGATTTTCTTCTTGCGAAGGAGAGTAAACCGGCGACTGATTAAGGTTGTTTATAGGAGTAGTTTCCAAGGTGTTTAGAATTGAAGGATGTAGTAGTTAAGGGAGTTGGAGAAGTCAGTCACAGGGAAGGCGGAAGAGCTTGGATATTGCAAATGCTTTAAGGGGAGCACGAGATAATGACGGGACTATGACTTAATATCGGTCTTTCTCAGGGTTGAGTGGACAAGCCTCATTTTCATAAGAAAAGGAAGAGCATCTAGAACAAGCCTTCGGTTTCCAGTCATAAAGTATCTCTTGATGAAATTTACTGCTGTTTAAGTTCAGAGAAATAGAATCTGGCAAATGAGATAAAGGGTTTACCTGAACACATACTCTAGCGAATGTAATCCTTGATTTTGACGTGGTAAGATTGTCAACAGCGAGGGGAATACCAATAGAGCTTGCAACTTTAGAGAAACCCGCCTCGTTCCAACAACAAAGGGGAAAGTTCAGCAATTTGATCCAAATAGGAATTTCGAAAATATGCTCTTTTGATGGTTGGAAATTCCACGACCATTTTTGGAATATAAATGGCCTTCCATTAAAGAAGCATGGTCCATGATCCCATACCATTTCGTAATCTTCAGAGCACGTGAATTTAAAGAGAAAAAAATCATCTTCAAGTGATAGCAATTCCAGTCCCCCTTTGAATGTCCATTGCAGCAAGGAGAGAACCATAGAAAGGGCGTTTCCCAATCGCATGACCAACTAGAGAAAGGGACCAGTCCCTCTGGCCTTCTTGTAGTTCAGATTCAGAGAAGCAAATTTCATTTGACGAAGGAGGAATATATGATAAAGCAATGGACTTACTTTTCTCGTTTTGGGACATTAGCAATTCTTTCCAATTGCACAATATGGGAGCTGTTGGTTTCTGTGTACCCGTGGACATAGAGATCGAGGATTGAGGATGAGCACCCAATATAGAGTGAGAAATAGTTGAAGAAAGAAGTTGTTAAAAAATCCCCATTAGGATCCATAACGAGAGAAAAGAGAGACCTCGCCCCGGAGGTCAAACATAAAGAAGAGAGGATCCTACACGAAATAGCCAAGCTCTGCAACCAAGGGGAGAAATCGAACCTAGATACGTCGTCGAGCTTCTTTGGATGAGACTGGGAGCAAGCATAACCCTAAACTCTTTCTTAGTCACTGCTATTTCTCCATTTTAATGAACAATAATTCCTGGGTGAGAACAAAAGGTAAATCATTCGACCGTTGGATGGTGGAGGGACTGTCTTGATTTGATAGGCGGCATTTCAGGCAACATTTTAGATCTATCGAACTGTCCCTGTCGGCCATTAATTTTCGCTGTTGTCGGTAAATTATTTTTTTGGGATATATATATATATACATAAAATAATAATAATAATAATTTTGATATTTATATATTTAACATCTAAATTTTTTATTTATATTTTTAACACCCTAAAGTCTTCAATATATCAAAAATATCACTTACGTCTCTTTGCCATTACCCTCTCAGTAACTCTCACTAGAGCTCGTCCAAATCTCCCCGTCTCGAGCAAAGCCCGTATCGTTGTTCTCATATGTGTTAATCTCCTTTCTCTAGAGCAAAATGCAGAGAATTAATGCTAACAAATGAAATATTATTTTTTCTAAAATGTAATGAGCTTCACTCGCGTCACAAAGTTGCAGTCAATGGTGCTCACGACCACCGAAAGCATCCACAGGGCAAAGTTCTCCCAGCTGAACCAGTCATGACGTTCATTGCTTGCCAAGCTTGAAACCAGAATCTCCTTCTTCGCCGCATGGAATGAGTTAATAGCCATCGTATTTGAGAAATATTTATCGGGGGATAAAATCCTCTAATGAAAATAGCTATGATATCGACGCCATCGATAACGACATCATCGAAGGCAATAATGATATCAACTTATAAGCAATCCTCGCATCCCAGCAGACTTTATAAATGGTCAGCCTTTTGAAGGGACGCCCTCACGTGCTTTGCCTTCGGCAAGCCGGGCGAGGCTGGCATCAACGGTGGAGCAGCCGGCCACCATGGATGAGGTGTGGAATCCATGGCCTCTGGTGTCTAGGGGAGGAGAAAATATTACATGCGAATCGGATATAGCTCTACATTCTAACGCCAATCAAATTTGGACGCATGGTGAAGCTTAAAATACAGATTTTATAGTTTTACTTGGCGGTAATGACGGACTCGATGCCATTAAGGTTACCCAGACCTGACCCGACCCATTAAAATAACATGATTCCACGCCGTTTCGAAGCGTGGGATAAATTTAAGTTTTCTCATTTTTGTACTATGTTTATTCGTGTAGAGATTGTATTCAGCACCCTCCCGATGTGCATCACTATGAGCATCCAACATTCCTTCGTGATTGTGGTAATTCTCGGATATTAAAAATCGAGGTACTATATCATCTTCTCGTCGAAATGACTCCATAAGGTACTATTTCAGTCATTCTTGAACTTTAGAGATTTTAGAGTTTTCACATTTGTTCCAACTATTAGCATCTTGTGGTGCTTTATATTTTTATGTGAGAGGGGGGTTGGGACACCACGTAGATTCTCAGATTATTAGGTGATCGGGTACGACATTGAGGAATGATGTACTATCTAGAGAGACAGAAGTCACCATCCTACAATGGACCAAATCACCTAATAAGGACTCTTAAGGATGATGAATCTTCCAATGTACTAGAGATCTTTCCCCTACTTTACAAAAAGTAAAGTATGATTTATTTTAAACTGGGCTCGTTAAGTTCTTTATGGAGGCAAGCCCCCATAGTTAATTATATCATAAGGAATAAGATTCCTTAGGAATACTATCGATTAAGGTAAATGTTCGTTATTTTCAAAGATTTCAAAGATATGACTATCAATCAATTAGTTACTTTTAGAAAGTCCAGTGAGATTTGAGCAAAAGGAAAGAGTTATTATCAAAATCAAAGAGAGATGAGTAGAGGATGCTCATGATACTAGGAAGCCAAGTAAGCATCCCAAACTATTCTATGGTTAGGCTTTACATTTTTGAAATTGAGATAAATTATGTGTTTGAGTTGAATTTTTATTAAAAATTTAGGGCTTATAATTTCACAACACAAGATTGTATAAATGCCTAAGAGGTGAGAATTTATGCTTGTAGCCACAAAAGAAAATAATAACCTTAGATCCTAAATCTAGAGAGCTTTGGCGATGACTAAAGCATGACCTAAATATAAGGCGAAAATGAGTATATGATTTACCTCAACGAGAGAGAATAAACCACCTAACTGTTGGACTTACAATCACATAGGGTGACAGCCAACTAACTCCTCCTATGATTTTAAATACATATAGGAAAGTCTTATGCTTTGCAAGATGACTAAGATGTTGTTTATTTAGAAAGGGGACTAAGTCTTAAACATATTTCTTAAGAGACTAGATCATGAATGACATGAATAATGACTTAATCTAATGTAAATTTTGTCAAGTTTTATTTTAATTTTTGGACATTATTATTTGACACAGGCTATGGGATTTCATATGCATAATGCATGAGAAGATTAGTTATGGGCCAAAATCAGAAAGAATGAGGTGTGTTTCCACCATGGCTCTCAAAGGTCAAGCCATTTTCTCTGGCAAAGGTGGAAGCCCTATATTAGTAAGAGTGAAATATTATGATTTATGCATGATGTGAGACATATAACATCCAACTAAAGAGTTGCTAAATCTTTTATTGTCTTGATTTATGTCCTTGGCTTTAGGTAAGGTTATGAGTTATTTAATTTAATTTTTAGTTGATTAATTGGATAGAAATTTTTTTTTTTTTCCTAAAAGCCTAATCGCATCCAAGACATTCATCAAACAATGAAGAAACTAGAAAAATCATGTCATCACTAATTACAATCAAAACATCAATCAATTTATATACATAAAGAATAAGAGAATTAGAAAGAGGGTTTCTACCGCCAAATTAAAAGAAACTGAGGGTCAATTTTTCATTTCTTATATTTCTTGGTTTGACTTGGGATGTTTTTTCACATGATATATAAGACATAGTCTTATAACAAATGTTCACCTTAATTCTCCCATAACATTTATTCTAAATCTTAATTGCAAAATTTACATCAAAATGGGAAAGATAAATCTAACTAAACCTGCAAAATAGAGATCAGCTAAACATACCACACAACCCAGAAAGTTATATGAATAAGTTAGACTTAGCACCCCACACATAGATAAGCAAGTCCACATGTCCTAGTTTGAATCATGCTTTGGGGTATAAGCAACGCAACAAAAATATTTATATTTTTATTACAACGCCCTTTAAGCACAATCCCTGCAAATGATATGATTAGGCTAAGATCGTCTTATCATCTAGTCTATGCATATACATCCTAACATTCAGTCTAAAAATATTACATCACAAAATAAAATCAGGCATCAAACCATGCATCACCCTAACATAAAGCTAGAAATGGTGACTTAGCCTAATGTGTGTGCCATTTAAGGCTTGTGTGGCATGTCTTAGTTAGGCTTTAAGGTTGTAATTTTCTAAGTGTGAGAGATTCAATTTAGAAGAGTAGTTTCATTTCAAGTGATTTACTTGATTGGTCAATTTTTAGTTGATGATTTGATTTGGTTTAAATGAACTTACACTCAATGACTAAATGTTGTGAAGAGAAGAAAAGAGAAGAAAACTTCTCTTTCATCCCTACCTTAAAATATTTCTAAGGTAGATTTATTAATGATTTTTCTTTAATGAATGTTTTATTATATATTTTTATTAATCCTAATTTTAGATTTACTCTAAATAGTCTTACTCAACAAAAAGGCTCAGGATTAGTTATGATGAATTACTATCACATAACACACATTGATTCATTTCTTTTGATCATGTATACCATGCATATGAATAATCCTAAGCATAGCTATACATGCAATGCAAATTTTAGCACACTGATGATGAATGTAAAGAGATATGGTTTAAAATTTTGAATATTCCATGAATGCATGTTTTTATTATGTAGAAAAGAAATACTCTTTTATCCATTAATTAAATGCACATCCACATGTATAAAAGACATAAGAGAGTACGGTGCTATTATTTTCTACACCAGGGGCTACTTAGGGCTACTTAAAGCCTCACAACCCCGGGATGTCTAAACTAATATACCACTTTTCTTAAATACTTGTAAATATACAAAAAGAAACAAATGAATGAAGAATCATGCAAAGGATTATGTTTAATTTGGTTGTATAATTTACATGTGTAAATGTGAAGATCCTTCTTAAGTCATAACATGGAAATGCATAAGAATATATTTAAATAAGTGTTGTGTTCTTTTCAAATGAACTATACACTTTGTAAATCCTATTCAAATCCATGATTAAGAGAAGAAAAGAAAATCACACAATCCACATGGTATGTTATAATCACATGCAAGCTTATAAATATTTATAAGTAGCATCACTTTATTCATAATCATTTGATTTATAGGTTTTCAAAATAATTTTTGGTTTAATAGTGATAATAGCCACTCATATTCTTAACTTTAGCCAAAACATATAATTTGACATAAAAGGAAACATTTTATTTAATTGATCTTTCAAAAAAAAAATGAATGCATGATTTCATAAGGCAAACAATATTTAAGATTCTTGGAAAGAAATAAAGGGATGTAAGCGCATGATTTCATTCACTCTAATTACTTCCTAAGGATAATCATATAAAATGAGATTATTTAAAATAAATCAAAATTCTTTAAAGAGATTTTTATTTTTGGATTTAATTTGACTTAGAAAATGTAAGAGATGTTTGCTGGTTCTAACACATTTCTTATGTGTGAATCAATTTAGTTTAATTTTAGAACAATTAGGTTAGTTTTATATTTTGTTTAGGTTAAGGTATGAATTAAATCCATTAATTATGTCTTCTCTATACCACTTTAACATAATTATCCAAATAATTATGAGCCAACATATGATATGCAATCATATGAAAATTAAATCAAATGCACCTAAGAAATAAAGAGGCCTAATGCAATTGACTCATAATTATTGATTAATTAAGCTAAAGGGTTTAATTAAGTACTTTCATAACCATCCTACACATATAGTTTGATTATAATTTTCTTTGAAGTGTCTTAGGTTATTGAACACCTAAGAATCTACCCAATAATTAAATGATTAAGTTCTAAAATGATTTGGTTTTGAATTTGATTAATTAATCTAATTAATGAAGTGATTAAGTCATTAATTAATTATAATTTGATTAAGTGTTTATCCAAATGAAATAAACTTAGGGGAAAAGAAATCCTAATCTCATTCTCTAAGTCCATTCACTGTTTCATGATGATTAGCAAGCTTAATAAATGAATTTATCATTATTTAATAGGTTAATTAATCATTTAATTAATTAAGAAAGTGATTAGGGGTGAAACAAGTAATTCCTCTAATTAATCCAACAATAAATTCTAAGAAAATCATGGGATGCATAGATCATCCCACTAATCATCCTTAGAAAGTTTGGAATTAATTGCTGACATAATTAAGGAGTAATTAGCCTAATTATATTTCTAATAAAACCCAAATTGAGTTAAAATTGCTATTAAAAATTAATTAATTTTAATTTTATATTATTCTTCTCTAAATTATCTTTAAAATAAATTTGAGTTTGTATTTTTTTAGATTTTTTTATAATTAGTTATGAATTTTAGAAGTTTCAATATTAAAAATGAATTAATTAAGCCTAATTAACCCATAATCCCGTCGGGCCACGTGGCGGCTGACGCAGCGCACTTTCCACATGGTGTGATGGGGTAGGTTATTTAAGTTGTCACATCCATCTGCTGAGTCAGTCAGCGACGAACGCGCTTTCTCTACGGGTCGTCCGATCTAAGATCGGATGGCCAGGATTAATCTCGTGGTTTAAGCTTAAATCAGATGGGATCTAACATGATATAATCATAGTTGTCCATTCTAATCACGAGAAATGGATGTCGGGTGATCCTTCTCCTTCACGAGTGACGAGATCGTCTCTCCCCGTTCAATTCGAGCTCACTCGAGATCGGATTAAGATCAAAATGATCCCACACATTCGGACGGAGGAGGGATGCACATCCAACGATCAAGATCTCAAGGGATGGCACTTTCCTTCAAAAAGGACCAAGCAATTTTTCCTATGGCTACGAGTTTTGAGCAATTACCTCGCCGGAGGCAATCACCAGTGCTTCCAACGAAGAGGTAGCTTCGTCTAATAAAAATGAAGCCCCGTTGAAGGTATTGGATCTTGATTTGAAGTGGATGGCTCAGTTAACCAAGTTTCCCTTCAATGGTGAACTGGCTTGATCAAGGCGATGCTTCTCGTGGGACTTGGGAAATGACTTGGTTAAGCTCGACGAGGTCCACTGATGGTGTTTGCAAGGCTAATTTTGTTCTAATGGAGAATTGAGTGAGTTGAGATTTAGATTGAGCTCCCATGTTTTGGCTTTGAGCAAAACCGAGAAGGAGAAATCAATAGAGCTTGGGAAGGGCTTGGAAAAGCTTGGGGAGCTTCAACTTACTCTTCTCGGCTCTGTTGAATTGAGTGCTTGTCATTTAAGTGGGAATGGGGGGTATATCTCCCCTTCTTGATCGGATGGTTATCGGTAGGTGAGATTGATTGATTAGTTTGGGTTGCCAACCATCCCATGTGAGTCATTTTAGGTAGTGGAGGGAAGGAGAGCGGATGCCCATGTGCTAGGTGAGTGCATTGGGTGATCCAAATGTTCAATTTCCATTAGAGGGGTGGTTTGGACTTGGGATGGGTCATGAATGACCCAAGCTCAGTGGGTCATGTTCACCACCCTCCTTGGTGTCCATATGGACCATTAGAAGGAAGCCAAGTGGACTTGAGAAAGAAATGACCAAATTTCAAGTGAATTAAGTCATAGGATACCCTTGACCTAAGAGCAAAATGCTCATTTAGCTTTGATTTTGATTTGGGTAGATTTGAAATGATTCAAAATGGGGTTGGGCTAAATTTCAAGTGATTCGGAGTTCATTTGATTTGAATTGGTTTAATTTGACATATTTAGGTCAAGTTAGGTCAAATTGGGTTAGGTTGACCAATTGATCAAATTGGGTCAAATCATGGATTAGGTCAAGTTCAAATGGTCATTTGGAGCCTATGGGTGTCATTGGTTTTGTTTAATTTGATTTAGATTTAATTTTGGTTCATTTGAGTTCATTTAGGTCAAATGAGTCAAGTTGACTAATTTGACCCATCTGACCCATTTGACCCAATTAGGTCAGTTGGTTTAGGCTTGGTTGATAATTTGAAATGTATTACAAGCTTTGGTTTCAATCAATTTGGATTTGGTTTGATTTCAAGTTGATTTGATCTTTTAGGTCTAGTTGGGTTCATGATCAATTGGGCTAAGTTGGATCTAATTGATCAATTGAAGCTTTGGTCAAGTTCAATAAGTGATTTGGAAGGAATTTGACCCATTAGTTGCAATCAATTTGTCTTAGATCAAGATTTGACCCATTTTGACTTTTTAGGTCAATTTGGGTCAACTTAGGTCAAGTGGCCAATTAGGCTTGGTTTGGCTCAATTGATAGCTTGGTCAAGTTCAATCATTGATTATGGATTGATTTAGATCAATGGTTTCAATCAATTTGACTTATAGTGAATTTTGGCATGTTTAGATTTCATTTGGGCTAAATATTGACTTGGTCAAAGGCTAGATTTGACTTGGTTTGACCCAATTTCAGTGATTGATCATCCTAGGATAATTGTTGCGCACAATATGAGGCTTAGATGAGCTTAGTTCAATCCAATTTGGTTTGGATTAGAATTTGGCTCGAAAAGGTCCTTTAGGTCACTTTGGGTCAAGTGAGCTTAAATGGGTCAATTGGCTTGATTAAGGCTTGATTCAAGTTTGGTTGAACTCACATATGGACTTTTGATGGATATATAAATCCAATTACAAGTGATTTGGAGTCAAATGAGTTTTGATTCATTTGACAATTTCAAGTCAAAAGGATGAACATGAGTTTGACTTGGGTTAGTTTGATTTTGGTTTGGTGATTGTGGTTTATGTTTATCTTTGTGCATGTGATTGAATTAATGATTGTTTGAAGGGAAAATTCAAAGGTTTGGATTGATTTGAGAATGATTTGGCTAAGTTTGAGAATTTGACTTGAAAGAGCATAAGTTGGATTTTGGTTAGATTTGGATTTGAGTTTTGAATTGACTTTGGTTATTTGAATTTATATTTCATTTATATTTATGAATTTAAATGAGAAAATCTTTTGAGTTGGAATTGATTTGGATTAGTTTGAAGGAGTTCAAAGATTTGACTTGAAAGAGTATAGGTTGGATTTTGGTTAGATTTGGATTTGAGTTTTGAATTGATTTTGGTTATTTGAATTTATACTTCATTTATATTTGTAAATATTAATGAGAATATAAATGGATTATAAGAAAATATTTTGAGTTTGGAGTAATTTGGATTTGGCTTGAGCTAAGTCCATAAGATGAAATCAAAGGCTTAGAAAAGATTTTGGGATTTGAATTCAATCATGGGTTTCAATCATTTGATTTGGAATTGATTCATCTTGAATTTTGGAATTGATTTATGATTTGAGAAAAATCAGTTGGATTGATTTTGATTTAAGATTTGATTTGAATTGGGTTGAAGGAGAGATGTAAGGATTAGGTTCAAGCTATAGGGTAGGCAAATCTTTCTAATACCCCCAAGGCATAACCTATTCCTATGGCTAACTCTACTATGCCTCTAGGGTTAGGTTAAGTGTTCACCTAATCACTAGAAGTGTCTTAAGACTAAGGAACTCTTAGTGTCTATAGGAGTCCTATGTTTAAGATGGAGGAGTTGAAAGCTCACTTCAAAAGTATTATTTCAAGTTTAGAGCTATATCATGAGTACAATCTGTACATTCTAGAGCATACTATTTTTTTATGTAAAGCATTGTGTACTCCCCAATTATAGATTCATATGATATTGTTAGCTATTTTGAGTGTATTCCAAGAGTATTTAATTAATTTTTGTTCATATTTTTAGGAGTACAATCTATACACTCTAGAGTGTACTGCCTTTTTGTGATATATAAAGCATTGTGTACTTCCCAAATATATATCTATATGATATTGTTAGTTGTTTTGAATATAATTAAAAGCATATCTTTTATAAAGCCAACATTCTCCACTCTGCCAACTTTCTTCAATAAGATAGCTGAATGCATCAGTTGTTTTAATTTCAGCTTCTATCATTAACTTTAACACAACCATATTCTCTTCGCTGATACCTCTGTAAGATCTTAGAAGATGTTGGTCACCTGACTTTGCAAATGAATGATTATGACTTTCTATAAATTCATTAACTTTCAATTCTCATCTAAATTAATAAAAATTCTAATCATGGCAGGACAACCAATAATAGTATTTGTTTTTTTAAAATTTCACTGAGCAGTTTAGATTGAGATCTTTTTTAAACCGCTTTTGCATATAAAAAAATCCTTTGATTAAAATTCTTTAAGTTTGGCCAATAACTAGCATGATTCTTCCCAACACCGAATCTAGTTTGATGTGCATAATCATAATACAGTTTATATGCCTTCTTTTTATTGTGAATAATGGTGCCAAGGAGTTTGTTTAAAATTGGTTCATGAGACATAACAGCTTCGTCATTGCACTAATATTTTGGCTCCTGAAATGAACTATTATGAAAATCTATAACATGTATAACTTTGTACTCAAATCTTCTTGGAAAGCACTCAAAACAATTTATAATATCATATTAATTCATAATTGGGAAGCACACAATACTTCACATATAAAAAAAGATAGTACAGATTGTACTCCTAATAAAATGGACCAAAACTATTGAAGTACTCTTGAAATGAACTAAATATAGATAACAATATCAAATAGGTCCATAATTAGGAAGTACACAATACTTTACATATCCAAAAGGGTAGTATACTAAAGTGTATAGATTGCACTCCTGAAAAATTGATATAGAACTACTCAAATTCTCTCGGAAAGCACACTCAAAATAGTTTATAATATCATTTAGATCCATAATTGAGAAGCACACAATGCTTTACATATATAAAAAAAAAGGAATACATTTTAGAGTGTATAGATTATACTGCTGAAAAACTAGACCAAGAGTAATCAAATCATCTTGGCAAATACTCAAAATAGTTTATAATATCATCTAGATTCATAATTGTGAAGTACACAATACTTTACATATATAAAAAAAGGGAGTATGCCCTAGAATGCATATATTGTACTCCTAGAAAACTAGACCAAAAGTACTCAAATCCTCTTGAAAAATACTCAAAATAGTTTATAATATCATTTAGATCTATAATTGAAAAGTACACAATGCTTTATATATATAGAAAAAGGGAGTACACACTAGAGTGTACAGATTGAACTCCTGAAAAACTTGATCAAAACTATTCAAATCATCTTGAAAGTCACTCAAAATAGTTTATCATATTATTTAGATTCATAATTTGGAAGTACACAACTTTGCATATCTAAAAAAAGGTAATACACTCTAGAGTATATAGATTGTACTCCTAAAAAATTGAACCAAAACTACTCAAATACTCTTGAAAGACACTCAAAATAGTTTATAATACTCAAATACTCTTATATTTCAAGAGTTTTATTTATATGATCTTATAAGAATTTAGTAATAAACTTTAATATGAAAAAAATTATATTTCAAAAAGGATTTCAAAGAAGATCACTAAGCACTGTTTCAAAATAACTAAATATATACAACTATGTAGAAAATTTATCGATACATTCAGATTTATGCCATTATCCACTAAACTGGTCTCCATATAATGTCTAACACTTTGCTGCTCGTTCTCTATCTTCATAATTTTTTTTCAGTTGAAATGAGAGATTTTGTTTCTCTCCTCTTGAGTTCAGCTGAAAAAAATTTAAATATGCTTAATCTTTATATTTGATATATATATATATATATATATATATATATATATATATATATATATATATATATATATATATATATATGTTCATATGCAAATACAGTCCCGTTGTTTTAACGGGCCGGGTCGAGCTCATTAACGTTAACAACTTAAAAATTAATATTTTAAACTTTATCACGGGTCCAAATTTGAATGGCGTCCGGATTCTCCTCACAAAGAAGAGCCTTATACAGCCTTCCGGATGGTAGAAAGTAGAAACAAGCTCCTATAATCTGACTGCATGTTCTTCTTAATTAATTAGCATGCCAAATAGAGAATTAAAATTAATTTTTATACATTGAAATTTTATTGTTTGACTGAATAGTTCGTAAATTTTCCCTATTTATATATTAAATTTTATAAAATGTCAATATGTATACTTGTTGCAGGTGAATTTTTCCCCGTCCAGTTGCTCTATGACGGGCTGAAGCTGGCATCTTCATTAAAGCACTATGATTGATCTCTATAATGGGAGGTGAGGCCGACAGGGACTCTGCTCGCGACTGAAATGGCAGATTTGAAGGATCTCAGGCGAGAGTTATGGATAGGGTAACGGGAGAGACACGGAAAAGGTATTTTTGATGTATTAAAAATTTTAAGGTGATCAAAATGTAAATAATAAATTTTAAGTGTTAAATATGTAAATATCAATATTTGAAGTGATATATATATATATATATATATATATATATATATGTAAATCTCCCTTTTTTTTAACTTACGTTTTATTATCGTTTTACAATATGTTATTAAATTTTAATTATAATAATCCGTTTTATTAAAACTGAAAATTGGATGGCCATTGCTGTACGGTTATTTTTATCAACATGTGCCCTCATATCAGAAAATGAACGGTGTGTGATGAAGTTTCGCTACAGCTAAAGGCTTAAAATTGATTTTTCTAAGAATAAAATTTTCAAAATAATTAAATAATTTATATTCAATCAATAAATTCTAATTTTTATCAAGAAAACAATTAATTTTTTATTTAAAAAATTAATGGAGATATCATGATTAAATTTTAATTAGTAGAAATTTTAATTTCTTAATTTTTTTCAAATAAATAGAATATAAGGATTAAATAATTTTTAATATATTGAGCTCATATACAAATAAATTTAAAATTTTTAATATACATTTTAATCAAATTTTAATTAGATATCTCAAATCCTATCTATTCATGTGGAAGTTAATTGAGATACAATTGAATTAACCATTATCTACTTGAAATAATATTTTATTGAATATTTATTTATAGTTAATAAAAACATATAAAAAAATTTAGATATATTATAGTTATATGTTAATTTAGATATTTTAATAGTGTGTTTCAATAATTTCAAAGCTAATTTAATAGTTTCGAAATTCATTTGATCAAAATTTAATGAATATGTTTTGAAAAAAAATTGAATGTTAAACATTATTGTTAATCTTATACCTAATTATTTAAAATAACTAATAATGGAGTCAAATCATTAAGAATATAATGATTTATTCTTAATAAAAGTTAGTAATTATATTATATACTTAAAATTTTTTTTGTCAAACAATATTTTGATTAATTTGAATATCAATTACATAAAAATAGTCATATATAGCATAAATTCACTTATAAAATGATTATTCAACTTCTAAAGTCGCAAATTAATGATTGCATAAAATATTAATAAGAATATATGACAATAATAATAATTATTTTTATTGATCTCTATTATAAATATTAAGCAGAGATTAATGATGTTATTGTGGTTTGTAGTTATCATTATGTTAACATGATGATGATTAATTGTGTATTATAAAAATTTTAATGTTAATTTAATAATTTTGAAATTCATTGTGCTCAAATTTTGATAAGTACATTAAAAAAAATCAAAGATTTATGAGCATAAAGATATTAATTTTCTTAATTTATGTTCCATTATATAAAATAACTAATATGCAATAAAGTTATTAAGAATATAATGACTTATTCCTAATTAAAGTTAGCAACTATATTATATTCTTAATTTTTAAAAATCTGTTAATCACATAATCATTTCTAGGTAATGAGAACAAAAAATTACATATTAAATTTACCATTGGGAATTTTGAATATTTAATTTAAAAAATATATTTTATAGTTGATTATTTATAACATTCATGGGGAAAAAAACTTGGCTTTGTTTGATTCATTGAATGAGTAATTTAGATGCAAGTATGTCATGGATAAATGACATATATCCTTTGTCTATATAAAATGACTATTTAAAATTAGATTGGACTAATCAATTTGATTGATTTGATCAAGAACCAGCCTATTGTCCTATATAGGAAGCTTAAAATCAGCATAGCAATGAATCAATTGATGGTCAAAATTGCTTGTTCAATTGGCGAATCGTTGAACGTAGACTGGTTTTATATGACCAATTGTTTCAATATATGTTGTTTAATCTTAGTCAAAGGCAAACATAAATAATTAAAAATCACTTAACCAAGTTGTCCAAATGTACACAAACCCTAAATCCTCACCTCTTGCCTATCTTGACTTTTGAGCCTATCTCTAGTGTCATAAGTTTTAAGCGAAATCATCCTCGATATTCCCACTAAAAACCACACATGCTACGGAATAAGCGACATTGATGTCGCCGCCACAATTGACATCTCAATACATCTACCATGGCTACATTATAAACTTTAAATTTAATCTTTTGATTTTGTCTTGATTTTTGATCTAACACAATCTTAAATGATTAAAAAAATAATCGTATAACATTCATCAAAAAATATTTTTTCCATCTTCTTTAGTTGAGCATGGGATGTTGCTCACAAATCAAGATAAGGAAGATATTGTTGCCTTGGTGAAGAAGGATGCCATGTTTAGGACAAGCTGACCAATTGGAGTGATGAATTCTAGTGGAATAGTGAAAGAAATTGGATGGGGATGATTTGGGAGAAGAAATAAAATAAAACCCTCTTTTGTATTATATTATAAATTTATTCATTAATAAAATATAATTAAGATAGTTACATAAGGATAAGATAAAACTTATCATGATAAATTAATTGAATTAATTAAATATCATAGTGTGTTTATAACTTGTGTTTAATGACAATATTTAGATAATGCAAAGCAAATAATGATAGTAAATTATCAAAGCACAACTAATTTAATTATACACTCAAATGTTTAATAGTCCCCTTGAGAAGAACGTTAATCATACTAGTTTTAGAAACAAAAAGATAAATTTTGCATGGGAAAAATAGATTATTTTAAAGGTGTGAACAATGAGTGTAGTTTAAGACAAATAGATTATTTTTTGCCTTTTTTTACATAATTATAATTTAATCTTTTCTTGAAATGTTTTTCATATTAAAATGGAACTATGTAAGAATTAATTTATTATTTTGACACATAATTTCAATAAAAAAGTGAATATAGCATATAATCATTTTAGTGAATTTAAATATCCCTAAATGAAAAGTTAATTATATACAAAATTGGACGTATTGACATAATGAAATAACACCTCGTTGAGATAAAGGGTAATATTAGTGGATGCAAAATTATCACATAATGTATATTATAATATGCAAGAAAATTTAAAATAATTATCTAAACAAAGCAAGACTAAAAAGGGGATAGTAAAAATTTATATCATTATCTAGCTACTAAAATAGAGGGGGTTCTAATTCTCTTTTCAAAGCACAAAGTTCAACTGATCATGATAGATAGTTTGACAATGAGAAGAGAGATTAATAAAATCAAATAAAAATATTTTTTTCCATAATAAAATTAAGATCACAACCAACCTTAAAAAATGTGGATACACTAATGACAGATGACTAAACAGACAATAGAAGTAGTACCTAGATTGTTGGATGAATTTTTTATTATGGAGAAAGATGATTTTGGCCTTGTTGGATGAATTTTTTATTATTACATACCTATAAATGCATTTAATTCATCTTTTGCACAAAAAACCATTCATGCAATTGTAGCTATTGGCCACATCTACCAACACCCCTCTTATTATAAAATGAAAGTAAACTTATTAAAAGATTGTAAAGTAGAACCCATAATATTTGTTGAGTCTTATAGGTGTTGAAAAGAGAGTGGATACACTAATGCCAGATGACTAGACAGACAATAGAAGTAAAATTTTAATCAATTTTTTATTTTATTGTCTACACAATATTTCATTTTTAAAATCAATTAATGTTTCTAATGTAAAAAAATATGCTCTAGCTACATATAACATAATTTTTGGTCATCTTTTATTGAAAACATTTAAGATGATGTTGTCAACTTATCATGTCATTATGAAGTTCCTAGGAGGATGGGAAGTTATAATAGTTGTGGTGACTTACTACAATTAAGAGCCTATCATTTGAAGATTGTTGGCAACATCCAAGAGTATATGATACAATCGGATGCAAGAAAGAGAAGTATCCTGGAGGCTACAAAAATAATATAAGAAGTCTTTGTTGGAGATACCGAAGTTGGCAAGACCTTCAAGGTTAGTATTGCCTTCAATGCAGAATTAAGGTGTTGATTTCAAATTTAAAAGAGCATAGAGATTTGTTTGCTTCGTTGGTAGAAGAGATGCCAAGCATGATATTGCCTGCCATAGGAATGTTGATTTAAAAGCATGGTTGATTAAGCAACAGATGTTATTAGTGGAAACTACTCTTATCGAGCCAATAAAAAAGAAGTAAAGAAATTTCTTGATGTTAGATTCATTTGGGAATGTAGATCTGGGATCATTAATGTAATAATAATGGTGTAAAAGTTCAACAACAAATGGAGGATGCATGTCAACCTCGAAAACATGAACTATGCTTACCAAAATGATAAATATTCGTTGCTTTGTATTTATGTACTGTGGTGAAAAATTTCTATATAGGGAGTCACCTTCAAATATGTGGGGAGAAATGAAAGAAGCAAAGCATATAGAAATTCATCTTTTTAGGACGCTACGCAGATCTGTGGATGTACTTATTCAAATGATTGAGTACATCATCAAGGAATAGTGTACTATCTTGAAAGATAGAAGTCACTACCCTTCAATGGACCTAATCACCTCAATAAGGACTCCTAAGAATGATGGATCTGCATATGTACCAGAGATTCTTCCCCTACTTTACATGAAAAAGTAAAGTAGAGTTTATTTTAAATCGGGTTTGTTAAGTTCCCTATAGGGGCAAGCCCCCATAGTTAATTACATTCTAAGGAATGGGGACTATTAGGAAAACTCTCGATTAAGGTAAATGATCATTGTTTTCAAAGATTTTAATAGGAAAAAACTATCAATCGATTGGTTAATTTTTGAAGATCAAATGGGATTGATCAAAGAGAGAGTTATTATCGAAGTCAAAAGAAAGATAAGTAGGAGATGCACACGATGCTAAGAAACCTAGCGAGCAGCTCAAACTATCCTACAGTTAGGCTTTATATTTTTGAAATTGATTTAGTTTGTTTGAGTTGTATTTTTTATAATAAATTTAAGACTTATGATTCCTTAACACAAGATTAAAGAAATGCCTAAGAGATGAGGAATTATGCTTATGGCCGCAAAAGGGAAGAAGCAATCTCAAAACCTAAATCTAGGAACTTTGGCGAGGGCTTAAAGCACAACCTAAATCTAAGATGAAAATGAGTAATTAGTTTGCCTTCATAAGTAAGGACAAATCACCCGACAACTTGGACTTACAATCGCCTGGGGGTGACCGCCAACTAACTCTTCCTATAATTTTAAATACATGTAGGCAAGTCTGTATGCTTATGCAAGATAGCTAAGCTGTTCTTTATTTAGAAAGAGACTAAGTCCTTAAACTCACTCCTTAAAGAGACTAGATCATGTAAAAAGTATGATTCAAATGACCTAAATCTAATGCAATTCAAATTTTATTTTATTTTCATTTTGGACAATTATTTTGACTCAGGCTAATAGGATTCATATGCCTAATGCATAAGAAATAAAGTTATTGGCCAAAATCAACGAGAAGGGAGGAGGTGTGTTTCCACCATGGCTCATAGTCGTTTTCTAAATGTGGAAGCCCTCCAATCAAGAGTGAAATAAGATGTATTTATGCATGATATTATAAAAGAAATGTTCATCCAGCTAAGGGGTAATTCTTTTATTTTGATTTTAAACCTAAGCTTTATGTGAGGTTATGAGTTGTTAAGTTGGATAAAAGATTTATTTTTCTATAAAGAGGCTAATCCACATCCAAGCCATACATAAAGCAAGAAAAAAAAATTAGAAAAAGCATATCACTTAAAGCAAAAGCTAAACAAATCACCAATAAATTTATAAAGCTAATCACAAAAAAGAATAAAAGACCAGTGGTCTGGCACCACCGCATATACTCAAAAATATCAAATGTGGGTAGCCGAGCTCTACCTTTATACAATCTGAATTACAAATGGATTAAATTATAACTAAATAAGAAATTCATTGTTATAGGGGTCTTCAAGCTTTCTTTCTTCATTCTTCTTTTCTTCTTTCTTCTTGATTCTTTCTTTCTTCTTTCTTTCTTTCTTTCTTTGATTCCTTCTTTTGGATGGTTGGAAGGTGGATGCTCTAAGGTTTCACATGGTACATAAGATAGGACATTATGACCAATGCTCATCCTAATCCCCATAATAATCATTCCAAAATTCTAATTGCACAAATTTACATGAAAAGGAAAAGAATGGAAATATAACTAACACTTGCATGACAGTGATTAACTAAAACAAACCACACAAATCCAAGCATGTATATTAGACTTATCACCCCACACAAGGGTGACTAAGTCCACCTGGCCTATTGGATTATGCATAGGTATAAAGCACCTACAAGTAAAGCATTTATATTTTTATTTATGATAGTTATAAGCACAATCATAGAAATAATGATTAGACTAAGAGCATCCTACCATTCATTTTATAAGCATACACCTTAACATCCAGTCAAAAACATATATCACAAAACAAAACAAAATATCAAACCATGCACCATCCTAACCTAAAGCTAGAAGTGGTGACTTAGGCTAATGTGTGTGCTTTGAAGGTTTGTGTGGTATGCTTAGCTATGGCTTTAGGTTCAAATTTTCTAAGTGTGAAAACATGTTCAACTTAAAGGAGAGTTTCATTTAAGTTATTTAATTATTTTGGGTTGATTTTATTTCATGTCTTGATTTGATTCAAGTGGGTCCTACAATCAATTACTAAGTTATAAAGAGAGGGAAAGAGAAGAGAACTTCTCTTTCCTTCCCTAACCTAAATAATTTCTAAAGTAGGTTCACATGTTAGTGAATGTTTTGATTAAATCTTTTAATTAATCCTAAGTTTAGATAAACTCTAAACAAACCTATTCAAAAAGAAAGGCATTTTAAAATTATGAAAGCATGTAAACAAATTCACTTTAATTAAATCCTAAAGAAATTCTTATGGAATAAGAAAGTTTAAAATAAATCAAAGTGTATTCAATGTGATTTTTGTTTAGTTTGAAGTTTGATTTAATTTTAAAGAGATGAGTTGAGTTTCCTGTTCCTAACCAATTCCCACATGTGTTTGATATTTTGGTTTAATTTTTAGATGACTAAATTCATTTTTATGTATTAATTAGGTTAAGATATGAATTAAGTAACTTAATTAACCCTTACCTACACCACCTTAGCATAGTTAACCAAATACTTATGAGCCAAGATGACATAAAAACTCACAAGGAATTTAAATTTGTAATGCACTTAATAAGAAAAAGGCCTAGTGTAATTTGGCTCATAATTAAAGGTTAATTAAGCTAAGGGATTTATCTTAAGTAATTTCAAAACACCCTTTCATACATATGAATTAGGTTTTGATTTCCTTAATTGAACTTAGGATATTAAACACCTAAGCATATACTCAAAGTAGATTAATTAAGTTCTGAAAGTTTTTAGAATTTAAAAAAATTAATTAAGGGGATAATTAATGAATTAACTCTTAATTAAGAGAAGATTAAGGAAAGAAAAGGGGGGGGGGGGTTAGGGAATAGCTTAGGAAAAATGCTCCAAAATTATTCTCTAAACCTCCTATCTTTTGGATTTGACCTTAATCAACTTTAATCATGGATTAAAACCACTAATAACACCTTAATGATCCTTAATTACATAAGGAGGGTAATTAAGAAATCCATATGCAATTCTCCTAATTAAGCCTTCAATAAATCCCAAGAAAATTAGGGGAGGCAGAAGTCATCCCTTAAAATATACTCAAAAAGTTTGGGATTAATTAGAGGCTTAACTAAAAGTTAATTAGCAAAATGATGTTTCCAATAAAATCTAAAATTAGAGAAAAGCATAATTTAAAATCCCTTGAAATTAATTTTAAAATATTCTAGGTTGAATTATCTTTCCATAAAAATTTATTTCATATTTTCTAAATTTTATTGAGAGAGATATGAATTTTAGAAGATCTAGAGATTAATTAGCATTTAATTAAATCCCTAACTAATCCTCCTTCTCACGGTGCGACGCATGGTGGTGGCAGTCAGCATGCTTTACACGGGTTGCATCATGAACCCATCACTTAAACATAGCATCTAAAAGATAGCATGATGACAGATGTGCTTTGGTCTCTGCCGTCCGATCAAAGATTAGATGACCAGAGATCTCCCCGTGGTTTAAAAAAAGGATATAAGAAATTCTAAACGTGGGAATTATCTTGGCCGTCCATCCAAAATGTGCGGATGGATGGATGAGATCTCTCCAGTTCTTCCCCTTAGATAAATAAAGACCGTCCATGATCTAGGGGAAGACCCGAGCTCGATTGAGCTCGGATTTAAATAAGACTTAACCCACACCATCTAAAGGCAATGAGTGGCACATCTAACGGTGGGATTTGCTTGAATTAAAAATTCTCTTCATAAAGGACCAACACCTCCTATGCTAGGTGGTCAAAAAATTCCATAACTCACTGGAGGTGATCACCGTGCTCGAGATCGATGAAGTAGTTTCGTCTAGTGGAGATGACGCCCTGTTGAAATTCCTAGGCCTTGGGATTGAGTGGCTTACTCTATGGACCAACACCAGTTGAAGATCCTTATGGCTTTGATCCAATTGCTCCTCTTCTTGCTATGGGAACTCCAATGGAAGCTTGAGTGTGCTCGGATTGGTCCTTAGAAGAAGTGTGCAAGAGGAATTGGGATGGTTTTCAGTGTGGAGAAAGTTAGGAGATCAAGTGAGCTCCCCTGTTTTCACACTATTCAAATGAGAAGATGAAGTTTGATCTCACTCTAAGAAGCTTGGGGAGGCTGAGGAGTTGTTTCTCTGACTTCCCTAGGTTCAATCGAATTGGTGAATGATAGTTTTGAATTCAAATAGGGGGAGTATATCTCCCCCTTGAAGGATCGGATGGTCGCAAGCCATTTTAATCCAATTGATCATAATGAGAGGAATTTTAATAGTTAGATGTGTGCACATGGTTGGTTTGAGGCCTTAAGTGGATTTCCAACCTCCCATGTGCTTGGATTTGAGTGGAAGAGGGATTTTGAATTAGCCATTTTGACCTATGGGGTCGGGTTTGGCCTTGGAGCCAATTGGGCTGACCCAAACCCATTGGGTTGGATGCACCACTCTTCATTAGGTCCCCTTGAGCTATTAGGAAAGCATCAAGTTGATATGAAGAGGGTATGACCAAATTACCCATAGATTAAGTCAAAATTTGTTCTATGACCTAGGGGTAGAATGGTCTTTTTGCTGATTTTTCAATGTGGATATGTTGGGTATGTGGAGAAACTAGGTTTGGAAAAGTTTTATGAGATTTGGAATTCATTTGACAAGGTTTAGCTCATGTTGACCCATTTAGGTCAAAATGGGTCAACTTGGGTCAAGTTGACCAATTGGTCAAATTGGGTCAAGTTCATATGATCATTTGAAATATTTTGGTGGCCTTGGTTTGGTTCAATTTGGATTGGTTTTGAATTTGGCTCATATGACTTCATTTAGGTCAAATGGGTCAAGTTGACCTATTTGATCCATTTGACCTATTTGAGGTAGGTCAAGGGTAGGTTTAGGTTAAGTTAGTCATATGGAGTGGATTGGTATCTTTGTTTCCAATCAATTTTGGTTATGTTCAATTTTGGCTCAACATGACCCTTTTAGGTCAAGTTGGGTCTAAGGTCAATTGGGCTAGGTTAGGCCTAGTTGGCCAATTGAGGCTTTGGTCAAGTTCAACAAGTGATTTGGGGACTTGACCCATTGGTTTGGATCAATTTGGCTTAGATCATGTTTTGACACATTTTGACCCTTTAGGTCAAGTTGGGTTCAACTTGGGTCAAGTGGCCAATTGGGCTAGGCTAGGCTCAAATGTTGGCTTGGTCAAGTTCAAAATAGGTCATGAGTGAAATCAGATCAATGGTTTCAATCAATTTGGCCTATGGTGAATTTAGCTATGTTAGGTTTCATTTTGGGCTAAGTGTTGACTTAGTCAACCCTTAGGTTTGACTTAGTTTGACCCAATTTGATTGATTGATCATCCCATGATGATTGTTGATCATGATGAGAGGTAAATGTGAGTTTGGTTCAATCCAATTTGGTTAGGATTAGAATTTGGCTCATAAGAGTACTTTAGGTCACTTTAGGTCAAGTGAGCTTAAGTGGGTCAAATGACTTGGTCAAAGCTTGATTTGAGCTTGATTGAACTTGTATATGGATTCATGATTGAAATATAAATCCATTTGCAAGTGGTTTGAAGTCAAATGGGTTTTGGTTCATTTGATAATTTCATATTCAAAGGAAGAATATGAAGGGATTTTGGCTTTGATTTTTGACTTGGGTTTTGATTGAGTGATTGAAGTTTGTATTTATATATGGCTTTATGATTGTAGGGTTGATTGAATCATGAGAGAAAATCAAGAGTGGCTTGATTTGTGATTGATTTGACTAAGTTCAAAATTTTGGCTTGAAAGCTTACGTTTGATTATGAGTAGATTTGAGTTTGATTTTTGGAATTGGTTTTGATTGTTTGAATTTATATTTCATTTATATATGTGAATATAAATGAGAATATAAATGAATCATGAAAAAATTTAAATGATTTGAAGTGGTTTAATCATGATTTGGGCTAAATCCATTAAGAGGGATTTAAAGGACTTAGGAAAATTTTGGAGTTTGGAGTTTGAATTTTTGAATTTGGTTTAATTAGTTTATATTTATATTTCATTTATATATGTGAATATAAATTAGGATATAAATGAATTATGAGAAAATCCCATGAATTTGAATTGGTTTGATCAAGGTTTAGGCTAAATCCATAAGGGAAAACTTAAAGGACTTAGAAAAATTTTAGATTTGATTTTGAATTTTGAGTTTAGTTTGATTGGTTTGAATTTATATTTTATTTATATATGTGAATATAAATAACTAATATAAATTAATTATGAGAAAATCTAAAATATTCGAATAGGTTTTGATCAAAATTTTGGTTAAGTCCTTAAGGGAAGATTAAGGACTTAGAAAGATTTGAACTTAGGAATTTTTATGGATTTCATTCATGGGTTTCAATTATAGATTTCAATCATGGATTTCAATCATATGGAGTTGATTTGAGTTTGGAGAAAATGAAATGAGATTGATTTGGAGTTTGACTTGAAAGAAAAGTGAAGAATGGTTTAAGCTAAGGGTAGGAAATTTTCCTAATACCCCTAAGGCATGACCTATTCTTATGGCTAACTCTTCTAAGTCTCTAGGGCTAGGTTGAGTGTTCACCTAATCGCTAGACGTGTCTTAAGACTAAGGATCTCTTAGTGTATAAGAGGAAGCCTATGTTTAAGATGGAGGGGTTGAGAGCTCATCCTGAAAATGAGGTCAACAAAGGGCGCCAAATAGGTGTGGTGTGACTGACAAGGAATACCGTACATATTGGTGTTGACCGAAATGATCAACAACACCAAAAGATCACAAGCACTAACATAAATGATCTATCCTTAACCCAAGGAATAGAAGGAATCTAGAGCTTAGTCCAATGTGGCTCTACTTATGTTCAAGACATAAGAGAGAGAGAAAAATCCACTAAGGGATAGAATGGGTGAACCTTCCACTAGGGAAGCATTCAAGTCATCCGCAAGGGGATGAGAGGTTTGATTTGATTCTCATCGGGGAGAAAAGATTTATTTAGTTTTGTTGTTTGTTGTTTAAGCTCCTATTGGGGATAGAGAAATGAACTTTCCATTGGGGAAGCAAGTCCAAGTCATCCATAAGGGAGAGTATGAAATCCTCTGCGGGATTAGAATTTTAGATCCGCTGGAGGACTGGAAAGATTTCATCTCACTGAGGAGAAGAAAAAGGTTGATTTAGATCGATTGATTATTTTGTTTCTTTGTTTCATTAGATTTTTTTGTTGGATTTGTTTTAGATTTTGGATTTTAGATTTGGAGATGGACCTTGTTGGTTTGCGATGGATCGCACTGAGTAGAAGCCACGGAGGCCTAAACATAACTCAGGTTTACCAATCCAAAGGGGTAGTATACTTAAACACAAAGTAGGACTAGCCAACCAAGGGGATGCCTTTCAGTATACAATAGCTATACTAGGAAGAAAGTGTAGTAGACTTACATCCTCCAAAGTAGGGACCAATTGCTGGGGTAATCTATTGACAAGACAACAGATTGAACCCAACCTAAGACTGATTATTGAGTGAATGCTGCTGGGGGACTTAAATCAACTTAAGGATAATCAAAGATTAATTTTATTTTTTAGATTTGTTTATTTTAATTATGATGAATCCCATTGGTTAGTGATGAATGGCCATGGAGTCCTAGACCTAATTGATTTACCAATTCAAAGGGAGTAGTCTACCAACCACAAGGTAGGACTATCTGACCAGAAGGGGTGCCTTTAGGTTTGCAATGGCAAGTTAGGGAAAAAGCATGGGGACTCACATCTTCCAAAATGGGGAACCACTGGGGTGATCGATTGTTTTGGACAACAAATCAAACCTGACCTAGGGCTGACTATTGAGTGAATGTCGTTAGGGGACTTAAATCAACTCAAGAATAGTCAAGAGTAGATTTCATTTTTTAAAAATTTATTTATTTTGATGGATTCCATTGGTTTGCACTAGATCAAACTGAGAAGGAGCTGATATTAGCCTAGACTTATCTCAAATTTACTGAACCAAAGGGAGTAGCATCTCGGCCGATGGGAGAGCTATCCAACCAAAGGAGTGCCTTTTAGTTTGTGATGATCAATTTAAGGGAAGAAATCTCAGAAACTCACTTCTTCCACTAGAAAAGACCATTGGGGTGATCGATTGCTTTAAGCAACAAATCAAATCTGACCTAGGGCTGCCCGTCGGTTTGTGACATGCTAGAAAGAATGCATCATAGCCTTATATCTTTCAAAGCGGAATGAATACCGGGTAACCTGCTTATGGAAAAGCAAATTAAACCTGACCTAAGGGTGATTATGGAGTGAGTACCGAACCAGGGATTTATCTCACCGTAGTGCAATTCCTATAGAGTTTCGACACGCCTAAAGATATGATGCCCGCTTGGGAAAAGGGGACCTTTGGGGCTTAAATTCTAATACAAGAATTAATTTTATTTATTTTAGTTTATTTTATCACAATTGTTTATCAAACCGAGAAGGAGCTTACATCGCCTGACCTATCTTAGATTTACTGAACTAAGGGAGAATCTGCATATCCATAGAACAAATTCTCCAACCATAGGGGTGGCTACTAGGAAAGGGGGATTGTCCAATCGAAAAGTAACTCGGGCAGTGTCTAAGTGGGGTCGCAAAGGACTAATCCAAATAGAGTGCCTACAAGGGATGGGGCTGCTAAGGGCTTAATCCAACACCCTGGAGAAGATGACATGGCTAATCATATACCCAATAGGTATTTGGTGTCCAACTCAAGAAAAAAACTTGGGGACTCATATCTGCCAAGAGTGATGTACTCATCGGGTGAGTCACAGCATAGTGAACATCAACCAACCTAAGATGATTGTTAGTTTATAATAATCAGCCTATGAAGAAAGCTCGGGGACTCACATCCTCCTATAGAGGAACTGACTGCTGGGATAATCTATCTTCGGCTCGACAGGTGCTATCCGACCTAGGGCGACTATTGAGTGAATGCCACTAGGAAACTTATATCAACCAAAACATAGTCAAGAGGAAAGGAGCCTCTGGGGACTTACCCTAAACCTCAAATATACTTAACCTGAAACATGATGGTTAGTTCAAGAAGAAAGCACAGATACTCGCATCTTCTTAAACAGAGTCAACATGAGGTAGCATCGACGCAAGGAAGCTACCATACTAACAAGGTGCTGTTTTACAATGATCAAATTAGAAGAAAGTGGATTCACATTGTATAACAAATGACCACTGACACATTACCAGGTAGATAGCATGGACTGACCTAGAGTAGCTAATAAGTGAGTGCCACAGGGGCTTGCTCCCACATCAAAATATCTTGAGATAAAAGATTTATATTTATTTTATGCATGTGTTGGAAGGAATAGTATGCCTCTTAGGTTCTCTCACACCTATCCTAAACACACTAAAGGTTTGATGAAATGGTGCCAGATGGAAAAAAGGATTCAGACTAAGAAAGGATGTCACTTAGGTTCTCTTACACCTATTCTAGTTATGCTAATCGAAATAGAATGCCTCTTGAGTTCTCTTACACCTATTCTAATAGCGTTTGGAGATTGTGTTTGTGTTATGAAAGAGGGATAAGATGCCACTGGGGGACTCTTACACCTACCCTAAACACGCCATCATGGATTCGCAAGACAGCAAACAACACTTGAAAGAAGAGAAGATTTGATGAATGGAATCATATTTATTTTTTTAATGATTATTTTCAAATATGATTTGTTTCATGGGTAATATTTCTTTAGATAGAGCCCATTAAAAAGCATCGTGTTCCCCTTTACAATCAATAAGTCGATAAGATCCTCCTTGGTAGGCATTCTCTATGACATAGGCCTTCCCAAGTGAGTTCAAACTTTCCCATCTTTTGATGGGCAACAATTGGCCTTAGACTAACACAAGTTCTCCTACTTGGAAAGACCTAGGTGCCTTGTTATGAGCTTGAATCATTTTTGCCTTGTACAACTCAAGGTTTTAACATGCCCATAGGCAACTTTCCTCCAAACCTTCGAGCTCTTCTAACTGCAACTTTTCATTCTATTTTGAAGTGATCTTGCTACCCAATGCTATCCTTAGTGATGGGAGTTGAACTTCTAAGGGAAGAATGGCTTCAGACCCATACACTAAGGAAAATGGAGTAGACTAACTTGGAGTGTGGTATGAAGTGTGGTAGGCCCACAATGCTTCAACCAACTGCTCATGCCACTATAGTTTATTACCATCAAGAGTTTTCTTCAATATATGGATGAGAGTTTTGTTGAATGCTTCTACTAAGCTATTTGGTCTAGGGTAGTAGATGGTGGAGTATATCCAATCTATACTGTGTCTTTTGGCAAAGTTGTTGATCTTTGTGCTTTTGAATGCAGTACCATTATTGGATATAATTTATCGAGGCACCTCGAACCTATATACGATATAGTTTTTGAAAAATTTAAGTACATGCTGAGCTATGACCTCTCTGAGTGGGATGGCTTCCACCCACTTGGAAAAGTAGTCGGTGGCAGCTAAGATAAATGCCCCTTGAAAGAAGGAGGATCGATCGGACCCATAATGTCGATACCCGAACACTCAAATGGCCATGAGGCCAATGTAGGGTGTAGAAGGTTGGGTGGTTGGTGGAGAACCACACTGTGCACCTAACATTGATGGCATCTCCTAGATACATCCATTGAATCTGTAATCATCAAAGGCCAGTAGTATCCAAGTCTCTTGATCTCTGTCTTCATCTTCAGATCGGATTGATGTGCTCCACATAAACTTGCATGTACCTTGATTACAATGCCATGGGCTTCATGTTTGTCTAAACAGTGTAACTACATTTGGTCAAAGGACCGATGGCACAGGGTGCCATCAACAAGGGCGTAGCAGAGAGCTCTTTATTTCAGCTGATGGGCTTGTGACTTTTCTTGAGGTATGCCGGCGTTCAAGTAATCTATAAATGATTGCCTCTAATTCAGCTCCTTGTCCATTTTGGAAATGGAAACCTCCCTTCAAAAAAAAGTCTCTCGATGAGTTCAGGATTAATAAGGGATAGGACTGGTCTATTTTGGACCCTTATTGAAATGGACTCATCTTTCAGACATGCCAATTCTTTGGCAAGTTTGGCTAAGGCATCTGCTACTATGTTCTCTACTCGAGGAATCTTGTAGATGGTGACTTCGAGAATCTGGGACAACAGCTTCATGGTATACTTGTAGTAATGACAAAGCTTTGGCTTGAGGTCCTGGTAAGACCTGGCAATTTGGTTGATGACCAAATGAGAATCCCCAAAGATGTTGATGCTCTTGACACTGATAGTGATGGATAACTCCAGATCAGCAATCAAATCCTCATACTCAGCTTTATTGTTGGTGCAGGGGTTGGGAAGATAGTATGAGAATCTCATCATATTGCAGTTTGGAGTTAGAAGAACTATTCCTATTCCTGCCTTTCCTGGGAGAATAGATCATGGTGCTTCACCTTTAAGAAAAGAAGCAGCACCATCAAAATATATCTCCCATCGATTGCCAGCCTCCCCTAAGTTCATGATTTGTTCATCGGAGATCATCACTAAGCGAGGAGAATTAGGGTGTGATGCTAAGAAATCACTAGTGCTTGTCCTTTTACGGGAGGGTACAAATGTGATATCAAACTATGAGAGAATCATGGACCATGAGCCAAAATGTTTGGATAGCGTTGGCCGTGTCATGAGATACTATGGATTTGTTCTAGAGATCAAGTTCACCTTATGAGAAAGCATGTAATTAGCTTTTGGGGCAAAGATTAAAGCTAGGCTGTTTCTGGTGGATAGTTGCTTTCAAGGATTAGATGGAGAGGTAGTAGAGACTCTCCCTTTGTCATTGGCTTGGGCCAATGAGCGAGAGTCATCAATGTAGTATTGTAGAGGATGAGTGGCACCGATAGGGGGTTGTGAGAACTGGCGGCTTCACCAAATATTCTTTGATATCTTTGAAAGCATGTTGGCACTTATCATCCCACTTGAACTTGGCATCCTTTTTGACAAGTGCTGAGAATGGCTTGCATCTACTTGATAGGTTTGAGATAAAGCGTCTTAGATATGCCAGCCATCCTTGAAAGGATCTGAGTTGAGTTAAACTCTTAGGAGGTGACATTTGTAAGATAACTTTAATCTTTTTAGGATCTATTTCTATTCCCGTGACAATAAAACCCAAGAAATTTCAAGTTACTCAATGCACACTTGTGGGATTCATTTGAGGTTATATTATCTTAACTATTCAAAAACTACTCTCAAGTCAAAGAGCTGGTCTTCCTTTTCTTTGCTCTTGTCTACTAGATCATCAACATAGCACTCAACCTGATGATGGATGAGTTCATTGAAGATCTGAGTCATGGCTCGTTGGTATATAGCACCAACATTTTTAAGGTCAAAAGTTATGACCCTATAACAAAAGATTCTGATTAGGGTTCGAAAAGTAATGTTTTCATCTTCAGGAGATATCTTGATTTGGTTGTAGCCAGATGACCCATTCATGAAAGAAAAGACTGCATGAGATGAGCCAATGTCCATCATTAATTCTGGTATAGAAAGAGGAAACTCATCCTTAGGGCATGCCTTGTTTAAATCCCTAAAATGATGCATATGTGAATTTGGCCATTCTTCTTCTTAACTAGGATGATACTAGCCAACCAGGTAGGATATTTTTCTTCCCTGATGAAACTAGCATCGATCAATTTTTTGACTTCAAAAATGACCTGTTGTTCAATTTCTAATCGCATGCATTTAGGAGCTTGCTTAATATGGGTAGCGTTAGGGTATATTACTAACTTGTGGATTGCAATACCAGGAGATAATCCAGGCATCTCTTCATCACTCCATGCAAGTAGTCTTTAAACTCAGTCAATAGCCTAACTAAGTCATTGGTTTCTTCTTCATTCAATAATGAATTGATGTATGTTAGGCGTGGATTTTCTTCTTTCTCGAGGTTTATTTCTTTAAGCTTGTCGATTATTGAATGAATCTCCTCTTCAAATTTTGGCAGTGCTTCTTTGACCTGGAGATCATCTAGATTATCTGAGATTTCTAAACACACATTCTCTTAAGAGTTGGTGTTGTGTGAGAAGAAACTATCAGACTCCAAATAGTTGATAACAACTAGGCAATAATCTTCATCATCGACCGGACCCACTATACCAAATTCTAGTCATGCTCTTGATTGTGCTTCCCTGCCTGTATTGTTCTATAGCCTTTCAAAGTATTTTGACCTGTGCTTGGACCATGTATGAAGAACTAAACCTTTATGTATAAGATTTTGAACACAAGGCGAGTAAAAGTCAAAAGGTAATTCCATTAGTTCTTTAAAAGTATCCTCCTCAAGCTCTACATCAACTTCAAGGCTTGAGGATGATGATCCCAAAAAGAACTTCTGCTTCATGTCATTGGAAGACTTAGGGACTTCCTTAACTACTAAACCTTCAACTTTATGAGATGTAAGTGAGGTAAGAGCTAAGGTTTCCAACTACTATCTAATAGTTTCACATAAACTAGATTTGAATACTTTGCTTTGCTTGGAGGCCTAGTCTTCATCTCTGTCTGGATCAAAAGTCACCTCCAATGGAACCCACTGAGAGGGGTTAGCTAGAATACTAACCACATTAGACTCATCCTTCGAGCAGCTACTCCTATGAACTGGAACACAATCTCTGTTGGTTGATGGCCAACTAGGGGATCTTCCACCTCTGGAATTGCCTCTGTTTCTGCCTCAGCCTGGTGAGGTTGAACCATCCTACCCACATGTTCATATGATGCAATGAACTGTGAGTCGAATGTGATATACAGATCTATTTCTTCTTTGATTCCCCTTTCTTGTTCACTTAGACTTTTATTTTTTTATTTATTTTCTTTTCTTTTGATTCTTTTTTTTCTTTTGATTTTGCATTTGAATTGTGTTCAAGTTCATGAGAAAGAGTGTTTTGAGGAAGATAGTAGGTCGCATCTTCATAAATCTCAACCTCTCTAATTAAAAATGGCTTTTCATCTCTGTTGACACGGTATTCAATTCCATCTTTTCTGAACTTGATGCACTGATGAAGAGAAGATGGAAGATCTTGTTCTGATGTATCCAAGGCCTGCCAAGCAAAGTAGTGAACAAAGTATTCGAATCAATGATGTAGAACTTGGCTTTGGTCTTCTAGTCACCGATCTCCAAGGGTAACACTATAGAACCTAAAGCCCGCTCACCTGATCATTGAATCCTCTCAACATCATCCTCAGTGTGGAGATGTCAATCTCAAATAGGCAAGGGTCTTTAGACTCATAATGTTCACCGATGCATAATCCATGAGAACCTGTGAGTCTAAATATGTCCATGTCGACTGTGATGTAGAGGGGACGGTTGTGCTCCAAGTCCCCCGGAAGAAGGTCTTTATCTATGAAGGTAATCCCTTGGGCTTCTTTTGCATAATGTGCTTCCTCACCTATAGTAGTAAGTTGAGCTAAGCATATTTTAGGATCAAGGAGGACCTTGATTAGTGATTTCCTCATCTATTTGGATAAGATAATGACATCATATATGTTTAGCTTAGATGACAACTTTCTTAGATGAGAAAGGATATTGTAGTCCACCTTCGGTTGGTCTTCCACAAGCATATCCAAGGGTGGAGCATCTTGTGGAAGGGCTTCGATCTTCAATACCAATGACTTGTTTCCCTCTATCTTAAGGTACTACCCTAGGAGGTAGAACCTTGCCACTGTAAAAGTTGACTTCGGTGATCTCTTGAGGCAAGGTTGTGGAAGATTCTACTTGCACATCAGGCTCTCCTACAGCTTCTCCTAAGGGACCCTCAGACTCAGATGATTCCAAGTCTATCTCTAGAGGTGAACCCATAGTGTTCAGAGTTGAGAAGTCCAACTCTAAATTAGAAAGAGGAAGATCAAAATTGTTATAGTTATTTAGACTTGAAGAGTTATCATTAGGAATAGAAGAAGACAGCACATCAGAAGTGAAATAGATGTAATTCAAACAAGCTTTATTCTTCAATTTTTTGGAATTGTTTGGGGGTACAAAGTAGAAATCAAGTAAAGTGAGTGGAGTAAGGGATTTGGTGCCCTTATCTGCTGATACAAGGGTTCTACTAGTAGAAGAAACAGAAGAGCTAGCTGAAATGGAAGAAACCAGGTGTGGATGTCGAATCAAGGTCGGGAGGTGGACAGACTAGCTAAAGGTCTATCCCGTCGACACTGCCGCTGAGCTACCCCTTTCCTAGAGTTGGCACTAGCAACTTGCAAACCTTCCTTGGGGTTGGAGGTTTGAGCTGACTCAAGCACCTCTAAGGAAAGCTTCTTGATCTTATGGATGATCTTCTTAGAGATTTTGGATAGAGAAATATCCCAACCTTCTTTAGTCTTGGTAGGATCACATGTATCCCCAAGGATTACCCTAATGAAATTGGAAGGTTGTTCCACAAGGTATTCCTTTGGGATGATTACAGCACCGATCTTGAAATTGTGTTCAAGCTAGTCCTTAAATGTAAAGTAATTCTCCAAAACATGGCTAGCATATGGTGGAAAGGGCAAAAGTTTGGATCATGACTTTTGCCTACTTCCTCCGGTCTCCTAGGCTTTGGTAGCTGAAAATCAAGTTTCTTTAAGAGATTCTTAAAGATTTTCCTGATTACCTACCTCTTAAAAGAATAAGGTTTGTTTAACTTATCTAAAAGAGTAGTGGACATAGCTACCGACGGGTATGCATGTCATTACTAGTGGTATGGTAAGGTGGTGTGGCCGGCCATGGAGGTCGTGGGTGGAGGCGTAGGGCTACCTGGTGGCAAAGGAGGTGGAGGTTTGAGGTCATGGTCTCTGATTGATCTCTAGTCGCTTCCCTTACCAACCATTGCTAATGCTCGCTTCTTCTCATAGACCTGGCTTTGCAGTAAGATCTTGAAAGGCAACTGTTTGGCCTCTCCTTGTAGACTAGCCGCCTTGTTGATTAACTTATCAAATGTGTTGATAATTAAGCCCTTAAGCATGAAGGCAACCAGGTCATGAATATTCTTCAAGAGAATCTCAATGGCATGCTGTTCAGATAGCTGTGGTTCACACTTCATACCCAGGTTGCACCATCAAAGAATATAATCAAGAAGATACTCACCAGGGTATTGTTGTGCTACAACGAGATCACCTACAATAACCCTTTTCTAAGCTCCAGCAAATCTTTTGATGAAGAGTTGCTCTAACTCCACAAATATCTTTACTGAACCATTGGGCAGTTCTGCATACCAATCGAAAGTAATACCTGCTAGAATACTAATGAAAAGGAGAAAGAGTAGAGCATTGCTGCCACCTATGTTGCAACAAATAACCCTGAAATATGCTATGTGCTGCATCGGGTTTCCACTACTATCAAAGCTTTTAAAAGAAGGAGGCATGAAACCCTTAAGATGTTGGATAGTGTCGAATTCCTTTGGGTAGGGTCTACCCTTTGGAACCGATGATCCTCCCCGGGCTTGAGCCAAAGCTTCCTTCACTTGTTGCTCAACCATGGATTTTATATCTTTTTTCTTGTATGGAGGTACTTTCCACTACCTTCCAATACAGGCTAGTGCTACCTTGCTCAACGGGAGGTAGAGTCTTGGCTGGGTCCAAGACATGCACTAACTCAGGCTGACTGATGTTGACTATAGTAGGATGAACTAAAGGGGCTTGCTTCTGAAGCATTGAAATGGCTGCTAACAAGTCCTCTAACTAATGTCCCATCCTATCAATCTACTCATCCTTTTGCCTCAACTGATGTCAGAGGTATTGGGCTGATTTTGTAGTGTCTTCCTGATCAACCTCATCACCATCCATGGCTTGTTGTTCCCCGAGAAGAGATCCTCTAGTGTCCACCATGCAGACTCCAGCTGAGTCATCCAATGAGTCATCCTCTTTGGGATCAAAGCTGACTTTCTCTTCATCAGCCCAATTATACCCCAAAATCTCCTTCTTTTTCATGAAATAATGTGAAACTATCTCATCTAAAGAATGATCAATCTAAGTATGTATGGATATCTTATGCTGACTGGTGTGATCGCTATCGTGGACTGGGAGGCACCAGATCTTACTTATCACTGGAGAGTGAATTCTATGTGGACTATAACTGGATGAATGACACTCCTAACTACTAGCTATGAGAGGGGTAACAATCCTAGGATGTTCCACTATCACTAGTGCAGCTGGACTATCATATAGAATATCTGAAATAACTATCACCATCTCCACATGCTGTTGTATGGACGAAGTTGGTGAAGGGACGACCATGATGCTTCGGAGTCACCATTCCTTCCGCACCACCACTAGGGCAGAAAGTTGAGCAGGAGAGCTTGACCCTACCACAATAGGTGGTGTAGAAGGGGTAGGATCCCTTGGCTGTATCCGGATCACCAACGGGATGTGCTTTTCCCTGGATGTGGCCTTCATGGCCTTAGATGGAATAGGAGATGTTGTAACTTGAATTGGAGATGATGGATGAGGGGTAGAGTGGTGGGGTGGAGACACCACCAACTTTCTATGCACATGAACTGCCTCCTCATGGTGGCTAGTCTTAATGAGAAGGATACTATCAGTATGGTCACGGGTAGCGTGCCGAGCTAGAAAATTAACCAAAGTGGAAGCGGCCAACTGACGGCTAAACATCTATCTCTCCTTGCTAGTAATATGAGCTGTATGGGCCTCACATGGGCCCTCTCCTGATGAATCTACTTCCCCATGCTACAGGGGATAATAGATCGGAGATCATACTGTGTCCCAGACTCAAGGGTATGCTCTACACAGAGTAAGATAGATGAGGCGGCGTTTGACCTCCTACTCAGAAATGCTAAAAATGCACCACTAGAGGAGTTGATGAGCGGATCCTCTTAAAATCCTCTCTATCTGGTTCAGAGAGAGGATGGAACTAGTTTTTTGCAACCAGTGGTGAAGTAACAATGGGAAACTCATCCACAGCTGAACGGGCTACTGGCTCTAGCTCCTTGGTGTGGTACTGCTTGATCATGCGGTTCTTATTCCTATGCTATGTACGGGTAAGATGGGAGGAGTGTGAACTAGAATCATACTCAAATGTAAGGGAAGCAAGCCTTAAGACCAGGGGAGTCTTACCCTTGGAGGGTACAGATGAGATGGTGCTAACCTGTTGAGGCGAGGCGACTAATCAGTGGTACTCTGTCATTACACCTTGCTGATTGAAGTTTATGGTACGGCCACAACTTTCCTTTTCAGTGAGGAGACATCAGAATCAAAGGGTAAGTCAATCCTGATGATCGGCTTCTACCTGGTCACCTTGGTCCTACTAACTATAGTGAGGGGAGTGCCCTCACAAGTAATCCTGGCTCCCTCAAACCCCCAACCAAAGTGAATCAGATGAGTATGGTCCAAATGGGGGAAGTCGACTTAATCCAAAGTATCCATACCATGGGGGAATGTAAAAACAAACTTCTGAGAACCGGCCATTTCAATTATTATAATAGACTGAAACTGAACTGTTTCTGCATTGACTGTAAGAATCTGCAATGAGAAATGAATTTGTATCAGATTTCTATCTCTATAGATTTTTGAATTTTGAATTTGAAAATTTGAACCCACATCCAATAACTTGGAAGTGTTAAGTGGGGTTCAAATGGATTTGCGAAGATTAATTGAAAGAGGAACTTTGGATTATGAATTCAACAAATTTAGGTATGTTGAAATATGAATTCAAATTTTTTGATAAGGATGCTTCCATAGATTCATGGTTTATTTAAATTTGAATTTTTGATTTGGGGACCCTTTTCTTTAACAAATTTATGTATGTTAAAGTAAGGGTCAAATGATTTTGTTTGTGTTTGATTGTTTTGGAATTTTACTTACTTAGCAAATTTAGGTATGCTAAGTGAAGTATTTGAGAATGTGATTGTTTCTTTTTGTGAATTTTTTGTTTTGATTTTGAAAATTTTTGGAATTCTCACTTAGCAAATTTAGGTATGCTAAGTGAAGAACCCAAGTGTGTTTTGTTTGATTTTTGAAATTAGAATTCTTAGCAAATTTAGGTATGCTAAAAAAATCCTAAGTGTTTCATTTTTATTTTGATGTTTTGATTTTTAAAAAAGTAGGATCCTTAACAAATTTAGGTATGCTAAAGAAATCCTAAGTGTTTCATTTTTTTCTTTGATGTGTTTTGAAAGTGGAGATTTAACTTTAGGAAATCTGGTATGCTAAAGATGAAGTCCCACTAGGTTTTGGGAAATGAAAATTTCACTTAGTAAATTTGGGTATGCTAAATGAAACTCCAAATGATGTGTTCAACTTTTTTGATTTGTTTTGGTTTTGAAAATGAAAAATTTTCCTTAGCAACTTTGGTATGCTAAGGAAAGGAGTTCCAAAGGTGTTTGAGAATTTTGGTTTTGACTTTGGAGACTTAGCAAATATGAGTATGCTAAATGAAGTTCCAAAATGTGTTTAAAAATGTTTGAATTTTGAATTTGAAACTCCACTTAACAAATTTGGGTATGTTAAATGAAGTTACAAAATGTGTTTGAAAAGGTTTGAATTTTGAATTTGGAGACTTGACTTAACAAATTTGGGTATGTTAAATGAAGTTCCAAAAAGGTGTTTTGAAAATTTTTGAATTTTGAATTTGGAATCTTCACTTAACAAATTTGGGTATGTTAAATGAAGTTCCAAATGTGCTTTGAAAATTTTTATTTTGGAATTTGGATTTGGAGACTTCACTTAGCAAATTTGAGTATGCTAAATGAAGTTCCAAAATGTGTTTAGAAAATTTTGCATTTTGAATTTGGAGCTTCACTTAACAAATTTGTGTATGTTAAATAAAGTTCCAAATGTTTTTTTTGAATTTTTTTGGATTTTTGATTTGGAAATTGCACTTAACAAATTTGGGTATGTTAAATGAAGTTCCAAATGTGTTTTGAAATTTGATTTTGGAATTTGGATTTGGAGACTTCACTTAGCAAATTTGAGTATGCTAAATGAAGTTCCAAAATGTGTTTAGAAAATTTTGCATTTTGAATTTGGAGACTTCACTTAACAAATTTGGGTATGTTAAACAAAGTTCCAAATGTTGTTTTGAATTTTTTTGATTTTGGATTTGGAAGCTTCACTTAAGAAATTTGGGTTTGTTAAATGAAGTTCCAAATGGGTTTTTAATTTTGAAAGTATGATTGTTTAAGTTTTAATTTTTAAAAAAGAGGACTCCCATTCAACAAATTTGGGTATGTAGGAATGGGAAACAATCTTATTCTTGAAATGTGAAAGATTTTTATTTTGTGTGTGATTATTTGCTTTTTGAAGAGAGGAATTCCAACTCAATCATATGTGAGGTATGTTTAAGTGGGATTTCCCAAATGATATTTATTTCTAATTGGGGATGAAATCTTCATTTAATATATTTGAATATATTAAAATAGGGTGTTCATATGTGCTTTCGAAAAATTTTATTTTATTTGAAGATGAAACTTTCATTCAATAGGTGTGAGCATATTGAATGGAAAGGTTCATATGTGATTTTTGAAAACTTCATTTTTTGGATTTTGATTTTTGGAAAGATGATTGTTCATTTTATTTTCAAAATGAAATCTTCATCAAAGTGAATTGAAAGAAGATGTTCATTTGTGCTTTTGAAAAATTTAATTTTATTTGAAAAATGAAACTTCCATTCAATATGTGTGAGTATATTGAATGGAAAGGTTTATGTATGCTTTTTAAAAATTTTATGATTGTGATTTTGGAAAGATGATCGTTCATTTTATTTTGAAAATGAAATCTTCATCAAAGTGAATTGAAAGAAGATGTTCATTTGTGCTTTTGAAAATTTTTGTTAATTTTATTTTTGAAAATCCCTACATGTAATAATTATGGGAATTGTTAAATGAAGGTGATAAAATTTTTGTGAAAAATATTTTATTAAGTGCATTTTTGGAAATGTGCTTTTTGAAAAGCAAAGTTCTTATGGAAGATTTATTTTTATCTTTATTATTTTAGAATGAACCTTTCCTTATCATAAAAATGATAAGGAGGAAGTCTTTAAGGTGTTTCTTTTTGATTTAGATCTTTTTATTTTTACCCATTGGAGGACCCAATGGGGGTTTTAAGACTAACAAGGAATGCAGTCCTAAAACCTAATGATGTTGGCTAGCTCAACTTAAGGATGAAATAAGCTAAGTGCCAATGAAAAGAAGGATATTCTCGAATTTATACCAAATTACAAACCCACTATCGATACTCAAATACAATGATCATTTACCAAAGATGGAGAGAGGAACCATCCCTAGTGGAGTCTCCAGAAAAATCTATGGTGAAGAATTTCTATATTAGGAGTTGCCTTCAAATCTGTGGGGAGAAATGAAAGAAGCAAGCATATCTAAATTCATCTTTTTAGGATGCCACGTAGATCCGTGGATGTACTTATTCAGGTGCTTGAGTACATCATCAAGGAATAGTATTCTATCTCAAAAGATAGAAGTCACTACCCTTCAATGGACCTAATCACCTCAATAAGGACTCCTAAGGATGATGGGTCTGCATATGTACTAGAGATTCTTCCCCTACTTTATATGAAAGTAAATTAGGGTTTATTTTAAATAAAGTTCATTAAGTTCCCTACAGGAGCAAGCCCCCATAGTTAATTACATCCTAAAGAATGGAGATTCCTTAGGAAAACTCTTGATTAAAGTAAATGATCGTTGTCTTCAAAGATTTCAATAGGAAAGAACTATCAATCGGTTGGTTCATTTTTGAAGATCAAATGGGATTGATCAAATGGGATTGATCAAAGAGGGAGTTATTATCAAGCCAAAAGAAAGATAAGTAGGAGATGTCTATGATGCTAGAAAACCTAGCGAGCATCTCAAACATTCCTACAATTGGGCTTTACATTTTTGAAATTGATTTAGTTTGTTTGAGTTATATTTTTCATTAGAAATTTAGGACTTATGATTCCTTAACACAAGATTAAGAAAATTCCTAAGAGGTGAAGAATTATGCTTATAGCTCACAAAAGGGGAGAAGCAACCTTAGAAGCTAAATCTAGGGAGATTTGGCAAGGGACGAAAGCATAACCTAAATCTAAGGCAAAAATGAGTAATTGGTTTACCTTCATAAGAAAAGACAAACCATCCGATCTTGGACTTACAACTGCCCAGGAGTACGATTTTAAATACATGTAGGCAAGTCTTTATGCTTATGCAAGATAGCTAAATTATTTTTTATTTAGAAAGAGACTAAGTCCTTAAACTCACTTCCTAAAGAGACTAGATCATGTAAAAGGCATGCTTCGAATGACCTAAATCTAATATAATTCAAATTTTTTTTTATCTTCATTTTGGATAATTATTTTGACTCGGGCTAATAGGATTTATAAGCATAATGCATAAGAAATAATGTTATTGACCAAAATTGGTGAGAAGGGAGGAGGTGTGCTTCCACCATGGCTCTCACAGGTCAAGCCAAGTTTCTCTAGCAAAGGTTGAAGCCCTCAATCAAGAGTAAAATAAGATGCATTTGTGCATGATATTATAAAATAAATGCTCATCTAGCTAAGGTTGTTAATTCTTTTATCTTGATTTTAAACCCAAGCTTTATGTGAGGTTATGAGTTATTTAATTTTATTTTGAGTTGTTAAGTTGGGTACAAGATTTATTTTTCTCCAAAGAACCTAATCCACATCTAGGCCATACATAAAGTAGGAAAGAAACTAAAAAAAACATGCCACTTAATGCAAAAGATAAACAAATCAATGATTAATTTATAAAACTAATCGTAAAAAGAATAAAAGGCTGTTATGGTCAGGCACCACCGTACAAACTCAAAAATATCAAATGTGGGTAGCCGAGCACTACCCTTACACAACTCGGATTACAAATGAATTAAATTACAATTAATCAAGGAATTCATTGTTATGGGGGTCTTCAAGCTTTTTTTTCTTCATTCTTCTTTTCTTCTTTCTTCTTTGATTCTTTCTTTCTTCTTTCTTTCTTCTTTCTTTCTTTTTCTTTGGTTCCTTCTTTTGGATGGTTGGAAGGTGGATTCTCCAAGGCTTCACATGGTGCATAAGATAAGATCTTATGACCAATGCTCATCCTAATCCCCATAATAATCATTCCAAAATCCTAATTGCACAAATTTACATGAAAAGGAAAATAATGGAAATCTAACTAACACCTGCAAGATAGACATTAGCTAAAACAAACTACAAAAAAATCCTCAGCATGTATATTGGGCTTATCACCCCACACATGTGCGACACATCCGATGGTGGGATTTGCTTGAATTAAAAATTCTCTCCACAAAAGACCAACACCTACTATGCTTGGTGGTTGAAAAATTCTATACCTCACTGGAGGTGATCACCTGCGCTCGAGATTGATGAGGTAGCTTTGTCTAGTGGAGATGAAGTCCCTGAAATTCCCAGGCCTTGGGATTGAGTGGCCTGCTCTATGGACCAACACTACTTGAAGATCCTTATGGATTTGATACAATTGCTCTCTCCTTGCTGTGGGAACTCTAATAGAAGCTTGAGTGTGCTTAGATTGGTCCTTAGAAGAAGTGTGCAAGAGGAATTGGGATGGTTTTCAGTGTGGAGAAAGTTAGGAGTTCAAGTGAGCTCCCCTATTTTCACACTTTTCAAACCCGAGAAGATGAAGTTTGATCTCACTCTAGGAAGCTTGGTGAGGCTGAGGAGTTGCTTCTCTGACTTCCTTAGGTTCAATCGAATCGGTGAATGATAGTTTTGAATTCAATTAGGGGAGTATATCTCCCCCTTGAAGGATCAGATGAATGTAAGCCATTTTTCCATTTTGATCTAATTGATCACAATGGGAGGGTTGTTTGATTAGTTAGATGTGTGCACATGGTTGGTTTGAGGCCTTGAGTGGATTGCCAACCTCCCATGTGCTTGAATTTGAGTGGAAGAGGGAATTTGAATTAGACATTTTGACTCATGGGGTTGGGTTTGATCTTGGGGCCAATTGGGCTGACCCAAATCCATTGGGTAGGGTGCACCACTCTTCATTAGGTCCCCTTGAGCTATTACGAAAGCATCAAGTTGATATGAAGAGGGTATGACCAAATTACCCATAGATTAGATCAAAATTTATTCTATGGCCTAGGAGTAGAATGGTCATTTTGGTGATTTTTAATTTTGATATGTTGGGTATGTGGAGAAACTAGTTTGGCCAAGTTTCATGAGATTTGGAATTCATTTGATAAGGTTTGGCTCATGTTGACCCATTTAGTCAAAATGGGTCAACTTGGATCAAGTTGACCAATTGATCAAATTGTGTCAAACCAATGGTTGGGTCAAGTTCATATGGCCATTTGAAATGTTTTGGTGGCTTTGGTTTGGTTCAATTTGGATTGGTTTTGAATTTGGCTCATATGACTTCATTTAGGTCAAATGGGTCAAGTTGACCTATTTGACCCATTTGACCTATTTGAGGTAGGTCAAGGATAGGTTTAGGTTAGATTAGTCATATGGAGTGGATTGATATCTTTATTTCTAATCAATTTTGGTTATGTTCATTTTTGGCTCAACATGACCCTTTTAGGTCAAGTTGGGTCTAAGGTCAATTAGGCTAGGTTAGGTCTAGTTGGCCAATTGAGGATTTGGTCAAGTTCAACAAGTGATTTGGAATGAACTTGATCCATTGGTTTGGATCAATTTGACTTAGATCATATTTTGACACATTTTGACCCTTTAGGTCAAGTTGGGTTCAACTTGGGTCAAGTGGCCAATTGGGCTAGGTTAGGCTCAAATGTTGGCTTGGTCAAGTTGAAACATAGGTCATGAGTGAACCCGGTTAGTGGTTTAAATCAATTTGGCCTATGGTGGAATTTGGCTATGTTAGGTTTCATTTTAGGTTAAGTGTTGACTTGGTCAACCCTTAGGTTTGACTTGGTTTGACCAATTTGATTGATTGATCATCTCATGATGATTGTTGATCATGATGAGAGGTATAGGTTAGTTTGGTTCAATCCAATTTGGTTAGGATTAGAATTTGGCTCATAAGGGTACTTTAGGTCACTTTGGGTCAAGTTAGCCTAAGTGGGTCAAATGGCTTGGTCAAACCTTGATTTGAGCTTGATTAAACTTGTATATGGATTCATGATTGAAATATAAGTCCATTTGCAAGTGGTTTGAAGTCAAATGAGTTTTGGATCAATTGACAATTTCATATTCAAAGGAAGCATATGAAGGGATTTTGGCTTTGATCTTTGACTTGGGTTTTGATTGAGTGATTGAAGTTTGTATTTATATATGGCTTCATGATTGTAGGGTTAATTGAATCATGAGAGAAAATCAAGAGTTTGGCTTGATTTGAGATTGATTTTTCTAAGTTCAAGATGTTGGCTTGAAAGGCTTAGGTTTGATTTTGAGTAGATTTGAGTTTGATTTTTGGAATTGGTTTTGATTGTTTGAATTCATATTTCATTTATATATGTGAATATAAATGAGAATATAAATGGATTATGAGAAAATTTGAATGATTTGAAGTGGTTTAATCATGATTTGGGCTAAGTCCATTAAGAAGGATTTTAAGGACATGGGAAAATTTTAGAGTTTGGAGCTTGAATTTTTGAATTTGGATTAATTAGTTTATATTTATATTTCATTTATATATGTGAATATAAGTGAGGATATAAATAAATTATGAGAAATTTGAATTTGTTTGATCAAGGTTTAGGCTAAATCCTTAAGTGAAAACTTAAAGGACTTAGAGAAAAATTTTAGATTTGATTTTGAATTTTGAGTTTAGTTTGATTGGTTTGAATTTATATTTCATTCATATATGTGAATATAAATGAGAATAAAAATGAATTATGAGAAAATATCAAATATTTGAATAGGTTTTGATCAAAATTTTGGTTATGTCCTTAAGAGAAGATTAAGGACTTAGAAAGATTTGAACTTAGAAATTTTCATGGATTTCATTCATGGGTTTCAATCATAGATTTCAATCATATGGAGTTGATTTGAGTTTGGAGAAAATCAAATGATTGATTTAGAGTTTGACTTGAAAGAAGGGAAGTGAGGAATGGTTTAAGCTAAGGGTAGGAAATTTTCTAACACCCCTAAGGCATGACCTATTCTTATGGCTAACTCTTTTAAGTCTCTTGGGCTAGGTTGAGTGTTCACCTAATCACTATATGTGTCTTAAGACTAGGGATCTATTAGTGTCTAAGAGGAAGCTTATGTCTAAGATGGAGGGGTTGAGATCTCATCCTAAATTTGAGGTCAACATGCACTTGAGGATTCAATAGTCAGATTCTCTATGATGAGCTCCCTCGATGCTTTCTAAGGCTATCATCAGCTTAAAATGCATTCAACCAATAGTGAAAAAATGGTGTTTATTATTAGGGTTCGTGTATATTGTTATAATTTAATGCTCTTTAGGCTTAAGAACATAAGGGCTACTTATCAGCAGCTTATGTGTATAATTTTTACAAATAAAAAAGAGAAATGTTGAAATTTATATTGATAATTTACTAATTAAAAGCAGATCACTAGAGGAGGTTATTGAAGACTTGAAGGAGACCTTCAACACTCTGAGGTGATTCAACATGAAGATTAATTTGCTCAAGTGTATGTTTTGAGTTGGGCGTGAAAAATTCCAAAGTTATTTATCAACACTTCATGGGATCAAAGTCAATCGCAAGAAAGTTAAAGCAATTCTAGAAATGCCATCTCCTTTAAAATAAAATAAAGAAATTCACATGCTAATAAGATGAGTTGTTGGATTCAACTAATTTATTTTCAAGTATGGAGAGCATTGTTTAGCTTTCTTTAAAATTCTCAGAAACTCAAAACAATTTATTTGTACAAAAGAATGTGAACAGGCTTTCATTAAGTTAAAAAATATTGTTGGAATCTCCACCTTTCTTGTAGAGCATTAAACTTAACAAAGAGCTATATATTTACCTTGGTGAAGGCAAAGAGAAAATAAGCTCAATCTTATTATGAGAACAAAATCTGAAGCAATATCCTATCTATTATGTAAGTAAGATTCTAAGGGAAGCAAAACTCAAGTATCCAATCATGGAGAAGCTTGCATTTGCACTAGTTATATTTGAAATGTTATGGCATATTTTCAAGCCCATTATGTACAAGACATTAGATCACCCTCTGAAGTCTATTATCTCCAAGCCTGACCATTTAGAAAAATTATTGAAGTGGTAGTCAAATTTAATGAGTTTAATATTTCTTACATGCCTATAACTGTTGTTGAAGCGCAATTTCTAGCTAATTTCATCACTAACTTTTTTGAGTCTATTAATACTGAAAGTGAGAAGATTTTAAAAGAATAATTGTGGACTCTATTTATTGATGGAGCATCCATTTTCATGGAGTTAGTATCAAGATGGTACTCTATAGTCTAGTTGTGATTTCTTTAAGTCATTTCATTCAAATCTTTTTTAAAATTATAAATAACCAAGCAAAATATGAAATTATTACAGGTGTGAGATTCACACAAGGAGTTAGAGTAAAGCATCTACTCATCAAATCCAATTCTTAGCTCGTGGTAATCAAGTGAACGATCATTTTAAAGTTTGAGAAGAGATCATGAGAGTTATCTATTCAAAGTTAATTCAAAAATTAAGAAGTTTGCGTATTTTAAAATCAAACATAATTCCCAAGTATATAAAAAAATCAAAGATTTATGAGCATAAAAATATTAATTTTTTCAATTTATGTTCCATTATATAAAATAATTAATATACAATAAAATTATTATATTCTTAATTTTTAAAAATGTTTTAATCACATAATAATTTTTCGGTAATGAGAATAAAAAATTACATATCAAATTTCCCATTGGGAATTTTTGAATATTTAATTTTAAAAAATATTTTATAGTTGATTATTTATAACATTAATAGTAAAAAAAATGCTATTTCAAAACTTATTGCGCCAATGGGTAAAACTAATGTTACATTTAATAGATTGACTTTTTATTATAGATCATTTTTGCATCAAGGCTTCAATATTTTTAAAGATAAACTTATACATCAAATCCGATGTCGATAACTTAAAAATATGAATAATCATTAGAGATATATAGGAGAAAAATCATTTAGATAGAGTTGTTCGATTTTAATTAACTTGGCTTTGTTTGATTCATTGAATGAGTAATTTAGATGCAAGGATGCCATGGATAAAAGAAATATATCCTTTGTTTATATTAAATGATTATTTAACTCTTGAATTTTTTTAAAATTAGATTGGGCTGATCGGTTCAATTGATTTGATCAAGAACCGGCGACCTATTGTCTTATATATCAGCTTAAAATCGGCATAGGACTGGTTTTATATGACCATTTGTTTCAATAGATGTTGTTTAATCTTTGTCAAAGGGCTAACATAAATAATAAAAAATCACTTAACCTAATTGTCCAAATGTACACTAACCCTAAATCCTCACCTCTTGCCTATCTCGACTTTTTTGAGCCTCTCTCTCATGGCCTCATAAGTCTTAAGAAAATCACGCTCGATATCCCCACCACCACGATGCTGTAATGGGACGTGTTGCCACAATTGACATCCCAATACATCTACCATGGCTACACTATAAACTTTAAATTTAGTCTTTATTATTTGCCTTGATTTTTAATTTAATACAATCTTAAATGATTTAAAAAATAATCGTATAACATTCATGAAATAATTAATTTTTTTCTATGTTCTTTAGTTGAGCATGGGATGTTGCTCGCAACTTGAAAAAGACTTGAATTCTATCTATCACAATAAGGAATATTTTGTTGCCTTGGTGAAGAAGGATGCCATGTTTAGGACAAGTTGACCAATTGGAGTGATGAATTCTGGTGGAATAGTGGAAGAAATTGGAGGGGGGTGATTTGGGAGAAGAAAAAAAAATTAAACCCTCTTGTGTTATATTATAAAATTATTCATTAATAAAATATAATTAAGATAGTTACATAAGGATAAGATAAAACTTAACATGATAAATTATTTGAATTAATTAAATATCATAGTGTGTTTATAACTTATGTTTAATGACAATATTTAGATAATGCAAAGCAAATAATGGTAGTAAATTATAAAGCACAACTAATTTAATTATACACTCTAATGTTTAATAGTCCCCTTGAGAAGAACGTTAATAAGACTAGTTTTACAAACAACAAGATAAATTTTGCATGGGGCAAATAGATTATTTTAAAGTTGTGAACAATGATTGTAGTTTAAGACAAATAGATTATTTTTTTACCTTTTTTACATAATTATAATTTAATCTTTTTTGACATGTTTTTCATATTAAAATGGAACTATCTAAGAATTAGTTTATTATTTTGACACATAATTTCAATAAAAAGTGAATATAGGATATAATCATTTTAGTGAATTTAAATATCCCTAAATGAAAAGAAATGGTATAAGAGCTTACATTGCATAATTATATACAAAATTGGACATATTAACATAATGAAATATCATTGAGATGAAGGGTAAGATTAGTGGATGTAAAATTATAACATAATGTATATTGTAAGATGCAAGGAAATTTAAAATAATTATCTAAACAAATGCAAGAATAAAAAGAAGAGAGTGAAAATTTATATCATATATAGCTACTAAAATAGAGGGGTTTTAATTCTCTTTTCAAAGCACAAAGTTCAACTGATCATGATAGATAGTTTGACAATGAGAAGAGAGATTAATAAATTAAAAATTATTTTTTCCCCATAATAAAATCAAGATCACAACCAACCTTAAAAATGTGGTGGTATCAAAAGATGCTATACAACATGCTAATTTAGGCCTTGTTGGAAGAATTTTTTATTATTACATACTTATAAATGCATTTAATTCATCTTTTGCACAAAAAGCTATTCTTGAAATTGTAACTATTTGCCATAGCTACCAACTCACCTCTTATTATAAAATGAAAGGAAACTTGTTAAAAGATTGTAAAGTGGAACCCATAATATTTGTTTAGTCTTATATGTGTTGTTGAAAAGAGAGTAGATGCACTAATGAGAGATGACTAAACATACAATAAAAGTAAAATTTTAATCAAACTTTTATTTTATTGTCCACACAATATTTCATTTTTAAAATCAATTAATGTTTCTAATGTTAAAATAATATGCTCCAACTACCCATAACACTACTTTTGGTCATCTTTTATTGAAAGCTTTTATGACAGTGGTGTCAACTTATCATGTCATTATGAAGTTCCTGGGAGGAGGGGAAGTTATAATAATTTGTGGTGACTTACTACAATTAAGAGCCTATCATTTGAAGATTGTTGGCAACATCCAAGAGGATATGATACAATCAGATGTAAGAAAGAGAAGTATCTCAGAGGCTACAAAAATAATATAAGAGGTCTTTGTTGGAGATACCAAAGTCGGCAGGACCTTCAAGTTTAATATTACCATCAATGTCAAATTAAGGTAAGTTGACTTCAAATTTAAAAGAGCATAGAGATTTGTTTTCTTGGTTGGTAGAAGAGATTCCAAGCATGATATTGCCTGCCATAGGAATGTTGATTTAAAAGCATGGTTGATTAAGCAAAATATGTTATCAGTGGCGACTACTCTTATCGAGCCAATAAAAAAAGAAGTAAAGAAATTGCTTGATGTTAGATTCATTTGGGAGCTTTAGTACATAGATTGGCTCACTTATGTAATCATAGTGCAAAAGTTCAACAACAAATGGAGGATGTGTCAACCTCGAAAACATGAACTATGCTTACCAAAATGATAAATATTTGCTTTGTATTAATGCACTCATGGATTCAATGGTCAGATTCTCTATGATGAGCTCCCTGGATGCTTTCTTAGGCTATTATCAGCTTAAAATACATTCAACCAATAGTGAAAAAATGGTGTTTATTATTAGGGTTCATGTATATTGTTATAATATAATACTCTTTAGGCTTAAGAACATAAGGGCTACTTATCAGCGGCTTATGGGTATAATTTTTACAAATAATAAAAAAAGAAATTTTGAAATATGTATTGATAATTTACTAATTAAAAGCAGGTCACCAGAGGAGCTTATTGAAGACTTGAAGGAGACCTTCAACACTCTGAGGTGATTCAACATGAAGATTAATTTGCTCAAATGTGTGATTAGAGTTGGGTGTAAAAAATTTCTAGGTTATTTATTAACACTTAATGGGATCAAAGTTAATCACAAGAAAGTTAAAGGCTATTCTAGAAATGCCATCTCCTTTTAAAAAATAAAGAAACTCACATGCTAATAAGATGAGTTGTTGGATTCAACTAATTTATTTTCAAGTATAGAGAGCATTATTTAGCTTTCTTTAAAATTCATAGAAACTCAAAACAATTTATTTGGACAAAAGAATGTGAACATGCTTTCATTAAGTTAAAAAAATTATTGGAATCTCCACCTTTCTTGTAGAGCATTAAACTTAATGAAGAGCTATACATTTACCTTGGTGAAGGCAGAGAAGAAATAAGCTAAGTCTTATTACGAGAAAAGAATTAGAGCAATATCCTATCTATTATGTAAGTAAGATTCTAAGGGAAGAAAAACTCAAGTATCCAAGCATGGAGAAGCTTGCATTTGCACTAATTATATTTGTAATGCTATGGCATATTTTCAAGCCCATTATGTACAAGACATTATATCACCCTCTAAAATCTATTCTCTCCAAGCCTGACCATTTAGAAAAATTATTGAAGTGGGTAGTTGAATTTAATGAATTTAATATTTCCTACAAGCCCAGAACTACTTTAAAAGTGCAATTTCTAGCTGATTTCATCGCTAACTTTTTTAAGTCTATCAATACTGAAAGTAAGAAGATTTTAAAAGAATAATTATGAAATATATTTATTGATGGAGCATCCATTTTCATGGAGTTATTATCAAGATGGTACTCTATAGTCTAGTTGTGATTTCTTTAAGTCATTTCATTCAAATCTTTTTTAAAATTATAAATAACCAAGCAGAATATAAAACCCTTATTATAGGTCTGAGATTCATGCAAGGAGTTGGTTTAAAGCATCTACTCATCAAATCCAATTCTTAGTTTGTCATAATCAAGTGAACGATCATTTTAAAGTTTGAGAAGAGATCATGAGAGTTATCTATTCAAAGTTAAGTCAAAAATTAAAAAGTTTGAGTATTTCAAAATCAAACATAATTCCCAAGAAGAAAATTATTTGTGGATCTATTATCTAAATTGGGTAATATTGATGGAAGACCTATTCAAAAATTAACTTTCTTGACTATTAAAGAACTGAAAGTGTTGGAAGTTGGATTGAATGTCAAGTCGAGATAGGTCGATCATTACATTAAATATCTGAGAATTGACATCATTCTTTCTAGCATCTCAGATCAACTAAGATTCAAAAATTACATCAACATAATACCTACTCATCGATGGTGAGTTATTTCAAAATCAATCTTCATTGCATGAAGAAGACAGAGTTACTGAAGTATTAAAGAAAGTTAATTTTGGAGAATGCAATAGTCATTCAAGGGAAGAACATTAGCAAATCAAATTTTAGGCATATATTTTTGGCTCACATTATGTAAAGATGTAGAAGAATTTTCCAAGAATTGCGTGCTACATTAAAAATTTGCTCCAATAAGGCTTGAACCATCTCATAGGCTCCAACCTATCTCAAGCTCATGACCTTTCATTGTGTGGGGGCATGGTTCTCTTTCATTCATTTCTACCTTCAAATGGTTAGAGAAAGCACATTCTAATGATGATTGACTATTTCACCAAAATAGATAAAAGAAAAAATATTATCCAAAATCATAGACAAAGTTGTTCGCAATTTTATTTGGTTTTATATTATTTGTAGGCATGAGTTACCTATGATTATTATCACTGATAATAGTACCCATTTTGTAAACCTGAAAGTAGGAGATTTTTGTCAAAGCCAAGAAATTGACCTAAGTTTGCTTCAGTTCACCATCCAAAGATTATTTGATAAATCATAAATCTTCTCATGAAGAAAGTTGAAGGTGCAAAAAAAAAAAAAGGGAATGAAGTACTTCTATCATTTTTATAGGCTTCGAGAACTACCCCATCAACTATTGCTAGCTAAACACCCTTTGTTATTTCTCAAAAAGTTAGTGTTGCTAGTATAATATAATCTATATACTTAGAGAGTAATTACTATCTCAAATATTGAAGAATCTTAACTTGAAGAATGGAAGGAATCAAATGACGAAGGAAGACATATAGTTCTTTATTTAATTGAAGAGCTACAAATTCAATCTTTTACAAGGTAAGAAGAAATCTAAAGAAGAGGGATATTATATTATTAATGTTTAGAGAAGCAATTCCAGCTTGGCGATCTGGTACTTAAAAAAAGCTGACCTAGTAGCCCGCAACTTAACACTTGGCATATTAGAGCAAACTTGGAAAGGACCATATATCATCAAAGGAGCAAGTTAGAATAGAAGCATACAAGCTAATAACTCATGCTAGAAAAGAAGTTATGAGGATATGGAATGGGGATGAATTGAAGATATTTATCATTGAGCTTCTTGATTTTATTATTACTATCTATTTTAAAATATAAAACTTAGGCCCATACAACTTCACCCATTAATGTCTAATAAAGATGTCATGAAAGAAGAACTAGATGTATGAAGTTTATGATTATTTTCTTTCCTCATAATTAATAAATATAAAGTATAATAAAATAAAATAAGTTAAGAAAATTTAGACTGCTCCCTATATGAATGTAGGAGGCCCATGAGTTCTGCAAGAGTAGCAAAAAGAACCCTTAAAACAAATTCCTATAAATAAGCCAAAGGCCTAAAGGAAAAGAACATTCAACACTTAACAAAGTTAAATGTTTTATTTTTTTCCTTAAAAGTTATTAAAGGAAAGAATATTCGATGATTAACTTTATATAGTTAAAAAGAATATAAAAGTAATGAAGAACTTATGCATAAAAATATTATTTAAAATTATAAAATTAAAGAATTGAATTTTTATATTTTAGGAGAATATTAAACTTCAATTTATAGCATATAGAAGAACTGAGAGGAAGTTGTAGTAGTTTTATTAATTTTTGAGGTCATGTTTAGTCTACCTTTTACTCTTAAGGGATAATCCAAGTTTTTATGGGATTCATTACTTTAATTATTTTTCAACTCAACAATTTAATAGTTTTATGATTTATCAAATCTTCAACTAACAGGCATATTAACCTTATGAAGTTGATAACAACTAGAAAACTAATTCTTGTCAAGGCTGCTCAATCAAAGAAGCATTTAAAGGTTTCATTACTTAATTACTTATGAAATCATTATATTAATTTTGTAGGTTTTTTCTAATTAAATTCTTAAAGAATTTTTTTGTTTCAAAGATTATTCACTTAGTTCAATTCAATCTTCTTTACAAAACCTCTTCAATGTTCAAGCATATAAAGTTATTAGCCTTTTGTAATAGTGTCCTATTGAAATATAGATTTAGCCAAAAAGGTAGGACTTCCACTTTTGTGATAAAATTTGCATTAAGTAGTGAGTGAGTCTAAATACTTGTCTACTATGAATCCCACAAGATCAACATATTGTCAAGCATAAAGGCAAATTAAAATGAAAACCTAATAAAATGACCAACTAGGAGCAATATTATAAGTAAGACTTGAATCAAAAGAATATATTGTTTCTATAAAGTTACTTGAATGTTAAATGTTCATTCTCCATATATAATAGAAGGCATTCTTAGAGATGATTATGTCATCAATAATATCAATAATTTTTCAACTAAAAATACTCGAGAGTACAAGTTAACAAAAAAAAACACATAAGTATTGAGAGCAAATTACCTTTATTAATTTTAAGAAAAAGGAAATACAATGAAGTTACATATATGAATAAAGGATAAAAAATACAAGAATAAAAGATATATCCTCAAGCATTAGTTGAACTGTTATCATTGGATGACTCATCCTCATCACCTTCATCTTCATTATCATCTTCGCTGTTAATTTCATTGGCAATTGATCTTTTGATTATCCTATGAAAGTGTTGAAGTCTTCTTAGACTGGAGGCAACATTTTAATTCCCACAAGTTGGTCTTGGTAGTATTGAATCCCTTCCTTATACTTATCGACGAATATGCTCTTATAAGAAGGGATGTTTTTTGAATTAGCCAAGAGAAAATCTAAAGTTTGCATATCTGATATTTGACTTTAGAGGCTCTAGATTTTCTCTCTAATAAAGAATTTTTGGTTTCTAAATCAACCAACTTTTATCTCATGAGCTCGACAAATTTAGAGCTTGAATCCTTTAAAGTTCACAAGTCATTTATTTCAACTTGATTTTGCTATAATATTTCTCTCTAGTTACTTATTATTTCTTCATTAGAAACCTCCTTAACTTTCAAATTTGTGTTCTCCAAATAACACTTGGCTAAGGCATCCTTTTGCTACTTAATAGCCTTGTGGCTAGCAAATTTGTGTTGTTGTTACAATCTTATGAACTTTTCTTTTTGGTCCACAATCACTTTATGAGTGGTGGGAATTTTTCCTTGATTAAACACTAGTGACTAAGAGACCTCTAAAATGTGTTTTGTTAAGCCATCAGCTCAACAATATAGCTTTGGGAAATAAAACTTTTGGGATTTTTCCATGTTTTTTTGCAAAACTATCAAAGTGGATGACTGAGTCAAGTTCATAGGTGAAATGTTACAAAGATTCATCTGATGAGCACTAATCCATAGACATATCTATTGTACAAGTATTATTTTCCTAATTATAAATAAAAAATTTCTTTATTTTATAAGTTGATGCCTCTTTCATAGGGAGAGCACCTTCATTCTTAGTGACTTTTGAAACTATTATTTTTTCTAGCACCACATTTTTTGGATGGTGGCTCCTCTCCTTCCAAAGATATCACCACCTCCTTTCTTCTATTATCTAAGATCTATTCCTCTTATTGACTAGACTATACAATGGTGTGAGGTAAGTCATCCTCTTGATTCTTATTATTTCTCCACCCTATTTTATTTGTAGAAAAATTGCAAAACTAGTAATTGAGAGATAATGAGTACACCCACTCTTGTGGATAAGGAATTGCTTGAGGATGACCCTCCAACAACTTTTTATAGCACAAAGAGTTATTAAAAATGAAAAGAACAAACAAATTATAAGTGGAATGGTGGATGAACTTATCTAAGGAGCAAAAGAGTTAGGATGAGCTAATCGAGCCAAAGACTAAGAAATTCTTTCAATTGTTGTAATCACTTCAATTAATTCTCACTTTGCCTCTAGGTTGGGAGACTATTCCAAACCAATAGGGGAAGCAAACTCTCCCTTAATGTGGAAGTCGAGAAATAGGTTTTTTTAAGAATATTTTTCTTCACAACCACTCTTATAATAACAATCAAGCTTATTGAGTCAAATCCAAATTAAAAATATAAAATCCATAGAAAAACTTAATTCCCATAGGAGAATTTGGCACAAGAGTATCAAACTCCATCTCTTGTTTATCTTTAGCCTCCCATTCTAAATAGGCTTCTATTTCTTCACTTAGAAGAAAGGGAACTTATGTAGCAATGTCAATAGTTGTATAAGAAAAGTAATATTAAAATTCTTGGAACTCAATGACAGAAGAAAGCATAAATAAAATTATTTTGTGAGATTACTTATGAAGTAGGATGAACTTGACAAAGTATTCATCCGACAATCCATCAACCCTTAACCTCAGTTTACCCAAGATTGAGAATCACTCCTCTTCTTCTAGGGTGAGCTAGTGGTGCCCCACCCCACCATCTTCTTTGGATAGTTTAGTTGGAATGGGCACCATTGGTTGGTCCAGGTCATAAAGCGAACTATGTTCTCGACTTACATACCTTTTATCTAATCCATGATATGGATGTGAGTTGGGATAAGAGTACAATACCATTATTATATGCCTCATAGTTGAAAAGGTAGTGGAATATATTCAGTGGTCAATCAATTATTTTGTACCACATGTACAAAATCACTCCCCTCACAATAGCAAAAGAATTTGGCATATTTAAGCAGGGATGCTATCAATGTAGTTGATGATATCCATAAGCTTAGCATAAAGTGGTGTGGTGTTTTAATTTGGAGTAATTGGACACCACTTAGATCTTAGAGGGTACTTATTGAAGTGATCGGGTATGACATTAAATATGATATATCATCTCAAAAAAAAACATCACCCTACAATGGACTTAAGGAATTATGGGTCTTTGTATATATCAGAGATCTTTCCCTTACTTTACTTTGAATAGTAAAGCATAGTTTATTTTATATCAAGTTTTTTAATTCCTTATGGAGAGAGGCCCCCATAGTTAATTACATCCTAAGAAATATGAATTTTCTATGAAAACTCTTGATTAAAGTCATCAATAAATATTCTTAAGATTTCAAGGTTAGACTATCAAAGAATTTGATATTTTGGAAATCAAGTGGGAATGTTCAATTGGAAAGACTTATTTACATATTACAAATGAAGATAAGTAGGAGCACTCATGATACTAGGAAGCCTAGTGAGCATGCTAATATATTCTATAATGAGGCTTTATATATTTGAATGAGAGAGTTTATTTTTATTTTAGTTAGAATTTTATTAGAATGTTAGAGCTTATAGTACATCAACACAAGATTGTGGAAATGCCTAAGAGATGAGGATTTATACTTATAACCCAAAAGAAATAAGTAACCTCGGAGCCTAAATCTATGGTGCCTTAAAACAAGCTAAGAGCTTGACCTAAATCTAAATGGAAACGGGGATGTAATAGTTTACCTCCACAAGAGAGGATAAACTCTTCTAGACTTACAGGCTTAGAGTGGCCATCAGCTAATACCTCCTATGCTTTAAACCTATGTAGGCCGATATCATGTTAGTGCAAGATAACGAGGCTATTATTTAATTTGGAAAGGAGACTATAGTCCTAAACTTACTCCCTAAGAGACTAGATCATGATTGACATGAGATCATGACTTAGACTAAATATAAAATTTATAAAATTTTATATCATTCTTGACACAATCTTTTGGACAAAGGCTTAGGATAATATGCCTAAATACATACTAAAATTAGATCATTGGCTAAATCAGTGGGAGGAGGTGTTCTCCACTACAAGGGATACCCTCATAGGTCAAGCATTCTCCTATCGTGCAAGAGTGAAGACCCTCCTTATTTAAGAGTGAAGAAATATGTTATGCATGATGTTAGAACATTCAACATTCAATTAAGGGGTTGCTAATATTTAAAATTTAATTATGGGTTATTTAATGGGGGTAGAAAATTAATTTTATCCTAAAGAGCCTACCACAACCAGGCCACACATTCAATCATAAAACATAAGAAACCTATGAAAATCATGCCATTTATTTTGCATAATCTAAACACAAACATTCATAGATTTCATACAAGAATAAAAGGCTAGTGCGGCCGGGTACCATCGTACTGCCCGAAAAATAAAAGAAGTTGGGTAGCCAAGTTCTACCCTTATAAAACCAGATTATAAAAGAATATTACAATTAAAATTAAAGAAAATACTATGAGGGTCTTCATTCTTCTTTCTTTCCTTTAATTTGAATTGCTCCAAAGCTTCACAGGGCATCCTAGTACTTTGCCTTATAACCACTACTCATCATAAACCCCATAACACTAATCTTAATTCTTATTACAAAATTACATGTTTATGAAAAATAAAATTTAACTGCACCTGCAAAATAAATGTTAGCTAAACAATCATACAACCCAAGTAGTTATACTTTATAAATTTAGACTTAGCACCCTACATGGATTATACTTAGGGGCATAAGCAGCTTACAAAAAAAATTTTTCATTTATTTCAGCAGCCCCATTAGGATAATCCCCTGCAGAAAATATCATTATGCTAACAACAGCCTAACATCTAGTCTACGCATAAATAATCCTAACATCTAGTCTAAAATATTACATCATAAAACAAAATACAATATCATTACATACACCATCCTAACCTAAAGCTAGAAGTGGTGACTTAGAATTCTAATGTGTATGCTTAGGCTTAGTGTGGTATGTCTTAACTAGGCTTTAAGATTAAAATTATCTAAGGTTTGAAATGTTCAATTTATATATGAATATGGTTTCACTTCAAGTCATTAAGAGAATATAAATTTTAAATTTATATTATATTTGATTTCACTTGATATTTACTTAGCATCTAATTATTATAAAGAGAGGAATGAGGCTTAACCTCTTTCATCCCTACAATAAATTATTTTCTAAAGGCATATTATTATGACTTGATTTCTTTTAGTGAATGTTTTATTAAATATTTATTAATCATATATTTGGGTTAATCTTAAAGAGTCTTATTCAACATAAAAGACATCTTAAGATTAATGAGATTGAATTGCCATCACATAGATAATGTTTTACACTATTCCTTTCATCATGAATAATATGCATATGATTTTAAACTTAGCATACCTATACATATAATGTATTTTTGGCACACTTAACTAATAATGAATGCATATATATTTAATAGAAAAGAGGAATTTCATTCCATAGCTAAGTACACACACATGTATTAAATATTTAAGCAAGTATGTATCATTGTTTAAACTAGGGAAGTGAGATAATCTAAAATCTCCTTAGGGATACTTAAAGCCTCGTATTCCCTGGATGTCCAAACTATATATGTGCTACTCTTAAATACATATAAATGTATACATAACCATGAGAATAAAAATCATGCAAAAAAATTATGTTTTATTGAATTATTTACACATGTAAAGTAAAGTTTTATCCAAATTCTAGTACAAGTACACATAAGAATGAAATTAAATAAGTACATGCCTTTGTTAACTAGGAAAGTGAGGTAATCTAAGATCTCTGGGGCTACTTAAAGCCTCATATTCTCGAGATGTCCAGACTATATATTTATTAATATTCAAACATATGTAAACACATGGAATCATAAAGATAAAATAATACTTTAACATGTTTAAGTTATTAGCATATGTAAATCATATGTAATATTCATAGCTAATATCAATCTAAGTTTTCATCATTAGTTTGTACTTTTGAAAATAATTTGAAATTTATTAGTGATAATAGTCACTACATATAATAAGATTAATTGACAACACATGCAACTTTACATGCATAAGTATATCCATTTGTTTATTTGATTTGAAAACATGAATACATGATACAAATGACATGCAAAATTTATGATGATTTAAAAGGAATGATTGAACACTTCCACATAATACATTCAACTACATTAATTCCTAAGGATAATCACATTAAATAAAATTATTTAAGATCAACCAAAGTTGTTATTAAGTTTAATTTGATATTTGAGTTATTAAACTTAAAGAGGAGGAATAACATTTGATATTTTAGCCTACCTCATATCAGTGACTTAACATATTTAAGGAAATATAATTAAGTAGATTTATGGATTGATTAAGTTCAAGTCTTTAAGCAAATAATTTATTATCCCTTTCCAAAGTCTCTTTAATTCAATTAATCATTTAATTATGAGCCTCTAATGATATGCAAATTAGAAATTAAAATTGTAACACACTTAGGGACCTAATGTAATAAGGCTCATAATTAACTATTAATTAAATTAAAGAATGATCTAATTAAGTACTTATATGATTTTCCCACACCCATGGGTTAACCATAATTTCTTAGAGGTCTTTATGCTATTAAACACATAAAGAGGAACCCATAAATTAAATTTAGATTATCTGAAGCAATTCTAATTTTAATTTGGTTTCATTTCATCATTAATTACTTAATTAAGTATTAATTAATCCATGCATTAATTAGCCCTTTTAAATGAAATGAATTTAGAGAAATAACTAGGAAAGAGGTCCTATTCATTCCACTTTATCATTTCACTGTTCATAGTGATTAATCAAATTTAATTAATTAATTTTTACTATTTAGTATTTTTAATAATTATTAATTCACTTAATGAGAGTAATTAAGATTTGAATTTTTAATTCAATTATCTAGCCATTAAATCTCAAGAAAAATATGGGAGGCATAGACATCCCAATGAATCAACACATTTAATTTGAGATTGATTAGACAAGTAATTAAGGCTTAATAAGGTAATTAGAATAAACTTCATATCCTAATTAAGTAATGTTCATTAATTAAACCTTAGGTATTTTATTTTATTAAAATCTCCTCGATTTACCCTTTCCAAAATTGGTTTATTCATATTTTTAGGATTTTTTATAATTAGTTATGATTTTTTAAGTTCCAAGTTATTAATGGCATTTTTAATCTCTAATTAATCTCCTAACCCGTCGGTGCCATGGGATGGTTATTTAAATCATCCCTTGTGGCAGCTGAGTCAGCGGCTGTGGATGTGCTTTCCTCCTTCCCGTCTGATCTCGAATGGGACAGTGAAGATTAATCCCGTGATCTCTAATGGATTAAATTAAAAAATTTGATGGATTAAATCACGACCATCCAATCTAATCACACAAAATGAACAATAGATGATCCTTCATCCCACGAGCACCAGAAGATGAACATTGTCCACCTTCCACCACTTGATTTGAGCTCACTCTCCTAAATGTGAGGGGAGGAGATCTAAGAGGATCTTATGGTGGAAATCACATGAAATTACAAAACACTTCACAAAAGACCAACACCTAGGAGATACAATTTACCAGAATTTACCTCAGAGCTCAAGACCAGTGGTCCAATCACTGAGGTAATAGTCTTGAAGAGATGAAGACCTTTTGAGAAGCTCTCTAGTTGCCTCCCCGTCGATGGCTCTATGGACTAAACTTCACCGCAATAGTCATCAAAGTTAATCTAAGAGTGATCTCCAGTGCTCAAATCAATCACAGTCGATTCATTTTGACTCTCCTGAGCTTGGGAAGGTGTGGGAGAATTTAATTGAATTTTGGTGGGGTTTGAGCGAGATTGGATAGATAGAGGGCTTGAATTCAAATGAAGCTTGGTGTCATCGACGATAGGGAGCATGAGAGGGTTTGGGGATGCCCATAAACTCTTAAGGAAGCCTCTATCTTGTTTGAATTGGATGGGGAAGAGTATATTCTCCTCCCCAAGTGATCCAATGGCTAGGATCAATTCAACTTTTGGTAGCCGCCATGCAGGCAGCCGGAGGTGTCAGTGATGGGCTGAGGTGGAGGTCATTGAATGAGTGAAGGCATGGCATGGGCTGAGGTGGTGTGTCTCCTTCCCCAAGTGCTCCAATGGGAAGACCCATAGCCCACCCTCTCTTGACCCATGGCTAAACCCAATCAGCTTTGGGTCAAGTGAGTCAATGGTCCATGTGTCCAAAATGAGCTAAAGGGGCTACCAAGGGTTGATGGGTGGGTAATACCATCCAAATGAAGATTTTGACTCATTTAGATGGGTTTATCCAATGGGTTTGGCCTAACCTAGGTCAACTATGAGTTGGGTTCATTTGGGCTGACCCATTGTGACTCATGATGGTTCATGCCAAATTTGGTTGGGTTGGGCTTGGTTTGAATGAGTTTGGCTCAATTTGACTCCTATATGGGTCAAATTGGGTTTAGTTGACCAATTGGTCAAATTAGATCAACCTAAGGGTTTGAATGTATTCAAATGATAATTTGGGATGTAATGGTGCCATTGGTTTAGTTTGGTTTAAAGTAGATTTGATTTTGGTTCATATGGGTTCATATGGGTCAAATGGGCTAAATTGACCAATTTGGTCAAATTGGCCAAATTGGCTTAGGTGAGGGGTTAGTTTAGGTTCAATTAATGATTTGAGAATGATTGTAAGTGTTGATTTGAATTGATTTAGATTTGGAAATGATTTAGCTCAACAATTTGGGCTAAATAAGTCAATTGGGTTAGTTTGGTTAAATTGAGTTTAGTTGAAGGTTGGATCATGTTCAACAATCAATTTATGATTGATTAGAGGCATTGGTCTCAATTAATTATGTTTGGAATGAAATTTGACTTAATTTGGCCCTTTAGGTCAAATTGGGTCAACTTGGGTCAAGAGGCCAAATTGGCTTGGTTAGATTCAATTGGTGGTCAATTCATCTTCAATATTCAATTTATGATTGATTAGAGGTGTTGGTTTCAATCAATTGAGTTTAGAATGAAGTTTGGTTCAATTTTGTTCACATAGGCTAATTAGGTTAACTTGGGTCAAGAGATCAAATTAACTTGATTTGACTTAATTGATTATAATTGGTCAACCAGGGATGATCAACAATCATTGTAGAGGAGATTGAATGGGTTGATTCAATCTAATTTGGGTTGGATTGAATTTTGGAGCAAATGGGTCCTTTAGGTCATTTTGGGTCAAGTGAATCAAATGGGTCAATTAAGCTGAATTAGGTTGAATTAGGTTAGGTTGAGTTTGATGATTGATTTAAGATTGATCTATGACTTTGATTGTAATTGATTTGGGTTTAATTGGTTTTGACTCACTTGGACCCTTTAGGTCAATTGGGCCAATTTGGGTTGATTGAATTGATTTGGCTCAATTGGTTTAAATGTAGGTATTAGAAGGGTTTGAAATAGATATTTGAATGGTTGGAGTGCTTTTGTCAAGATCAATTGGATTTCATCAATTTAATGGGCTTTGGTTGGATCTATAGAATGATGGTGGAATTGATTTAGGTTAAGGGTTAAGTTAATTTGGATTGGAGCTTGGATATGAAATAAAATCTAACTAAGGTTTATTCTATTGACTTGGGGTTGAATTTTGGATAAGTGGATAAGCATGGGTCATGGTTTAGACCATAGGGTAAGTCAGAACTACTTACCTAGGGTATAACCTTATGTCAGGGTATGCCTTCTCTAGGCTTGGGTTTAGTGTCCCCTTACTCACTTGAAGTGTCCTATGACTAGAAAAATCTAAGTGTCCAGAGGATTCCTAAGTCTAAGATAAGAAGGATGAATCCTCACTCCAAAAGTGAGGTCAACAAGTGGGAACCTTAACTTCTACTCAGACCTAGTTTTTGTAGCAACATATTGTGAAAAAATTTATGACACCACATAGAGTTTAAGAATTTTTTATTTGGATGATCAAATGCATCATTAAGAAATAAATATATTATCTCAGAAAGATAAATATGTTATTCTATAATGGATTTGATCATTTAATAAAAGACTCCTAAGGCTAATGGGTCTTTCATCTACCAAAGATTTTTCTCCCAAACTACATGGAAGGTAGAACAGGGTTTAATTTAAATTGGGTTTATGGTTTCCTATAGAGGAAAAGCCTCTATAGTTAATTACATCTTAAGAAGGGCCTCTTCTTAAGAATATTCTCGATTAAAGGAATATGTTATTATTTCTAAAGATTTCTAAGATGGTTTCAATGGATTGATTTTTGGAATTTTCAATTGGGATTGGTTTAAATTAGAGAGTTATTTTGGAGGCCAAATGGGAAAGAGTAAGAAATGCCTATTAATACTGGGATTCCTAGTAGACATTTCAACTATCAAATAATTGGGTTTCAAATTTTAGATTTAATTTAGATTTGGAGTTGATATTTTCTTAGAAGTCTAGAACTTAGATTCTAGTAGCACAAGACTACAGAAATGCTTAGGGTTGAAGATTTATTCCTAAAAAGATGCTTCAGAACCTAGTCTATAGGTTCTTGACACATGTCAGATGCTTGACTTAATTCTATTTTGGGAATTATCATCCATTCCTCTCACTTGAGGAATTAACCTATCCATGACTCTTCTGTACTTACAATCTACTTGGAGATGCTGCCAACTAACACCACCTAAGCCTATTTTAAATTCATGATACTAAGTCTCATGAATGCAAGATGGCTGGGCTGTTGCATTTTTAGGAAAGGAATCCATGAACTTAGATGCAGCCCCTAATCCCTAGAATAATGTAGGGTATGAAATGCATCTAACTAATGCACATTTTTTAGATTTTTATATGTTTGGATTCAAGATTTATTTAAAGTCTTGGGTATGGATTTTTATGCCTAATGTCATGCAATTAGAAATGGTCATGGGCCAAATCAATAATCGAAGGTAGGCTTCCCCAAGAAGGTGATCATCCTCATAGGAGAGATGCCCCTTATGTGCAATGGGAGAAGTTGCCCAATTCAAGAAATAGAAATAATATGATTTCATACTTTCAAATTCTAATTGATTTTATGTTTTACCAAGGCTTTAATTTATATGGGGTTTTAAGTTTTCTTTTATTTTTGTTTTAATTGTTTAGATTTAAATTGGGTATAAATTTTAGTTTTCTTATGAGCCTAATCATTCAAGCATTCATTCATAAAAGAACAACACATAAATAAACCTACAAAAATAGGTTGATTCTATTATGCACGTAAAATAAATCAAGCCAATTTAAATTTATAGAAAAAAGCCCATGCAGCAGGTACCGTAGTACACCCCAAAAGAAAGAAAAATGGGCTAAGCTTTGCCCTTATACAACCCGACCTAGAACTACAAGTCTATATTTATGGGTCTTCTTTCCAAGATCATCTCCTTCTTCAGGGACATCCATTGGGATCTACAAAGGACCGCTGCACCATCTCCTAGCAAGGTCAACTCCTGCTAATCCTAGATCATATAGTTCCTAACCTAATCAGTCAAATTTACATTTTTTATTTCAAAATAAATCATAAGCCCTAGAAAATAAATGTTAGGAAATACAAATAGCACACAACAGTTATATTCACAAACATACGGGCTTAGCATTAGTTGCTTGCAAAGCCCACTTATCATATGGGCTATGCTTAAGGATTTAAGCATACCTGTAAGAAAACAACATTTTTAATTTTATTTATGATATTAATCCTTTCTAGCATAGCTCCTTGTAGAAGATAATGTTAGATCTGAAAGAACATCCTACCATCCAATCTAATGGGAAAATAATCCTAGACATGCAGTCTAAAATAGTACACCACAAAGACATGTGAAGCACAACATATCAAACACATCATCATAAATCATAAAGAAATCACAGAAAAGCCTAACCTATGTCTAGGGTCCATGACCTAATGATCTAGTGTGTGAAAAAAATAGACTTGTGTAGCAAGACTTTGCTATGCCTCTTTAGTTTCAAGTTGGAGTTTGAGTTTGTTTAAATTTACCTTTGGGAGATTTCAATTCAAATGATTTAGTGATTTAGTTTCCATTTTATTTCCACTTTATTTGGTTAAAGTTATGTTTTGGTTTTCAAGAATGAAGAGTATAATGGATTCTATTTTTGGATGGAACTCACCCTATTCAACATCCTAACTCCTAGTAGAATGAAATCCTCATCCTAAAGGTCTAATTAAGATCCTTAAGTATCTTAATTAATCCTTTTGATTTCATTTAGTTTGTTTGAATTTGTCTTTGATGTTTTTTCCTTTTCATTTGATTCTTATTTTAGTTTTCAATTTGGTTTGATTTAATTAACCTAAGATTTAAATTCATTCTTAGTTTAATTGAATTGGAGTTAATGATTTCATTAAGTGTTGGTGATTTAAGTTTTAATATTTGGTTTCATTAATGATTTCTTTAACTTAAGATTTAATTTCATTAGTCCTTAAGTTTGATTAAGTTATTTGACTTAGGATGTTTGGAGAATTACCCTAAGTGTTCTGATGTTTGATTGAGATTAGTTTAAGTTGTTTCATGATCTAATGGATTAATGAATTTTTTTATTCATTATTTAATTCAAATTGATTTAGGAATTTGGAAATTCATAATTCCCAATCCAAAGATCAATTAGGCTTCAAATTTTTATGGTAAGTGGGGTTCCATGCCAATTTCAACTTTCTAAAGTTTCATCTTGATTAGATTCATGATTAGGGTGTAATTAAGGTTTTAAGTATTTCATTAAAACCCATATTAAGCCTAATTTAATGAAGGTCATTTAGGGATTTCATTTTTCATTTATTCCTCTTTGATCTCTCCAAAGAGGGTTCATTCATAATTTTGGGACATTTGGTTGATTTATTATGATTTAATTAAGTTCTGGTTAATTATTTGAATTATTTAATTCATTTAATTTCTTAATTAAGTCAATTTGTGATTTATTTAGTTTGATGAGTTTCATTAATGTTTTAATGTTCATTAAGGTTCATTAAGTTAATTTAAGGTTGTTGAATTCATTTTCATTGATTAATTTATTTTAAATTAATTTAATTAATTCAATTTGAAGTTTAGGATTTTAAATTTCATTTTTCATGGAATATAGTGAAATGAATCATGGAAAATTTTCATAAGGTGTGTTTTAACCCTAATTGCATTTTCCCAAGGTTTCAATTCAATTGGATATATGGTTTAAGCGTAATTAGATTTAATAGTTTTTAATTAAATCCAAAATGCTAAAATGCCCACAATTAATTAGGAATTTTAATTTTCATGGATTCCTCTCATCAGGAAGAATCCATAGAACCTAAGTTTGCATTTTTCTAATTTATATTTATGTTTCTATGAGTTTTAGAAGTTCTGAGTGATTTCAGTAATTTTTTTAATTAAAATTCCTATTTTCCTCTTTAAACCAATCAACGCTGACGAGGCAGCAATGCCGAATTTTGTACGCTGATTGGTCCACGCAGGATCCACATGGATCCCACATTAAAAAGGTGGCGAGATGCGGGATTGATCCGGACCATACGATCAAAGATCTGACGATCCATGATCGATCCACGGATCTTAAAGGGTTAAAATCAAATAGTCTGCCTAAATTAGAGCCATCCATTCCTTTCAAAAGGAATGAATGGTGGAGATTGAGTCTCCTTCCCAGAACGACAAGAACCAAGAACCGTCCATCATTCCCACTTTATTTTCGGTGATCCAACCATTGAAATCTCACGTTTTCAATCAACAATCCATCATGGAGGGATATCCTATTGATCTATATGGCTTGATCTCACTTGAGATCAGGTTTCCTTCACAAAGCTTCAAAATTGAAAAGCTTGGAGGTGCATTAATGGTGTACCTTCTTTCCAATGATCTCCGGCTGCGGGGTTGATTCGAAAAGGTTCGAAATGATGGAAGCCTTTTGTCCCAAAGGAATTGGATCCTCTCACTCTGGATTAGTCCCTAGACCAAAGTGGGTTCAGATCTCATCGGGTTTGATGGTTCTCCGGCCTCCCTTGGTGAGGGAAGTGGGGGAGCATTCATTTTGGGTTGTTTTCAATGGTGAAGGTGATGGAAAGGTCAATTGAGATTATTGAATGTTCTATGGATCTCCTTTACTTTGGCCATGAGCTATTTCTTTAGGAAAATTTTTGGTGGCCAAAATCGGCCGATATAAGTCCAAAAGGGGTGGATTCAATCCCCTTGGCCCGGTGAACATGCTGGGATAAGATTTGGAATGGAAGGTGGCTCCTTGTTTGGTTTCTCCCTTTTCGATCCATCTCTTCTCCCTTCCTCTTCTTCTTTTTCTTTTATTTCTTCTTGGAGGAGAAAGCCAAGTGCCTCTTGGCTTCTTTGGTTTCTTATCTTCAATTGAAGGCAGCCATCCTCTTAAGAGGTGGGATGGCATATACATGGGAAGAGGGGAATTTGTATTTCCCTTCTTCTCTTTTTCTTTGAATTTTGAAATTCTATTTTATTATTTTAATGGACTATGGCATCATCACAAAGTGTAAATTGATGTATGGCTTTCCAAATTAATCTCAAATGTATTTGAATTCATGTTTGAATTCATTTGACTTGGATTGGGAATTTGAATCCAAACTAAATGCTTGATTCAAAGTGTTTGGATTTTAGTTTAATTCTTGGAATTTTAAGTTTAACCATCTTGAATTGATGATCAATTGAGTTTTGATTTGATAATTCATTTAATTTTGATTTAATTATGAATTTCATTTTATTTCATTTTAACCCATTTAGCCTAAATGGGTTGAGTATGATTCCAATTGAGTTCAAATGACAAATTTATCTCAATTGGAATGAGTTTGAACTCAATCACACTTGATCATATGTGAGATGATTTAGAGTGGTTGATTTCATTTAATTTCAATTAATTTTTGATTTGAACCCATTGACCCAAAGTGGGCTTAATGGATTAAGTTTGGGTTTCATTTGGGTCAAATGACCAATTTGACTAAATTAGACCTAATGGTGGGTTGGGTTATGTTTTATTATCATTTCCAAATGATTTTGAATAATCAAATTGAGTTTATTTTAATTTGATTTGGGTTTGAACCCAACAGGACCTATTTTGGTTATTTTAGACTAAGTGGTCTGATTAACCCAATTAAGGCCTAATGAATTTGAATTTCTTTATATTTATGATTAATCATATTTATTTTATCATTTGGAACATTTGTAATGATTTAATTTGGTGAAATTCTTGGTGAGTTGACCATTGACTAGGTGGGTCCCACCTAAATCAAATCTATGTTGACTAGATTTGACTTTGGATTTTATTTTGAATTCTTCATTTATTTTAATTTGATTTTTAATTTTATAAATTTATTTTGGTTTAATCTAAATTGATAGTTTGGGTTGATTCCCCAAGCCAAGTAGGTTAGATTCAACCCAAGGAAGATTTCCCAGGTCACTAGGCATAGTGTCCTAAGCATTGAATTAGAAGATTCTCATTTGAGATTAGGTCATCCTAATTATTGATTTCACAGTTCAAATTAATCTCATCCAAAAATGAGGTCAACACATTTTATTCTCGAAGATACTATTTAGTTTATCCTTCAAACTTAGAAGATGAAGCTTGACATCACCATTGAAGATATATTTGCTTTAAAGCTACCCTAATTCCATCTTGGACATCTTAAAGGCATTAAAGAATGAACTCAAAATAAAAGAGAAGCAACTAAGGTTGAATTCATTATTCATGAAGAGATGAAAAAATTTTGAGAAGGAAGATTTAGGGTTTTCACTAAGTATAAGGTAGTTAGGAAGACAAAAAACTCTTAAGACTTAGAAATATCTAAAAACTAAAAATTATCAAATGGTCGAGCCACACTATTTATAAAAATCAAATTTCAAATAAATGGCAAGATAATAATTAACAAAATATAACATTTCATGTAATGTACATGTCTTTTCATATCATTGTCATTATAAAAGAGAGAAAAAGTATGTAGCTTTTTTGACAAAAAAATAAAATAGTATTTTTATAAATAGCAAATAGTTATAAAGTGGCCCATTTATAGTTTATTATTAGTTAACAAATGGCACATGTTAGACCACAAATAATGACCCAATTAAAAAAATAAAATTACATAAAAAAATAAAAAAAACCCTTTAAGCATGGGTCATTCAAGTCATCATTTATTTATTTTCCCTTTATCAAGAAGTCGTTGAAGCACATATTTATTTCCTACATGAATTCACTTGAGTGAGTTATCTCCAAGTATCTCTGAAAGATTATTACATGAGAAATCACTTCAAAAACTTGCTTCTTCATCTCTTCATGAAAATTTGTCATCTCAATTATGAAGATTTTCAACTCTATCAACTATTCTTTAATTCTAACATTGTTGGCTTCAGCTGTAGATTTTATTTTTCATCACTTCCTTAGAGAGCTCATTCTTCATCTTCCTCAGCTCATTTTCAACATCTAGCTTAGGAGTTTTGGAAGTTTCCATCACTTCTTGTAGTGGCGACATTAGAGGTCCTTGTATTTCCATGACTTAGATTGCAGGGAAAGTAATGACACTCTTCTCATAAGCAATTTGAACATCTTCTTAAGGAGGCATATTTGCAAGTAGTACACGATCATACTCAACAAGAATCTACATCTTCTTATAAAGAGATGAGTTCATACCTTTAGTAGGAAAGTGCACCACTTGAACTATGAGTTCAATTGGAGGTTGAAAAACTTCTTCTAAAGCCACAAAGCGTTCCTCCATTGGTAGTATAGTTTCAAGGACAACCAAAGGTAAAACACCATGATCAGTGAATTGCTTTTCTAGATCGCTGATGTTAAAGTGCATTGCATGATATTAGATAAAGATCTATTATAAATTTCTAGTGATTCATTTTACTATAATGAATAAAATGACTTTAAATGCACACATTTAGATCCTGACATAATATTCTTAGGAATAGATAAGGCACTCAACCCTTTGAACACCTCCCATTGAAGGTGTTGAATTTGATGTTATTTCCTTCACATTCTTAAAGCTTCTACTATAATGAGAGGTGTAACTACAACCTCAATGACTTAGACAACCTCCAGGATCCCAACAATAGGGAGTAAAGAAGAAATCTCCTCTTAGGAACTTTTCTCCACTCTTTCTTAACCTCTTCTTCTTCTTCTTCTTCCATGAGCTATCTTCTCTTGCACTTGCAGAAGAGGTGGGCATTGCCATTGAGATTTCCATTTGAATTATCAGCTAATCCAATGTGAATTTTTCCATAATCTTACAAAAAGCTAAAGGAAACCATGAAGAATCAAAAATAAGAAAAAATTCCACTAACAATGATGATCCAAAAAAACTTGGAGAATTAAAAAGGGTAATAATATAATTAGCATCAAATTATTGAACTTTAAAAGCTTCTCAACATGATGAGTTTACAAATTTTAAAATTTTCACTTGACATTTTTTAATAAAGCTTGAAATTATCTTTTCATAAAATTATTGGATAAAATTTGTTTATCTCAAGACAAGTTCTACATTAGTGCCAACAAAATCAAGATATGATTTAGATAAAAGCAAATATATGACAATCTTCATATTAAAATTTAAAATTTTTTGGCTTTATTTACCTTATAATACATTTTCCAAATATCTTATTATAATTTCTTAATCTCAAACTCAAAAAATATTTTATTACATATAAATATAACTATTTTTTAAAATCACCTTTACACTAAAAATTCACTCAACTTTTACATCCATTCAAAAAGACGTGAACATAATGTCATTATATCAACAAGCATTGAGTTGGAGGGTTGACCTCACTTTTGGGAGTCTTCTAGACTTAGGACTTAACCTTCCCATCTCAGATTTAGTAGTCTTCTAAACTAAGACTTCCTTAGGCATAAGAAACTTCTAGCGATTAGGTGAGCACTTAACCCAAGCCTAGAGACTTAGAAGGTTAACCATAGGATTAGGTTATGCCTTTGGGATTAGGATAATCGACCTACCCTAGAGCATAGACCCAACTTATGTTCACCTTATTAAGCCATAACCAAACCTCAAATTCAACTCATCATCCAAATCAAATGATTGAAACTTATAATAAATTAATCTAAACTCAATTGATTTTCTCCTAGATCAATTTTATAATCAAATTAACTTGCCAAAATCTACAATCATATCGAATCCAAACCAAATCCAAACTCAAAATTTCTCTTAAGCCACATGATTTATTCTATGGACTTAGCCAAATCTCCATTCAAATCAAAACCCAAGTCAATTGACTTTCTCATAAATCAATCATATTTTCAGTCATCTTTCCAAATATAAATCAAATCTACATCCAAATGATCAAAACTAAATCAAACTAATCAAACCTTCCTTTGAGCTTAGCCAAGTTTGCCTTCCATTCACTTCAAACTTAATTGATTTTCTCATAATCAATTTATATCTTCAATCATCTTCCCAAATATAAACAAATCTATATTCAAATGATCAAAACTAAATTAAATTAAATCAAATCAAACCAAGATCCTTCCTAAGCCACATAAACCATTTCCATGGACTTAGCCAAAAATCCACTCAATTCAAACCAAATTCAATTGATTTTCTCATGAATCAATTATTCCTTTAATTATCATCTACAATATAAATGAAATCTATAATCATCAAGCCAAACTAAGATCTACCTAAGTCAAACTTAACCTAACCCATTTGACTTGAAATATTCAAATGAACCAAAACCCATTTGAACCTAAACCAATTTCAAACAAATTTATAAATCAATCCCAAACCCATATATAAATTCAACCAAACCAAACTCAACCCAAAATAAACTCAACTAAGCCCAATTGGTCCACTTGACCAAAAGTGACCAATTTGACCATTTGAACCAGATTTCAATCCAACCCAAATTAGATTGAACCAAGCCTACCAAAGCCTTATATCATGATTGTTGATCACCATAAGATGATCAATTATCATAAATTGGGTCAAACCAAGTCAACTTGTTCATTTGACTAAGTCAACCCCTTAACCCATATGAACCCAAACTAGCCAAATTGCCACCTAAGCCAAATCTTGGAACTAATGATTCACACAAACTCAAAATCAATATTTGAACATGACTTGACCTTCAATTGAGCCAAACCAAATCCAATTGTACCTCTTGACCCAAGTTGACCCAATTTGACCTAAAAAGCCAAATTGGGTCAAATCAAAATATAAACCAATTTGATTGCAACTAATGGCTCAAGTTCACTCTAAATTGATTGTTGAACTTGACCAAAGCCCCAATTGAACCCAATTGAGCTAATTAGCCCAAATTGACCTAAAGGGTCATTTTGGCCTAAACCTCAACCAAATCCAAATTGATTCAAACTAAAGCCTAAAAGCATCTTCAATTGGTCAATCAAACCCAAACCAACACTTAACCCTAGCTAATTTGGTCAAATTTTTGACCCATTTGACCATTTGATTTGATCAAAACCAAACAAATCATCATTTGAACCTACATGAGTCTAGGTTTGCTTTAATTTGACCAATTGGTCAACCTAGCCTGAATTGACACAATTTGACCTACATGAGTCAAATTGACTCAAGTCAAATCAAATCTATTCCAAATCACTTGAAATTTGGGTTAACCCAACCTTGGACTCATGTTGAACCATCCTAAATCAAATCCAATGCCAAATGACCATGATACTCTTGGATTAAGGGCATCATAAGAGACAAACCACCCACTTTAGTGTAGTCATTTCTTCTCCTTGAATAATTTGGCCAATTTGGTGAAATTGGTCAACTTGACCCATTTGACCCATTTGATTCCAAATGAGCCAAATTAAAAAAAAACCAAACCAATTGAACCAAAATACTTCAAATCAACATTTGAACCTAACTCTAGCCTTAGTTTGATCCAATTTGACCATTTGGTCATCCAAACTCGAATTGACCCAATTTGACTATATGAGTCAAATTGAGTTCAAATCAAATAAAATTAATTTCAAATCACTTGAAAACTTGGGTTAACCCACCTTGGACTCATGTTGAACCATCCTAAATCAAATCTAATGCCAAATGATCATGATACTCTTGGATTAAGAGCATCATAAGAGACAAACCACCCACTTAAGTGGTCATTTCTTCTCCTTGAACACTTGGCAACCTCCCATTGGCTTGCCTAGGCACCTAGTGATGGAGCTTAGCATTCTTTCTTTTGCTAAGATTGAGAGAACTTAGGTATTGGAGGTGAGAAAAGATGATATGTTGGATAAGTAGCATTCCCACCAGGATTGCCAAAGTTTGGCCACCAAGCTCAAACCATAAAAATAACTCAAATTTTTAATTGCCAAAAGATCTCTTTCATTCTAATAATGGGGGCTATTTATAGCCATTACAAGCATCTTTCAAAAGAAAAGAATTCAAATCATGGAGGGAAAGGTGGGTGGCCACATCAATGTGAAGCATCAAATTGCCTTATTATTTTATGTCATCCACTCATTTCACATGCTATTATTTTATGTGGATTCAATCACCTCACATGTCATGCTTTGAATTTTTAAATGCAAAATTTAAAACATGGAGTTTCTAGAAGAAAATTAAAAATTACATACATAAATAAAAGATGAAATCATAAAATGGGCCTCAGCAAGTTAATGGGCTAAGCCTTCTTCTTTCTTAAAATTTCTTGGGCTTTAGCTTGAGATCTTATAAATGGACCTTGAGCTCTTATTTTTGGATCCTCATGATGTTCTACATCAACTCCCCTGGGCTCAATTGAACTCTGCTCTGTAGAGTTAAAATCTAAGAAGTCTTTTACTAATTATGGGCTAAAGTCTCCGAATCAGTACGGGTCAACCATGTGTCTTCAATTGGTGGCTTATTCTTCCAATGAACTAGAAAATGATGTTTAGAAGTTGGATTAATGGGTGCTTTCTTGGTGATAATATAGTCAACTTCAAAGAAAGAGGGCTTCTACAAGTACGATGCTATATCTCCTGTTAAAGAGTTAGATTGAACAAGTGGAGGTTTGGTAATTCCTTCATATGATAGAATATCTTCAATATTAATAACTGGATGAATGAGCACATCACCAAGAAAATCAAGGTGATAAGCATTAGTTCCAATTTTCTTATGAATTTTAAATGGACCACAAGCTTGTGCATGTAATTTTCTATATTTAGTGGTTTGATAATGCTCAGGTTGAATGCGAATCAATACATAATCACCTTCTTTAAATTATTTCATTGAACGATTATGATTTTCCTTAGAAGCATAGTTTTCATTACTTATAGTAATTTTCTTTCTTATATCTTCATGGAGGATTTGAAAATCTTTAGCAAATGAGAATGTTGCATCAGAAAATACACGAGATGGTAGGTTTGCTACTTCTATTGATCATCGTGGGTTTTGACCATAAACTATCTCAAATGATGATATTTTGTAGTTTTAGAAATAATACTATTATAGAAAAATTCTGAGGTTGGTAAATGTAAATCCCAAATTCTTAAACTTTTACCTACTGAGCATTTAAGAAGATTTCCTAGCGTATGATTAACTACTACAGTTTGTCCATCATTTTGTGGGTGAAAGGCAAAAGAAAATTTAAGAAAATTCTTAATTTATACCTAATAATTTCCATAATATGAGAGACAAACTTAACATCTCATGAAATAATGGTTAAAGTGGAGACCATGGAGTCACTATTTCCTTAAAAAATAATTTGGCTATATAAGAAGCATCATTTATTTTGAACAAGGTAAAAAATGAGCCATTTTGAGAACCTATCCACTACAAAAAAAATACTATCATGTCCTCGAGCTATCCTAGGTAATCCTAGAATACAATCTATTGATAGTCTTCCCAAGGCCTATAAAGAACTTGTAATGTATTGTCCACCTTTGTTTGATAGCTGACAAATTAAACATTGAGCCACTAATTTTTGAACATCTCAATGAAGGCCAATAAAATCTATTTTCTAATAAACATATGGTCTTATCCTTTCCAAAATGACCATACACCCCAACATGTAGCTGATAAGAATTCTCTAAGAGAAGATCGAGGAATGCATAATTGTTTTCCTTTATATAAATATCCATTTGTTATCAAGAATGTCCCTTGTAAAGTTATTGGTTTATCTAGGTGTTCAAGATAAATTAGGTGAAAGTCGTGGCACACAATATAATCATCTTTAATTCTATCAAATGGGATTCTCAATTCTAAAGAGGAAATCATTAGGTTTACCCTAAAGCATCAACAGGTTTATTCTCAATTCTGCTTATGCTTTAGAACAAAAGAGTAGTCTTGTAAAAATTCAACCCATTTTGCATGCCTATGACTTAATTTTCAATGAGTATTAATGAATTTTAAGGCATGATGATTAGAATTAAGTATAATTCTCTATGTAAAAGATAGTGTCACCAATGTCTTAGGGATTGAATTACAACATAAAACTCCCTATCATAAGTGGAATATCACTATTTGGCTTCATTTAACTTTTCACTAAAGAATGCGATAGATGATTCTCTTGACTTAAAATTCCACCTATCCCAATTCCTAAAGCATCATATGTCACTTCAAAGGCTTTAGAAAATTAGAAGCCTAAGGATTGGTGCAAAGTGATAAGAACTTTAATTTTCTCTAAGGCCTTTTGTGCATTAGAGTCCAACAAAATTTATCTAATTTTAGTATATCGCTTATCGAGCAACAATGGTACTAAAATTCTTAATAAATCTCGATAAAAGTGGCTAAACCATGGAAGCTTCTAACTTCAATAAAACTTTAGATGATGGCCAATCTAAGATTGCTTTTACTTTAGAAGGATCAGGTTTAAGTCCAACAGTGGATATAATAAAGCCTAAAAAGATTACCTCAGCTTGCAAAAAGAAACATTTTTTAAATTAATGTATAATTTCTCTTGTCTAAGTATTTCAAAGACTTTTGTAGGTGTTGTAGATGCTCATTTTCACTTGGACTAAAAATCATAATATCATCAAAATACACCACCAAAATTTACCTATATATGGTTTAAGAACAATATTCATTAATCTCATAAATGTGCTAGGAGCGTTTGAAAGTCCAAAGAGCATGACAAGCCATTCATAAATTCCATCAGGGGTCTTAAAAGCCGTCTTCCACTCATCTCCTAATCTAATCCAAATTTAATGATATCCACTTTTTAAATCAATCTTTAAAAAAATTTTGCTTATGAGATTAAATCTAACATATCATCTAATCGAAAAAGAGGAAACCTATACTTGGTAGTAATTTTATTTATTGCTCGACTATCAACACACATTCACCATGTTCCATGTTTTGAGTTAATAATGCTGACCGCACAAGGGCTAAGACTCTCTTGAATAAAACCCTTTTTTTAATAATTCCTCAACTTGTCTTTAATCTCAACATGCTGATAGGTTCATCCTTATGGAAGATTAGAAGTTGAGAGAACCGTGTAAGAACTCAATAGTTGAATGTCTCTTAGGAGGTAGCTCATCGTGAAGCTCATTATATCTTTAAAATCGAAAGAAGAGAAGAGACCATAATAGTATGTGAGTCTCATTAGAGTATGGTATGACTTCTTTTACATGTAATATGTGAAGAAGAAATGGATCAAAATTCTTTTCATAAAGCTCCAAAACCTATTATTTCTATCTTTGGGGTCAAAAGAATAGATGTTTTAAAGTAAGAATCGAAATGATAGTATTAACCCTAATAGTAGATTTTCTATGATAATTAATTGAAGTTTGACATTTTTCAATAGAGGCTTGGTTGTAAGTGAAGTTTTTGTGGTGTTATGGAGGGTGTTTTTCTATGGCTTTATTGGTGAGTTTAATAGTCTTATTATTATGTTTAAAACATAAGTATTTTCCTACCATAATGAATAACATTCATATCATATAGCCAAGGTCTAAGAGAATATGAGCAATGTCCATAGGGAGAACATCACACCAAATTTGATCCTCATAGCTTCCTATTTTAATAGAACTAAACATGGTGATGGGAAGAGATGTATGATTTACCCAACTAACATGAAATGGTTCGTGAGGTTCAGATTTTAGGTTTGCTTGAATGACATTCATAGCACTCCTCCATCTATAACTAACCTACATCTCTTTTCATTACACAAAACATACATGCTAAAATGTTCTTTCTCCTCCAATCTTTGCCTCATTTTTTACTAAGACATCTCATCACATTAACATGAGGGTCAATTAATTCCAATTCTTCATCATAATGGGGTGTCATCATAAACTTCTTCTAGATTATCATCTATTGATTTTCAACTTCTTCTAAAAAATAAGATTTGATTTACATTGATTTTGCATATGACCCTTTTATGACATTTAAAACATATTTCCTTTCTTAGAGCTCCTTCAATTGAAGTTTTAGGCAAAGTGGGCCATTTGGATGGGTGGGTCTAATGATAGATCTATGGGATGAAATGGAAGGTACTTTAGTTTTAGAGAGGAGTAGATTTCTTTTGTTGTTCAACCAATAATGCATAATGAAATGCTTCCTCTAAAGATTGTGGGTCAAATAATTCAACTTCATTTCTAATGTCACTAAGTCCAATAACAAATTTATTTGCTAGCCAATCATTAGCACAAAGTTCTAGAAACTAGATGTTCAAAAGTATTCAAGTATTCAATGATAAGATGATTACTTTATCTCAAAGTTAATAATTGACTATGTAGCTTCTTATCATGATGCCTAGGATAGTATTTTGATCTTAACATTTCTCTCATTTCTATCCAAGTGAGGTTTGTCCTTCCTAATCTTTGTTCTTTAGCTAAAGTATTTGTCCAATAAATTTTAGCATGTCTTATCAATTTCATTTTAGCAAAAGTAACCCTTTGATAATCATCCATTTTATACCAATTAAAAAAGTCATCCATTTGAACTAACTAATCAAGAAATTTATTTGGGTCATGTATACCATTATAAGTTGAGTCTTCTACTTTAACTATCCGAGATGGATCATTAGAGTCTTCTATAGTGTTAAAATAATTTTCTCCCCTTCCACCATTTCTAGCAATTGGTGGTCTTCTAAGTGGTTGGTTTTCTCTATGGTTTGGATATGAATCTTCTTCATCTATCCCTATAGGCATAGTTTGAGGAGGTATTGGAGGAGGAGTTGGTACTCTATTATTTTGTAGATTAGTTATAAGAGTTTGCATTTGCTCTCTAAGTTTTTAAATTTGATTCTTACTTTCTTCTAATATTTGTTGAGTTTTTAATTCATTATCATGGATCCTAAGATCTAAGGCATCAACTAATCTAGTCAAATTTTCCACTTGATCGAGAGATAGATTTTGGTGCCATGAGATTTTTTAAAAAAAAAAGATATATGAAAAGGATCAATGAAAAAAAATAAAATAAAATAAACAAGTATAATATAATGCAATCAAAGTAAATTGGCTAAGAGAACTTCAGTGAGGGGTACAAGACCACTTAAATCCCAAGCTCTCCTTAGATAGTTTAAGTCTTTTTGACAAAGTTCTATTTAGCTTCCAAAATCACTAAGTTTAACACACTTATATTATTATACATGAAATTTATTTTAATGAAATGAAAAAAATGCTCAAATTTATCAAGCCTCTATTTTTTTTTAAAGAAAGTAAGTTATCATAAGTTAATCAAAGAAACTTCTAAAATTAACCATAAAAAATAACAATGATAATAAAGCAAGTAATTAGATTTTGATTTGCACTAATGGCTAGTTTGGTGAAGCACCACATCACTAAATCTCTTAATTTTTTTTTGGGAGTCCCAAGTTATCACAATTGGAAAATGACTAAAATATATAATGGAGCTAACTAATTGGTTTTATGCTATCACTATAAACTTGCAAGCAATATATATATTTCCAAGCTACTAATATGTATTTAAACTATCATATAAAAGAAAACTAATTAACCTCACAAGTTCAAGAAAAACTCACAAGTTTGAAAACAAGTCCACCACTTGAGATGCTCCCTTCAAACTTTTTGAACAACTTGACCAAATTTGCTCATTCTAGGCTTTGCTCTGATACCAAATTTGATAAAGATGGGTATTCTTTCTTTTTCTAAGATTGGGAGAACTTAGGTATTGGAGGTGAGGAAAGATGATATGTTGGATAACTAGGATTCCCACTAAGGATTTGGCCACCAAGCACTCAAACCAAAAAAATAACTTAAATATGTAATTTCCAAAAGATCTCTTTCATTCTAGTAATGGGAGCTATTTATAGCCATTACAAGCATCTTTCAAAAGAAAAAATTCAAATCATGGAGGGAAAGGTGGGTGGCCCCATTAATGCGAAGCATTAAATTGACTTATTATTTTATGCCATCCACCCATTTCACATGCTATTATTTTATGTGGATTCAACCACATGTCATGCTTTGAATTTTAAATGCAAAATTTAAAAACATGGAGTTTCTAGAAGAAAATTAAAATTACATAAATAAAAAAAGATGTAATCATAAAATGGGTCTTAGTAAGCTAATGGGCTAAGCCCTCTTCTTTCTTGAATTTTCTTGGGCTTTAGCTTGAGATCTTGTAAATTGACCTTGAGCTCTAATTTTTAGATCCTCACGATGTTCTACATCACCTAGGACACTACCCAACCTAACTGAAGGGGTGGTATTACAATGAAACTCACCTCACCTCCCCATTAGCACTTGGTTTGCATAGGATAGACTATCCCCTTGGAAGCCACTTCTCACCTTCACCCACTCAAAGAGCCAGTCACCTCTTACCCAGATCATTTGAGGTGGTCTAAAGCCAAAATAAAATAATCCATCTGATCAAGAGGAGGAGGGGGTATACCCCCTCATTCAATTCAACACATTGAGTATCCTCAGAGCCCTAGCTACTCAAGATGAGCTGCCATAGCTATCCCTTAAGTTTCTATGCATATTCCCTCATTAGAAAACTCCAGTCCCATCCATCTTGAAATAGGACAACTCCTCCTTTGATCAACTCCCTCATTTCTTCATCAAATTAACTTCACATATACACTCCCCACACCTCGTCGAGCAAGAAGAAATCATCTCCCAACCTTCCTGACAATTTAAGGTATGATTTCTTTCAAAATTGAGCTCAAAGTGATGAATTTCCCTTTTGAGTGAACGAGGGGGAATTGATCCAAGTGCTACTCAACAGGGCTTCATCTCCATGAGATGAAGCTTCCTCAATCAGACCACCATCTTGAGATCCCATAAGGTAATTCTATTAAAACTGAGCTTTAGATGATTTTCATTTGAGATTTTTAAAGGAAAGTTGAATGTCATGTGATTTAGCAGTTGGATCCTTCATGCGAAGGTGTTGGAACCATTTGGAGTTGATTCAAGCTCGGCTGAGCTCGAATCGAGCGAGGAATGGAGATGACCTCCTTCCTTCATCGCTCATTTGATGACGGATCACAAACCATCCATTTAGTGTGATTAGAATGGAAGGTCATGATTAGATATGCTAGAATGATCTAATTAAGACCTTAAGAAATTGTAGGGTTAATTATTGCCATCCGATCTAAGATCAGCAATTAGAAAGCTCATCCATGCACATGTGGAAGTATGATTTAAATGACCAGTGGGGAAAAGCACTACCACATTAGCGGTCCGCATGGCATTGATGGGATTAGGCTTAATTAGGACTAATTAATTAATTTTAAAGGTTGAAACTTCCATACTTCATAACAAATCATAGAAAAATAAAAAAACACAAATAAATACTCATTTTAAAGGTATTTCAGAGGAGAATAATTTAAATTCAATTCTAAGTAATTTTGAATAGTAACATAGGCTTAATTTTAGTTTAATTGAAAATTAGTTTAATTACTCAAATAATTAATCAAACTTTGTTGGTTAGTTTAATGGGATGACCTTTGGCTCCCATAATTTTTTGGGATTTATTGATTAGTTAATTGGAATAATTAACTATTTGAGCCTTAATCACTCTCTTAATTAATCTAATTAATTAATTAACCTCTCAAATAGTAAATAATTAATTAATTAAGCTTTGCTAACCACTGTTGATTAGAAAATGGGTAAGGGGAATGGGGTTAGGACCTCTTTCCTAATCTTTTCTCTATGTCCATATCCATTTAATGGGAGAAATAATTAAAAATGAAATTGATTAAAGGTTTAATTAATTAATTTATGATTTAATTAATCATATCAAATCCAAATCATTCCATATTCTAACTAATTAAGTCATGGGTAGATCTTTTGGTGTTTAATAACCTAAAGCTACTTAAGAAAATTATGCTTAATCCACATATGTGGGGAAATCATAAGAGTACTTCATTAAGTTCTTTAATTTAATTAACCATTAATTGTGAGCCAAATGAATTAGGCCTCTTCTATTTGCTAGGATCAATGCAAATTTACTTATCACCCATATGCATATCATGTTGGCTTATAATTATTTGGATAATTGCATTAAGATAACATTAGTAAGGGTAATTAATTGATTTGATTAAGGATATAACTTAATTAATTCATAAAATTCATCTAATGACCTCTTCTTAAACCAAATTATATTACCAATGTGGTAATGGGATTAGATAACAAATTAGTGCTCTCCTCCTCTTTAAATCAAATCAAATCCAAAACCAAATTAGTAAAGAAGCTTTGGTTTACATTAAATGATTTTTATTTAGTATGTTTATCCTTAGAAATTAATTGGATTGAATGATCACATGCTTGTATTCGATTATTTCTCTCCAATCATGCTAAATATTGTATGTCATTTGATTTCATGCATTCATCTCTTTTCAAAAATTGAATGAATTAATGAGATTTCCTTTATGTTGATTTAATTTTATATATGTGTGGCTATTATCACTATTAAATTCAAATGTATTTTTCCAAAGTTTACAAAAGAATAATAACATATGTTGTGGTGTTAGTTATAAATACATAAGAAATGTATGTGTTTATAGTTTAAGTATATGAATGTTAAGTACTCTTTCTTTTATTCATATGTTGGTTTACATAGGTTTGAATGGTAATGGGTATATAGTTTGGATATCTCAGGGTAGCCCTAAGGAGATCATTTGATTATCACACTTCCCTGGTTTAACAATGGCAAGCACCCATTTAATTTCTTCTGATGTATTTTAACATTAAAATTTAGATAGAGCTTTAAATCATATACATAAATAATTTATTAAAGAAAATACAATCTTTGCAAGGTTTTCATCCTCCCAATTATGAATACATGTGTATGTATTTAAGAAAAATAAGTATATAGTCTGGACATCCTAGGAATACGAGACTTTAAGTAGCCCTAAGGAGGTCATTTGATACCTCACTTCCCTAGTTAATGAAGGCACGTACTTGTTTATGTCTTTTATACATGCATGTGTGTATTTAATTGGAGAATGATAATCCTCTTTTTTATTTGAAAATACATGCATTCAAAATTATTTAAATGATTGAATTATTCAATCATGTGATTTGGAGCTCTCTTTCTTATGTTAATCTATGGAAGTTTACATATGTTGAATGCAATGGGTAAATAGCCTGGACATCTCGAGAATACAAAGCTTTAAGTAGCCCCAAAGAGGTCATTTGATTATCTCACTTCCCTGGTTAACAGTGGTATGTACCTATTTAATTTCATTCTTATGTATCTTTGTATAAGAATTTAGATAGATTTTTAAATTTATATATACTAAATAATTCAAATCAAATGAAAAGATAAATATGAAATGTACACATACCTCCATTATTTAATACACCAAAACAAGTTGCATGTAGAGATATACTTGATATTAAATCATATGCATGCTATATGTGATGGAAAGGAACGGTTTAATATATATCATATGAATTCAATTAGATTAATCTTAAAAAACCTTTCATATTAAATAGAGTTATTTAAAGTGAACCTAAACTCAGGATTAATTTAGAAATGTATAATAAGCCATTCAATAAAGAGAACTAAAATCAAATTAATATACTTTAGAAAGTGGATTAAGGTAGGGATTAAAGAGGATAATCTTCCTCTCTTTATAACACCTAGTTGTCAAGTTTAGATCATATGAAATGAAACAAAATATAAACTAAAATTTTCAAATTAATTAAATAATTTAAAGTGAAACAAACCTTCATGATAATTTGAATATTTTTTACAATTAGAATATAACCCTAATGCTTGGTAAGACACACAAGCCTTAACAAACACATTAGAATCAAGTCACCACTTCTAATTTTATGTTAATATGGTGCATGATGTGATGTATATTTTGTTTTTTTGATGTATTATTTTAGATTGGATGTTAGGGTGTATGCCTCGTAAATTGGATGTTAGTCGATGTTAGCCTAATCATATTTTTTGTAGAGGATTGTGCTTAAGGGGGGCTTAGAAATAAATATTAATGCTCTATTTGTAAGTTTCTTGAGCCGCTAAGCATGATCCAAGTTTGATAGGTGGGCTTGGTTACCCATGTGCAGGGTACTAAGTTCAAATTATAAATATAACTGCTTGGGTTATATGTATGTTTAGCTAACACTTATTTTGCATGTATAGTTATATTTATTTTTTTATTTTCAATGTAATTTTACATTATAAATTAGGATTAAAGCTATGGGAGATTAAGATGAGCAGTATCCAGAAGGCTTTGTCCTGGGATGCCTTGTGATGCCTTTGAAGAAAGCACATCCAAATCAAAGAAGGAAGAATTAGATCATAAAAGGAAGAATGAAGAATGAAGACCACAATAATATTTAATAAAATTATAATTACTTCTTTATATTCCAGGTTGTATAAGGGTAGAGCTCAGGTACTCATCTCTTCTCTTTTCGGGTTGTACAGCGACACCCGATCGCACCGGCCTCTTATTTTTTACAATGGTCATTGAAATTGATTGATGATTTGTTTAGATTATGTATTAGAAATTGCATCTTTTTTATAGTTTCTTAAATGATACTTCAATGTGTGACCTGGATACGTTAGGCTCTTAGGATAAAATTAAATTTTCTATCCAACTAATCACTCATAACTAAATTTTAAATATTTCATAACATTACCATAAAGCTTAGGCATTAAATAAGATAATTAAAAGATTTAGTAACCTCTTAGCTAAATGTTGTATGTCTCACATCATGTATGCATATTATTTCACTGCGATAGGGATTTCCATCATAACGATAAATGCTTGAGGGCATCTCTTGTGTTAGAAAACACCCCTTTCCTATTGATTTAGGCAATAACTTATTTTCATCATGCATGTAGACATAAAATCTCAAAGCCTTTGTCTAAATGAAGTGTCCAAATTTAAGTAAAATTTGAAAAGATTTTGCATTAGATTAAGTCATTATTCATGCCACTCATGCTCTAGTCTCTTAGGGAGTGGGTTTAAGGACTTTAGTCTCTTTTTAAATAAATAATAGCTCAACTATATTGCAATTTCATATGATGAGACTACATGGATTTAAATCATAAGAGGAGTTAGCTGGTGGCCACTATAGTTATAAGTCCAACAGTTGGATGGTTCATTCTCTCTTATGGAGGTGAACCATTATGTCCACCTATCGCTTAGATTTAGGTCATGCTTTAATTCTTACTAAAGCTCCTAAATTTAGGATCTAAGGTAGCTATTTCCTTTGGCTACAAGCATAAATCCTTGCTTCTTAGGCATTTCCATAATCTTATGTTGTTGGATTATAAGCCCTAGTAATCTAAAAAAATCTCAACTCAAAACATATAAGTCTCTTCACTTTCAAATTTACAAAGCCCAATTATAGAATAGATCAGAATGCTCACTAGGCTTCCTAGTATCATGAGCATTTCATGCTTTCTCCCTTTAGATTCCAAAAATAAGTCTTCTCTTGAACTTTCCCATTTGATTTTTCAAGTATAACCAATCCTTTGATAGTCTAGCCTTGAAATCTTTGGAGATGCTAATTATCTTCTTTAATAGAGAGTATTCTTAGGAAATTTCATTCCCTAAGATGCAACTAACTATGGAGGCTTGCTTCCATAAAAACTTTAGAATCCAATTTAATATAAACCCTCCTTTATTCATCCATGTAAAGCAAGAAAAAAAATCTCTGGTATATTCGAAGACCCATCATACCTTAGGAGTCCTTATTTAGTGATTAGGTCCTTTGAAGGGTGATGCCTCTATGTTTCGAGATAGTACATCATACCTCAATGTCATACCCAATCACTTCAATAAGTACCCCTACGATCTGTGTGGTGTCCCCCATCTAAACATAAACACCACAAAATTTTTCTGGTCACTTCGCTAGGGAGAGTTCCTCTCTCCATCTTTAGTTGATAATTATTATCTCCAAGCATCGATAGTGGATTATTTTTATATAAGCCCAAAACTATCTTTTTTTCCCTTTGACACTTTGCTTATTTTATCCTTAAATAAAGGTAGCCAATATCCTTTAGGTTTTAGGACCTCACTCATGGTCTTAAAACTCTATTAGGTCCCTCCAATAGGTAAAAATAAATTAACTAAAGAAAGGAAAAAAGAAAAACCAAACATAAAATTTAGAACCTCTTACCACTAGCTTGGTGAAGCAAGGTTCATCCCATGCTTACCAAATTTCAATAAAATCCGAAGTAAAATAAAAACATCTTTTACAAAAATTTTCAAAATTCTTTTAAAATAAAATTATATGAACCTTATTTAACATAATCCAATTTATTAAATGAGGGTTCTCTTTAATTAACCTTATCTAACATACTTAAATTTGTTAAATGAGAGTTCTCTTTAAAATCAAAATCAAATATACATCATCAAAAATCTTTTCAAAATTTATTTTTTCAAAAGCATATTTTCAAAGTGAAATCACACAATCAACTCCATTTAACATATCCATATTTGTTTAATGAGAATTTTATTTTAAAATTAAAATAAAAATATAATTAAGCTCCATTTAACATACTCATATTTTGTTAAATAGGAGTTCCCCTTTTCAAACTAAAATCAAAACAATCAACATATAAACTTCATTTAATATACCCAAATTTATTAAGTAAAGATTCTCCTTTTTCAAAACCAAAATAAAATAAAAATAAATTCCATTCAATGTACCCATATTTGTTAAATGAGAATTCCACTTTCAAAAATTAAATTAAAACCAAAATATCCAACACACATTTTTGAATTCCATTTAACATACCCATATTTGTTAAATGAGAATTCAATCTTGAAAACTAAAATAAACCAATATTCAACAAACAAATATTTGATTCCATTTAACATACAAATTTGTTAAGTGTGAATCTCATTTCTAAACATCAAATATATATATAATATAAGAGAATATATAAAAAAACAATATATATATATATATATATATATATATATATATATATATATATATATATATATATATATATATATATATATATATATATATATTTGCATTCTATTTGACATACCTAAATTTGTCAAATAAGAGTTCTCCTCTTTTTCAAAAATTAAATCATCAGCAAAAATATCAAAAACATATATTGACTCCATTTAATATACTTAAATTTATTAAATGAGGGTTCTTCAAATCATATCAAATCAGCATATACAAACAAACAACAATCAAATCATTAAGACAAAATGCTTTGAAAAATTTTCAAACATATAATTGAAACTATTTAACATACCTAAATTTTCTAAGTAAAGGTTTTCCAAAATTAAATTTCAAACAAAATATACAACTCATTGTTGGTTAGAAAAATTTCTATATGGTCACCTTCAATGGATGAAAAGGCAAGAATATATAAATTCATCTTTTTGGGACGCCACATAGATCATGATGTTCTTATTGGGTGATTGGGTATGTCAACAAGAATGTACTATCTCGGAGATAGAAGTACCACCCTTTAATGGACCTAATCACCTCAATAAGGACTCTAAGGATAATGGATCTACATATGTACCGGAGATTCTTCCCTTTACTTGAAAAGTAAAGTAGGTTTATTTTAAAGGGTTCATTAAGTTCTAAGGGCAAGCCCCATAGTTAATTACATCCTGGGGAGGATCTCGTAGAATACTCTCGATTAAGGTAAATGATCGTTGTCTTCAAAGATTTCAATAGGGAAGGACTACCAATCAATTAGTTAATTTTTGAAAGATTAAATGGGATTGATCAAAGAGAGGGAGTTATTATGAATCCAAAAGGAAGATAAGTAGGAGATGCCCATGATGCTAGAAACCCAACATCTCAAACTATCCTATGATTGGGCTTTGCATTTTGAAATTAAGTTAGTTTATTTGAGTTGAATTTCTCATTAGAAATTTAAGACTTATGATTCCATAACACAAGATTAAGGAAATGCCTAAAAGAGGTGAGGATTTATGCTTATGGCCCATGGAAGGGAGAAGCAACCTCATAACCTAAATCTAAGGAGCTTTGGTGAGTGCCAAAAGCATAGCCTAAATCTAAGGCAAAAATGGGTATTTGGTTTACCTCAACAAGAGAGGACAAACCACCCGACTGCTTGGGCTTACAACCGTCTGGGGGTGGCTGCCAACTAACTCCTCCTACTATTTTAAATTCATGTAAGTAAGTCATATGCTTTATGCAAGATAGGTAGGCTGCTATTTTTTTAGAAAGAGACTAAGTCCTTAAACTCACTCCCAAAAGAGACTAGATCATGTAAGGACATGTTTTAAATGACCTAAATCTAATGCAATTCAGATTTCATTTTATTTTCTTTTTTGGATAATTATTTTGACTCGGGATAATAAGATTCATATGCTTAATGCATGAGAAATAAAGTTACTGGCCAAAATCGGCGAGAAGGGAGGAGGTGTGTTTCCACTGTGGATCTCAAAGGTAAAGTCAAGTTTCTCAGGCAAAGGTGCAAGCCCAACAATCAAGAGTGAAATAAGATGCATTTGTGCATGATGTTATAAAAGAAGTACTCATCCAGCTAAGGGGTTGCTAATTCTTTTATCTTGATTTTAAACGTAAGCTTTAGGTGAGGTTATGAGTTCTTTATTTTTAATTTTTAATTGTTTGATTTGGTAAAAGATTTATTTTTACCTAAGAGCCTAATCCACATCCAGGCCATACATAAAGCAAGGAAGAAACTAAGAAAAGGATGTCACTTAATGCACAAGCTAAATAAATTATCAATCAATTTATAAAGCTAATCAAAAAAGAATAAGAGGCCATTATGGTTAGGTACCATTGCACAAATCTAAAAAGAAATTGGGTAGCAAGCTCTACACTTATACAACTTGAATTACAAATGAATTAAATACAATTAAGCAAGGAATTCATTGTTATGAGAGTCTTCAAGCTTCATTTCTTCATTCTCCTTTTCTTCTTTTTCTTCTTTTCTTCTTTCTTCTTTGGTTTCTTCTTTTGGATGGTTGGAAGGTGGAAAGGCTTCACATGGTGCATAAGATGAGATCTTATGACCAATGTTCATCCTAATCCCCATAACAATCATTCCAAAATCCTAATTGCAAAATTACATAAAAAGGAAAAGAATGAAATCTAACTAACACTTGCAAATTAAAGATTAGCTAATAAATCACACAAATCCCAAGCATGTATATTAAGCTTAACACCCCACACATGGGTGACTAAGTCCACCAGGCCTATTAGATTATGCTTAGGGTATAAGCACCCGTACAACAAAAGCATTTATATTTTTATTTATTACAGCGTCCCTTAAGCACAATCCTCCGCAGAAGATAATTATTAGACTAAGACCTCCCTATCATTCATTCTATGCACATACATCCAAACATCTAGTCTAGACCATATATCACAAAAAAAAAGCAAGCATCAAACCATGCACCAGCCCTAACCTAAAGCTAGAAGTGGTGACTTAGCCTAATGTGTGTGCTTTAGGTTTATGTGGTATGCTTAATGGCTTTAAGTTAAATTTTCTAAGTGATGTTCAACTTATAGAGGGTTTCATTTAAGTGATTTAGTTGATTTGAGTTGATTTAATTTCATGTTTTGATTAGGTTCAAGTGAATCCTAATTAATTACTAAGTTATAAAGAGAGGGAAAGAGAAAAGAATTTCTCTTTCCTTCCATAACCTAAGTAATTTCTAAAGTGAATTCAAATTTTAGTTTTGTTTAGTGAATGTTTTGATTAAGTGTTTTAATTAATCCTAAGTTTAGATGAACTCTAAACAAACCCATTCAAAAAGAAAGGAATTTTAAGATTAAATAAAATGAACTAAATTCACAAAACACACATCACTTCATTTCTTTCCCAACATGTATAACATGCATATGAATGATTCTTAAGCATATCTATACATACAAATGAGAATGTTTAACACACTTTATGGTGCATGCTAAGTAATTCATTTAAGAAAATTTAGAAGTTTATGATGCATGATTTTCATTAAGTAGAAAATGGATTTCTTATCCAATTTTCACATGCACACTTGAAAGTAAGAAAGACAGAAGTGAGTATAGCACCATTGTTAACCAGAGGTGTGAAGACCTACTTAGAGCTACTTAAAGTCTCACAACCTCGGGATTGTCCAGATTAATATACCACTTTCCTTAAATACAAACATGTGTACAAAAGAAATGAATGGAAAAGAAGGTATGCAAAAATTTGTATTAATTGATTCATTTTGTTTATGCAATTTATATGTGCAAGCATAGGTACCCTTCTTAAGTGATAGTATAGGAATGAATAAGATATGGAATTAGGCAAGTGTTAGGTTCTTTTCAAATGAACCATACATCTTACAAAATCCTATTCAAAACTATACTAAAAGAGAAGAGAAGGAAAACATATACTAAGAACATCCTTATGTCTTACTCACATGCAAACTTATAATTAAGATATAAGAAACACACTTTAGTTTTGATAATTGATTCATATATTTTGAAAATAATTTGCATTAAATAGTGATAATAGCCACTCATATTATTACTTTAGCCAACACATGCACTTTGACATAAAGTAAACATTTTCATTTTAAATTTGAATTTGAAAAACAAGGATGCATGAAGCCATATGACATACATATTTAACATGTTGGGGAAAGAACTAAAGCAATGAAAGCATGTAAACACATTCACTTTAATTAAATCCTAATGACAATCTTATGAAATAAGAAAGCTTAAAATAAATCAAAGTTCATTTGATGTGACTTTTATTTAAGTTTGAGTTTGATTTAATTTTGAAAATGTGAGTTGATTTTGCTATTCCTATCCCATTTCCACATGTGTTTGACATTTTTTGTTTAATTTTTAGATGATTAGATTTATTTTTAGATGTTGATTAGGTTAAGGTATGAATTAAGCATGTTAATTAACCCTTACCTACACCATCTTAGCATAGTTAACCAAGTAATTATGAGCCAATGAGATGACATAAAACCTTACAAGGAATTTAAATTTGCAATGCGCCCAGGAAGAAAAGGGCCTAATGCAATTTGGCTCATGATTAATGGTTAATAAAGCTAAGGGGTTTAACTTAAGTAATTTCAAAAAACCCCTCACACATATGAGTTGGGTTTTGATTTCCTTAATTGAACTTAATCTCTTGAAAATCTAAGCATCTACCCAAAGTAGATTGATTAAGTTCTGAAAGTTTTAGAAATTTTAAGAAATTAATTAAGAGAGTAATTAATGAATTGCCCTTAATTAAGAGAGGATTAAGGAAAGAAAAGGGGGTTTGGAAATAGCTTAGGGGAAATACCCCAAAATTATTCCCTAAGCCACCTATTCATTGGATCAAACCTTAATCAACTCCAATAAATGATTAAAATAATAATCAAACCCTTAATTATCCTTAATTATATAAAGGGGGTAATTAGGAAATACATTTGCAATTCCCCCAATTAAGCCTTAAATAAATCCCAAAAAAATTAGAAATGCAGATGTCCTCCCCTAAAATATACCCAAGAAGTTTGAGATTAATCAGGATTAATAAAGGGGTAATTAATAAAATAATATTTCTAATAAAAGGCAAAATCAGAGAAATATACAATTCAAAATCTATTAAAACCAATTTTAGAATATTCTAGATTGAATTATCTTTCAGTAGAAATTTACCTCATATTTGTTTGATTTTTATTTAGGGAGATATGAATTTTTAAAGCTTAAGGGATTAATTAGAATTAATTAAAACCTAATGAAACCCTAATGAAACCCCTTTAACCCCACAGCTTTACACTCAGCGGCGGTGATCAGTGTGCTTTCCACGCGTCATGCTATGAGCAGGCTACTTAAACGTCTTGTCACTATGGGTGTGTGGTAGTGGTACGCGATTTAATACCCGCCATTCGATCAACGATCGAATGGCCAGGAATTACCCTGTGGTTTTTAAAAGGATAAATCGAATATAAAACCTGCATTTAATCTCAATAGTCCATCCAAAATGCGTGGATGGATGGTTGGGATCATCCCTATTCTTCCCTGAGGATCATAGGAATCATCCATGATCTAAGCCTTGATCAGAGCTCGATTGAGCTTGGATTATGATGAAATTTTGCACACATCATCATACAATAATGGCAATCCTATCCAATGGTTGAATTTTCATGCCATGACACTTTCTTTCACAAAGGACCAACACCTCTTAAGTCTAGTAGTCAAAAAATGGCATACCTCATCAAAGGTGATCACCAGCACTCGATTCCTTTGGGGGAGCTTGTCTGGTTGAGATGAAGCTGTGGTGAAAGAATTAGCTCTTGAGGTTGGGTAGTTTGCTCTATGGACCAACTCCACTTGCTCTCCTTTATGGCTTTGATCGAATTGGACTTCTCCTTATTTTTGAAACTTGAGGGAGAGCTTAGACAAACTCAATTTGGTCCCCTGAGGAAGTGTGCAAAGGTAATTGAGTTGAAATGTAGTGTGGAGGAAGTTAGGAATTCTATAGAGCTCCCTTATTTTCTCTTGAAGAAAATTGAGAATGGCTCTTTTCAAATCCCTCTTAGAAAGCTTAGGATTGCTCTATGATGGCTCCTAACACTCTCTAACACTCAATCGATAATGGGCATGTGTGAATTGAATTGAATTAAGGGGAGTATATCTCCCCCTATGGCAATCGGATGACCGAAGCATGTTTTGCCATTTTGATCCAATTGACCATATGGAATGGTTTGTTTGGGCTGTTAGGAGTTGGCACATGGTTAGTTTGAGCTAGGGAGTGGATTGGTAACCTCCCATGTGCTTCAAATTTGGTGGAGGGAAGTTTTCTATTTGGCTAAATTAAGCTATGTGGTTGGTTTTGGCCTTGGTTTCATTTTGGCTGACCAAACCCATTGGGTTGGATTCACCACTCTCATAAGATCCACTTGACCTATTAGAAAGGTATCAAGTAGATATGAAGAGGGCTTGACCAAATTTCCCATGGATTTACCAAAATTTGTTCTATGGCCTGGGAGTAGAATGGTCATTTGGCTAATTTTTAAATTTGAATATGTTGGGTATGTTGAGAAAATGGGTTTGGCCAAGTTTCATTGGATTTGGAGTTCATTTAATATGGTTTGGCTCATGTTTCCCCATTTATGTCAAAATGGGTCAACTTGTGTCAAGTTGACCACTTGGTCAAATTGGGTCAAGCTAAGGTTTGGGTCAAGTTCATATGACCATTTGAAATGTTTTGGTGGCTTTGGTTTGATTCAATTTGGTTTAGTTTTGAGTTTGGATCATATGACTTCATTTAGGTCAAATGGGTCAAGTTGACCAATTTGACCCATTTCACCTATTTGAGCTAGGTCATGGGTAGGTTTAAGTTTGGTTAGTCATATGAAGTGGATTGGTATCTTTGTTTCCAAAAATTTTAGGTTAAGTTTAGATTTGGCTCAACGTGACCCCTTTAGGTCAAGTTGGGTTCAAGGTCAATTGGGCTAGGTTAGGTCTAGTTGGCCAATTGAGGCTTTGGTTAAGTTCAACAAGTGATTTGGAATGAACTTGATCTATTGGTTTCAATCAATTTGGCTTAGATCAAGTTTTGACACATTTTTACTTTTTAGGTCAAGTTGGGTCAACTTGGGTCAAGTGACCAATTGGGCTAGGTTAGGTTCAAATGTTGACTTGTTCAAGTTCAAACATAGTTCATGAATGAACATAGATCAATGGTTTCAATCAATTTGGCCTATGGTGGATTTTGGCTATGTTAGGTTTCATTTTTGGCTAAGTCTTGACTTGGTCAACCTTTAGGTTTGACTTGGTTTGGCCTAATTTGATTGATTGATCATATGGGATCATGATGGGAGGCATAGGTGAGTTTGATTCAATCCAATTTGGTTAGGATTAGAGTTTGGCTTATTAGGGTACTTTAGGCCACTTTGGGTCAAGTGAGCCTAAGTCGGTCAAATGGCTTGGTCAAAGCTTGATTTGAGTTTGATTGAATGTTTATGTGGACTTATGATTGAAATATAAATCCATTTGCAAGTGGTTTGAAGTCAAATGGGTTTTAATCATTTGACAATTTCATATTCAAAGGAAGAACATGAAAGGATTTGGGGTTGATTTTTGAATTGGATTTTGGTTGAGTGATTGAAGTTTATATTTATATTTGGATTCATGATTGTAGGGTTGATTGAATCATGAAGGAAAATCAAGAGTTTGGCTTGATTTGAAGTTCATTTGGCTAAGTTCAAGATTTTTACTTGAAAGGCTTAGGTTGGATTTTGAATGGATTTGAGTTTGATTTTTGGAATTGGTTTTGATTGTTTGAATTTATATTTCATTTATAAATGTGAATATAAATGAGAATATAAATTGATCATGAGAAAATTTCAAGGATTTGAAGTGATTTGACCATGATTTAGGCTAAACCCATAAAAGGGAATTTTAAAGGACTTGGGAAATTTTGAAGTAGGCATTTGAATTTTTGATTTAGATTTGATTGATTTGTATTTATATTTCATTTATATATGTGAATATAAATGAGAATATAAATGAGTTATGAGAAAATCCCATGAATTTGAATTGATTTGATCATGATTTAGGCTAAGTCCTTAAGAGGGAAATTAAGGACTTAAGAAAGATTTTTAATTTAGAATTTAATTTTTGGATTTGATTTGCTTGATTTATATTTATATTTCATTTATATTTGTGAATATAAATGAGAATATAAATGAGTTATGAGATAATCTCATGAGTTTGAATTGGTTTGATCATGATTTAGGCTAAGTCCTTAAAAGAAGATTAATGACTTAAGAAAGATTTTGACTTAGGAATTTCATTCATGGGTTTCATTCATGGATTTCAATCATGGATTTTAATCACGTGGAGTTGATTTGAGTTTGGAGAAAATCAAATAATATTGATTTGAAGTTTGACTTGAAGAAAGAAAAGTGAGGAATGGTTTTAGTTAAGGGTAGGCAAATTTTCCTAACACCCCTAAGGCATGACCTATTCTTATGGATAACTCTTCTAAGTCTCTAGGTCTAGCTTGAGTGTCCACCTAATCATTAGATATGTCTTAATACTAAGAAACTCTTAAAGTCTAAGAGAAGTCCTATGTCTAAGATGGAAGGGGTTGAGAGCTCATTCTAAAAATAAGGTCAACACACATATATCTCCAAAGTCTCTCCAAGCAAATGAACCCCACTCAACATACCTAAATTTGTTTAATGTGGGTTTCAAATCAAAATAAAATCTTATGACAAAGTCTCTCCTCAAATCTCAAAATCTCTCCAATTTAATGAACCCCACTTAGCATACCTAAATGGTTAAGTGTGGGTTCAAATTCCAAGTGAAATTGAAAAGTCAATAATTGAAGGCTGTTATAAAAGCAAGGGTCTGATTCAGTTTTATTTCAAATACAGAGATATTAGTCAATTTCTTCATCCCTTATGTGATCAATTTTCTATCTTGTCAGCTGACAAGATAATCTTCTCATTCCCATATGGTGTGGATTTGTCCTTGATCAGGCCATACTCATCACTACCACCACACATGTGATTCATTTTGGGCATGGCTTCGAGGGTGTTGGAGTTACTTGTGAAGGGATAGTCCTCAAATCGTTAGTAGAGAGGAGGTGGCAAGGCAGAAGCCACTTCTCTAGTTTAACCTCCCATTGGATCCTGAGTTTCCTCCTGAAGAGGAAAGTCGTTGTGGTTTCCACACCTCAATCGGTCGACTTGACAGATCTGATACATTGATTCCCCATTGTAATTCCAGGGTTAGCACCACCCATTATTCCCCTTACTATGAAGGGGAAGGATATCTTAGTGTCTGAGATAGTCCCTTCCACCTTTGAGTTTGGTGCTAGCTCTCGCTCTTCCCTGCTCACCAAGATGCAATGCTGTAATAAGAACTAAAATGTTAAGCTGCACTACAAGCACTAAGCGAGGAAGATCTATGATGCCTCTCATGTAGTTGAGGAGGGTTCCCCTCGTGAGACCTCTTCACTCTTAAGTGGCAGCAGGTTTCACCCCCTCTCAACTTCGGATGGAGAGAAGGATTATAGAAGGATTACTGTATTTCCTCCACCACTAGCACAGTTTAAGATACTAGCTAGGGAGAGGAGGGAGCCCTATGCTGGTTTATGATCATTTCTTCAACTAGTTGGCAGAGCCCATGGATGTTTGAAATCTAGCTTTTTATATGACTTGAAGAGTTTGATCCCTAGGAGTGTTAGGGGTCAAATTCACTGAGAGAGAGTCGTGGAGGCTAGAGTCACTGCTCAAGCGGGTGTGGTGTTTATTTTTAGATGTGGGCACCATGTAGATCTTAGGGGGAACTTATCAAAGTGATCGAGTACAACATTAAAAAATAATGCACTATCAATAATAAGTACTCCTAAGGCATGATGGGTCTTCAAATATACTAGAGGTTTTTCTCCTACTTCAAATGAACAAGTAAAGTTGGGTTTATATTAAGCCGGGTTCATTAAGTTTCCTATGGAAGAAAACCTTCATAGTTAATTACACTTTAAAGAATGTGAATTCCTTAGGAATACTCTCAATTAAAGTAACAATTAAGATCTCCAAAGATTTCAAAGCTAGACTATCAATAAATTAGTTATATTTGGAAAATTAATTGGGAAAAGTTTAAGGAGAAGACTTATTTTTAGAAGCCAAAGGGAATAAGTAGGAAATGCTCATGATACTAGGAGGCCTAGTGAGCATTTCAATTTATCCTATGGTTGGGCGTTATAATTTTGAATTTGAAGAGATTTATATGTTTTGAGTTGAAATTTTATTAGATTTCTAAGGCTTATAATCCAATAATACAAGATTATAAAAATGGCTAAGAGGAGGATTTGTGCTTGTAGCCCAAGAAAATAGCAACCTCAGATCCTAAATTTAGGGGGCTTTAGCATAAGCTAAAGCATGACATAAATATAAGTGAAGATGGGCATAAATTTTACCTCCATAAGTGAGGATAAACCACCTGACTTCTGGACTTATAACCGCTTAGAGTGGCAGCCGACTAACTCCTCCTATGATTTTAAAATCATGTAGTCTGGTCTTATTAAATTGTAAGATAGTTGGGCTATTATTAATTCAGAAAGATACTAAAGTCCTTAAACTCACTCCCTAAGAGACTAGAGCATGAGTGATATGAATAATGACTTAATCTAATGTAAAATCTTTACAATTTTTTTTTTAAAATTTTGACACTTTATTTTGACAAAGGCTTTAAGATTTTTATATGCCTAAATGCATGATGAAATGGATTATTGGCCAAATCAACGAGAAGAGGGTGTTCTCCTCCATAATGGATTCCCTCACAGGTTAAGCATTCCCCTATCATACAAGGATGGAAATCTCTAATTTCAAGGAAGAAGAAATATGCATGCATGATGTGAGACATATAACATTCAGCTAAAGGGTTGCAAAATCTTTCAATTATCCTATTTAATGCTTAGGATTTATGGTGAGGTTATGAATTTTTTAAAATTTAGTTATTAGTGATTAATTGGGTAGAAAATTTAGTTTTTTCCTAAGAGCTTAATTGTATCCAGGCCACTCATTAAAGCATCAATCATTTAAGAAACTATGAAAAGATGAAATTTCTAATACAATCTAAACAAATCATAAATCAGATTCTATAACTATCATGAAAGAATAAGAGGCCAGTGAGGTCGGGTGCCATACAACCCGAAAAAGAAAAGATGTGTAGCCAAGCTCTACCCTTATACAATCTAGAATATAAAAGAATAATTACAATTTTATTAACTGTTATAAGGGTCTTCATTCATCATTATTACCTCTTCCTCCTTCTTTGATTTAGATAGTGCTTGGTTTAAAGGCATCACATGGCACCCCAGGAAAAAGACTTCTCACCACTGCTCATCCTAATCCCCCATAGAATTAATCCTAATTTCTAATGAAAAATTATATTAAAAATAGGAAAAGTAAATTCAACTACACCTACAAAATAAGTGTTAGCTAAACATACATATAACCACAAAGTTATATTTATAATTTGGACTTAACACCCTGCACATGGGTAACCAAGCCCATCTATCCTAACTTGGATTATTCTTAGGGGCTTAAGAAACTTACAAAGAGAGCATCGATATTTATTTCTAACCACCCTTTAAGCACAATCCCCTATAGATAAAATTATAAGTGCCGACTTAATTCTAATGTGTGTGTTAAGGTTTGTGTGGTGTCTCTTACTAAGCATTAGGGTTATATTCTTCTAAGTGTAGAAAACATTCAAATTATCATGAAGGTTGGTTTCACTATAAATTGTTTAATTAATTTGTAAATTTTAATTTTTATGTTTTTTTTTTGTTTCATTTGATTTACATTTAGCAACTAAGTGTTATAAAGGAAAGGAAGAGGGTGACCCTCTTTCATCCCTTCCTTAAGCCACTTTCTAAAGTACATTAATTTGATTTAATTCTCTTTAGTGAATGGCTTATTACATATTTTAAATTAATCCTAAGTTTAGGTTCACTTTATATAACTTTATTCAATATCAAAGGTATCTTAAGATTAATCTAATTGAATTACTATCACATGACATATATTAACTCATTCCTTTCCATCACATATAACATGCATATGATTTTAATCCTAAGTGTATCTATACATGTAATATGTTTTAGCGCACTTAAATGATGAATGTATTTGTATATTTCAAATTTATCTTTTCATGTGATTGAATTATTTAGTATATGTAAGTTTAAAGCTCTATCCAAATTCTTATACAAAAATACATAAGAGTGAAATTAAATAGGTACATGGCATTATTAAACCAAAGAAGTGAGGCAATCAAATGACCTCCTTAGGGCTACTTAAAGCCTCATATGCTTGGGATGTCCAGGCTATATACCCATTGCATTCAAATTTATGTAAATTTGCATACATAAGCATGAGAAAGAGAATTCCAAATCACATAATTAGATAATTGAATTATTTAAGTGACTATGAATCCATGTATTTTTAAATAGAAAAGAAGATTATCATTCTCTAATTAAATATACACGTGTATATATAAATGACATAAACAAGTACATACCTTTGTTAACTAGGAAAGTGACATAATCAAATGACCTCCTTGGGGCTACTTAAAGACTTGTATTCTCGAGATGTCCAAATTGTGTACCTATTTTTCTTAAATATATTCACATGTATTCATAATTAAGAGATTGGGAATCATGCAAAGATTTTATTTTCTTTAACTTAAAATTTATGCTTATGATTTAAAACTCTATCTAAATTCTAATGTTAGAATACATAGGAATGAAATAAAATGGGTACGTGCCATTGTTAAACTGGGGAAGTCAGGTAACCAAATGACCTCCTTGGGGATACTTAAAGACTCATATTCTTGGGATGTCCATACTATATACCCATTACCATTCAAACCTATGTACACCAACATATGAATAAATGAAAGAAGACTTAACATTCACATACTTAAGCTATAAGCACATACACTTCTTATGTATTTATAACTAACATTACTACATATTATCATTCATTTGTAAACTTTTTTGGAAAATACATTTGAATTTAATAGTGATAGTAGCCACACATATGATAAATTAATCCAACACATGTGAACTTGACATAAAATAAATCACTTTGATTTTAAATAGTTTTGAAAAGATGAATAAATGGTTTCAAATGGCATACAATATCTAGCATGATTGGAAAAGAATGAATAGACATAAACACATGATTTCATTCAATCAAATTAATTATGAAGGACAATCATATTAAAAAAAGCCATTTAAAGTAAACCAAAGCTTTCATAATATAATTTTTAATTTCATGTTTTGATTTGATTTAAGGAGGAGGAAAGCTCATCATTTGCTAATCCTAACTCATTCCCATGTTTGTTAATTAATTTGGTTTAATGAAATGTAATTAAGTTGATTTTATAAGTTAATTAGGTCATAATATGAGTTGAATACATTAATTAACCGTTTCTTATATTACCTTAACATAATTACCCAAAAAATTATGAGCTAATATGATATGCACATGAATTGGAAATTAAATTAGCAATGATCCTAAGAAATAAAAGGGGCCTAATGCAATTGGCTAATAATTAATAGCTAATTAAGTTAAGAAACTTAATTAAGTACTCTTATGGCCTCCCCACACATGTAGGTTAACTATGATTTTCTTAAGATATCTTTATGTTATTGAACACCTAAAGATCTACCGAAGAATTGATTAATTAAGGTTTAATATGATTATGATTTCAGTTTAATTAATTATGTGATTTAATTAATTAGTAAAATGTTAATTATTTTCATTTTGAAAAAAGTGAAATGAACTTAAGGGAATAAGTTAGGAAAGAGGTCCCAATCTTATTCCTTAGTTCATTTACTATTGAGCAATGATTAATAAACTTAATTAACCAATTTATTACTATCATGAGATTAATTAATCATTAATTAACTTGAAAGAGTAATTAGGGTTTATTTAGTAAATTTACCTAATTAAATGAGTAATAAATCCCAAGAAAATCATGGGAGGTAGAAGTCATCCAAATTAAATTAATCCACAAAATTTGAGATTAATTGCTCAAGTAATTAAGGAGTAATTAAGCTAATTAATTTTATAATTAAACATTAATTAAGCCTTAATTAATGTTCAAAATTAATTAAAATTATTTTTAATTAATTCTCCTCAAAAATACCTTTAAAATGAATATTTATTTGCATTTTTATGATTTTGTTTATGATTTTTTATGATGTTTAGAAGTTTCAGCCATTAAAAATGATTAATTAAGCTTAATTAAAACCTCCCTTTGGTGCCACGTGGTGTGCTGACATGGCATGCTTTCTATATGGCACCGCAGGATTGTCTACTTAAAATTATTCAACTAAAAGCTTATGTGATAGCGGTGAAACACGCTTTCTCGTCTGTCATCTGATCTAAGATCAGATGACTACGATTAATCCCACAGCGCATTAAGATAAAATTGAATTAAACTAATAGATCTAATCATGACCGTCCATTCTAATCATGTAGAATGGACAGTGTGTGATCTACCCTCCCACGAATGACGAGAGATGGAGTCCATTCGCCATTGCTCTCTTGATCTGATCTTACCCGAGATCGAATCAACTCTAAATGGATCCTACACCTTCACGATGTCGATCGGAGGATCCAACGATCAAGATCACATGAGATCCACATTTCCTTTGAAAAGTTCAAACAAATTTCACTAAAACTCAATTTTAATGGCATACCTGGCCGGAGCTTAAGACCGGTAATGCAAACGATTAAGGAAACTTCGTCTAGTGGAGATGAAGCTCTACTAATCGACATGAGCTTTGATTCCTTTTCATTAGCTCAGATGACCAACACCCGAAGCTTGGGTGGATGGCATTGATCAAAGTACACCCTTCAATGGTCGGGAAGCTCGGGAGAAGATTTATTCCTAGTTAATGAGCCCTAGGGAAGGTGTGTGAAAAGTAAGTTTGGTTTTATAGAGGTTTGAGCAAGTTGGATCGAGAATAGAGGTGCCCTATTTTGGTTTGGGTGAAACCAGCAATAGGAGCTTAGGGAACTTTAAAAAAGTTCTAGATGCTCTCCTTGGGGTGCTAATGTACTCACCGAGGTCTAATGCTCATTTGGAGTTTAAATTAGGGAGGGTATACCCCCTCCTCCTCCTGATCAGATGGTCCAATTAGGTTTGGCTTCTAGTGCCCATCTGGCCACCTCAGAGGGTCATGGGTGGCAGGGAGTGGATGAGCTGGCTTGGTTTGTGTAAGTGAAGCTATGGAGGTGGATGCCAAGGGGGATAATGGCTGTCTTATGCTAGCCAAGAGCTCTAATGGGGAAGGTGAAGTGAGTTCACCTCCTGTGGGTCATGGACAATCCAACCATCCCTTGGGTTAGGTTGGGCAGTCTCCTAGGTGCCTATGTGGACCATTGAGAGAGTGTCAAGTGGACAAAGAATGGAAATGACCACTTACATGGGTGATTTATCTCATGTGATACCCTTGACCTAAGGGTATCACGATCATTTGGCATTGGATTTGCTTTGGACATATTTGAAATGAACCAAAAGTGGTTTAGCCAAATTTTAAGTCAATTGGAGTTGGATTGATTTGGCTCAATTTGACTCATTTAGGTCAAATTGGGTCAAATCAAGTTAAGTTGATCAATTGGTCAAACTAGGTCAAACCGAGGGTTGGGTCAAGTTCATATGATCATTTGGGATATTTTGGTTCAACTATTTTGGTTTAGTTTGGCTTAGATTTGATTTTGGCTCATTTGAGTTCATTTGGGTCAAATGGGTTAAGTTGACAAATTTGGCCAAATTGGCCAAATTGGCTTGAGTTAACTGTTGGTTTGGGTTTAGTTGACCAATTAAAGATAATTGTGGGCTTTGGTTTCAATTAATTTGGATTTAATTTTGATTTAGTCCAACTTGACCCTTTAGGTCAATTTGGGCTAAGTAGGTCAATTGGGTCCAATAATGGCTTTGGTCAAATTCAACAATCAATTTGGAATGAACTTTAGCCATTGGTTGTAATCAAATTAGCTTATATTTTGATTTGACCCAATTTGGTCTTTTAGGTCAATTTGGGTCAACTTGGGTCAAGAGGGCCAATTGGGTTTGGTTTGGCTCAATTGAAGGTCAAGTCATGTTCAAATATATATTTTGAGTTGGTATGAATCATTAGTTTCAAGGGATTTGGCTTAGGTTGCAATTTGGCTAGTTTGGGTTCATATGGGTTAAGAAGGTTGACTTGGTCAAAGGACCATGTTAACTTAGTTTGACCCAATTTATGATAATGATCAATCTAGGATGATTAACAATCATGATATGAGATTTAGGTAGGCTTGGTTCAATCCAATTTGGGTAGAATTTGAACTTGGCTCAAATAGGTCAAATTGGCCACTTTCGCAAGTCGATCAATTGGGTTTAGATGGCTAGATTTTGGGTTGAGTTTGATTTAGTTGAGTTTATATATGGATTTGGATTGATATATAAATTCAATTGCAAATGATTTGGGTTTGGATAAGTTTTGGTTCATTTGAATATTTCAAGTAAAATGGGTTAAGTTAAGTTTAATTTGGGTTGATTTAGTTTGGCTTGATGATTGTAGATTTTATTTATATTTGTGAACATGATTGAATGTATGATTAATTCATGAGAAAATCAATTGGATTTGGGTTTTGGAATTTGGCTAAGTCCATGGAGTTGGGTCATGTGGCTTAGGTTTGGACTTTGATTTAGTTTTGATGATTTAAATATATATTTCATTTATATTTGTAAAGATGATTGAAGATATGATTGATTTATAAGAAAATCAATTGAGTTTGAAGTGATTTGAAGGAAAACTTCGTTAAGCTCATGAAGGAAGGTCATAGGGCTTAGATTTGGATTTGATTTGGTTTAGATTTAGTTTTGATGATTTAAATATATATTTCATTTATATTTGTAAAGATGATTGAATATATGATTGATTTGTAAAAAAAGTGAATTGAGTTTGAAGTGATTTGAAGATAAATTTGGCTAAGCTCATGAAGGTAGGCCATAGGGCTTAGAGAAGGGTTTGATTTGGTTTGATTTAGTTTTGGTCATGCGATTGTAAATTTTATTTATATTTGGGGAGATGAGTGAAGGAATAATTGATCCATGAGAAAATCAATTAAATTCCTTGATTGGATGAGATTTTGGCTAAGTTCATGAAATTAATTCAAAGGACTTAAGAAGGAATTCAAGTTTGGATTTGATCATGGGCTTCAATCATTTGGTTTTGTAATTTGGGTTTGGATTTGGATTTGAATTTCATGTTTGAATTGAACTTGAGGTTTGGTTTAAGAAGGTAAACATGGATTGAATTTGGGTTATAAGGTAAGTGAATCTCCTTAATCACTAAGGCATAGCCTAATCCTATGATTAACCCTTTTAAGTCTCTAGGCTTAGGTTGACTATTCACCTAATTTCTAGAAGTGTCTTATGGCTAAGAAAGTCTTAGTGTCTAGAAGACTTCCAAGTCTAAGAAGAGGGGGATGAGAACTCACTCCAAAAGTGAGGTCAATAAAAGGACCCTAATAGGTGTGGTGTAATTGAAAAGGCACATCACACGTATTGGCATTGACCTAGACAATCAATATGTCCGAAAGATTACAAGTACTAATGGAAACCATCTAATTCTAGACTTAAAAGGTAGATAGAATTATGATTTTATTGCAATGCAGCTCAACTCATACCAAGGGCATAAGAGAAGAAAATCCACTAGGGAATCTATAATTAAGATTTGAATTAAGATTTTACTTGTTTGATTTGAATGGAGATTTATGGGAAGAAGATCTGCTGGGCATAAGAATTTATAATCTGCCAAGGATCAAGATTGAATTAATTTTAATTTGTTTTATCTTAATTGATGTGGAGGCATATCCGCTTGGGATATGGGCTCAAATCCGCTTGGGATTGGGAATATGAACCTTCCACTTAGGAAGCAAGTTCATGTTATCCACTGGGGTTAAGAGTTTGATTTCATAGATTTGTTTAGGGATGTATTCACTGGGGATAAGAGTTTGATTCCTTAGATTTGTTTGGGGATGTATCTACTGGGGATAAGAGTTTGGTTGGATTTCTTTGATTTGCACTCCACTGGGGGAGTTGGTTTAATTTGGCTCAATGGGGGGTTGGTTTTGAATTTGATTTATTTGTTTGATTTATTTATATATGATTTGGTGCTCAACTAAGGAGAAGAGTGTGATTTAACTTCATTGGGGAGAATCAAGTTGGGATTAATTTAATTTGGATTAATGTATGGACCATATCGGTGTGCAATGGACCCACTGAGAAGGGTCTATATCAGCCTTGATCTATCTTAGGTTTATAAATCCAAAGTGATAGTCTACCGGCTATGGGGTAGAGCTAACCAAACAAAAGGTGCCTTACGATGTGCAATAGTTATCCTAGGAAGAAAGTGTAATAGACTTACATCTTCCAAAGCAGGGAGCGCTAGAGTGATTTGTTAGATACACAACAAATCAAACCCAACCTAAGGTGACTACTTAGAGAGTGTCATTGGGGACTTACCTCAACCCAAGAGTAGTCAAGATTAATTTCATTTGATTTCATGTGGTTTGATATGATTTATTTGAATTGGTTTAATTTAATTAATGGACTCTATCAGTATGTGATGGATCCACTAAGAAGGGGCTATATCAGCCTTGTCTATCTCAAATTTTCAAATTCAAATGGATATTCTACCGGTTGTGGGGTAGAACTAACCAACATAACGGTTGTCATTTGGTGTGCAACGGCTATGCTAGGAAGAAAGGTGTAGACTTACATCTTCCAAAGTGAGGTGCAACTGCAGGGGTGACTTATTGGATGCACAATAACTCAAACCCAACCTAGGGTGACTACTGAGTGAGTGTCGTTAGAGATCTTATATCAACTCAAGAGTAGTCAATATTATTATTACTTATTTCTTATGATTTGATATGGTTTGTTTGGTTTGATTTGATATAATTGATGGACCTTATTAGTGTGCGATGGATCCACTGAGAAGGGGATATATCAACCTTGTCTTATCTCAGATTTACAAATCCAAAAAGGATAGTCTACCGATCGTGGGGCAGAGCTAACCAACTTGAGGGTTGCCATTCAATGTGTAGCGGCTGTGCTAGAAGTAAGCATGTAGACTTACATCTTTCAAGGTAGGGAACAACTGCTAGGGTGACCTATTGGTAGTACAACAAATTGAACTCCACCTAGGGTGACTACTAAGAGAGTGTCGTTGTTGATCTATCTCAACTCAAGAGTTGTCAGGCGATTCCTAAAGAGAGTTTTGCTTACACTGCCCTAAAGATAGGATGCCTGCTTGAAAAAAGGTACTGTTGGGGGCTATCCTCCTAATCCATAAGCGAATATATATTTTTTGTTTAAATGTTTGCATGGACCCTATTGGTGTACGAGGGACCACCTTGAGAAGGGGCTATATCAGCCTCATCCTATCTCAGACTTACTAGACTGTTGGTTAAGAAATTTCTATAGAGGAGTCACCTTTCAAATCTGTGGACAAAAGAAAGAAGAGACCTTTTAGAAATTCATCTTTTTAGGATTGTAGATCCGCAGATGTGCTTATTTAGGTAATCGAGTACATCATCAAGAAAATAGTGTACTATCTCGAAAGATAGAAGTCACTACCCTTTAATGGACCTAATTACCTCAATAAGGCCTCCTAAGGATGATGGGTCTGCATATGTACCAGAGATTCTTCTCCTACTTTACATGGAAAAGTAAAGCAGAGCTTATTTTAAATCGGGTTCGTTAAGTTCCCTACAGGGGCAAGCCCTCATAGTTAATTACATCCAAAGTGATGGGATCCCTTAGGAAAACTCTCAATTAAGATAAATGATCATTGTCTTTGAAGATTCAATAGGAAGGACTATTAATCGATTAGTTCATTTTTGAAAGATCAAATGGGATTGATCAAAAGAGGGTGTTAATATCGAAGCCAAAATGGAAGATAAGTAGGAGATACCCACGATGCTAAGAAACCTATCAAGCATCTCAAACTGTCCTATAATTAGGCTTTATATTTTAGAAATTGATTTAGTTTATTTGATTTGAATTTTTCATTAGAAATTTAAGACTTAAGATTCCTTAATATAAGATTAAGGAATTGCCTAAGAGGTGAGGAATTATGCTTATGGCCCATAAAGGGGAGAAGCATCCTCATAACCTAAATTTAGGGAGAATCGATAAGAGTTGGAAGTGCAACCTAAATCTAAGGTGAAAAATGGGTAAGTGGTTTGCCTCCATAAGAGAGGACAAACCACCTGACAACTTAGACTTGCAACCACTTGGGGGTGGCCGCCAACTAACTCCTATGGTTTTAAATACATGTAGGCAAGTCTTTATGCTTATGCAAGATAGCAAGGCTGTTTATTTATTAGAAAGATTCTAAGTCCTTAAACTCACTTCTAAAGAGACTAGATCATGTAAAGGGACATGCTTCAAATGATCTAAATCTAATGCATTTCAAGTTTCATTTTATTATTATTTTTTTGGACAATTATTTTTTACTCAGGCTAATTGGATTTTTATGACTAATGCATGAGAAAGGAATTTATTGGCCAAAATCAATGAGAAGGGAGGAGGTGAGTTTCCACCATGGATCTCATAGGTCAAGCCAAAGTTCTCTTGCAAAGATGGAAGCCTTCCAATCAAGAGTAAAATAAGATACATTTGTGCATGATATTATAAAGAAATGCTCATCCAACTAAAGGGTTGCTAATTCTTTTATCTTGATTTTTAATGCTAAGCTTTAGGTGAGGTTATGAGTTATTTAATTTTTATTAGAGATGCTAAGTTGGGTAAAAGATAATTTTCCCTAAAGAGCCTAATCCCCATCTAGGCCATACATAAAATAAGAAAGAAACTGGGAAAATCATGCTACTTAATTCAAAAGTGAGACAAATCATCAACTAATTTATAAAGCTAATCGCAAAAAGAATAAAAGTCCATTGTGGTCGGGCACCACTGCACAAACCCGATAATATCAAATATGGGTAGCCGAGCACTAAGCTTATATAACCTGGATTACAAATGAATTTACAATTAAGCAAGGAATTCATTGTTATGGGGGTCTTCAAGCTTTAGTCTTCTTTCTTCTTTCTTTCTTTCTTCTTTTCTTCTTTCTTCTTTGGTTCATTCTTTTGGATGGTTGGAAGGTGGATGCTCCAAGGCTTCACATGGTGCATAAGATAGGATCTTATGACCAATGTTCATCCTAATCCCCATAATAAATCATTCCAAAATTTTAATTATATAAATTTTTACATGAAAAGGAAAAGAGGAAATCTAATTGTCACCTGCAAATTAAAGGTTAGCTAAAACACACCACACAAGTCTATAAATAAAAAAAAAAAAAAACATGATAGCACCCTTAAGCGTAATCCCAAGAAAGAATAGTTAGACTAAGAATGTCCTACATTCATTCTACAAGCATACACCCTAACATCCAGTCTAAAACATATATCACAAAATAAAATATAACATCAAATCACCGAAAACCTAATGGCTAGAAGTGGTGACTTAGGCTAATGTGTGTATTTTATAGGCTTGTGTGGTATGCTTAGCTATGGCTTTAGGTTTAAATTTTCTAAGTGTGAAGAATATGTTCAACTTAGAGGATGGTTTCATTTAAGTTGTTTAAGTGTTTTGTGTTGGTTTTATTTCATGTTTTAATTTGGTTTAAGTGAATCCTACAATTAATTACTAAGTTATGAAGTGAGGGAAAGAGAAAAGAATTTCTCTTTCCTTCCTTAACCTTAGTGATTTCTAAAGTAGGTTCATATTTTAGTTTCATTTAGGTGATTTTTTTAATTACATTTTTTAATTAATCCTAAGTTTAGATAAACTCTAAACAAACCTCTTCAAAAAGAAAGGCATTTTAAGATTAAATAAAATTAATCAAAATTCACATAACACACATTACTTCATTTCTTTCCCAACATATATAACATGCATATGGATGGACCCTAAGCATATCTATACATGCAAATGAGAGTATTTAACACACTTTATGATGCATGTTAAGTTATCCATTTAAGAAAATCTAGAAGTTGAATATGCATGATTTTTCTTAAGTAGAAAAGGTTTTCCTTATCCAAATTTTCACCTACATACATGAAAGTAAGAAAGGCATAAGTGAGTACAACACCATTTTTAATTAGAGGAATAAGGTACAAGACCAACTTAGGGCTACTTAAAGCCTTGCAACCTCGGGGTTGTCCAGACTAATATACCACTTTCCTTAAGTACAAACATGTATATAAAAGAAATGAAATGGGAAAGGAAAATGCAAAAGTTCTTTAATGGATTCATTTTTGTTTATGCAATTTATGTTTGTAAGTGTGGGTAACCCTTCTTAGATTGTAGCATAGGGATGAATAGAATATGAAATTTAGGTGAGCATTAGGTCCTTTTCAAATTAACCTTATATCATACCAAAATTCCTATTCAAAATTATACCAACATAGGAAAGAAAGGAAACCTATACTAAAGCATACTTTTATAATATTTCACATGCAAACTTATAATTAAAGTATAAGTAGCATACTTTCATATTTGATATTTCATTTATAAGTTTTGAAAATAATTTTGATTTAGTAGCGATAATAGCCACTCATATTTCTAATTTAGCCAACACATGCAAATTTGATATAAAGTAAACAATGTCATTTCAAAATTAAAAAAATGAAATTATGAATGCATGAAATCACATGGCATACAACTTAACATGTTGGGGAAAGACCCAAAGCAATGAAAGCATCTAAACAAACTCACTTCACTTAAATCCTAAAGATATTCTTATAGAATAAGAAAATTTAGAATAAATCAAAGTGAATTTCAAAATGATTTTTGTTTAGTTTGATGTTTGATTTAATTTTGAAATGGGAGATGAGTTTGCTGTTCCTAACTCATTCCCACATGTGGTTGATATTTTTATTCAATTTTTAGATAATTAGATCCTTTTTTATGAGTTGATTAGTTTAAGGTATGCATTAAGTGGCTTAATTAACCCTTACCTACACCACCTTAGAAAAATTAACTAAATAATTATGAGCCAATGAGATGACATAAAACCCATAAGAAATTTAAATTTTCAATGCACCTGATAATGAAAGGCCTAATTCAATTTGGCTCACAATTAAAAGTTAATTAAGCTAAGGGGTTTAGCTTAAGTAATTTCAAAAATACCCTTTCACACATGTGAATGGGATTTTGATTTCCTTAATTAAACTTTGGCTATTAAACACTTAAGCATCTACCCAAAGTAGATTAATTAAGTTCTCAAACTTTTAGAATTTTTAAAAAAATTGATTAAGGGGATAATTAATGAATTAACCCTTAATTCAGAGGATATTAAGGAGAGAAGAGGGGGTTTAGGAAATAACTTAGGGGGAATACCCCAAAATTATTCGATAAACCTACTATTTACTGGATCTGACCTTAATCAACCCTAATCATAGGGTAAAGCCAGTAATCAAACTTTAATTACATGAAAGGGGGTGATTACCCTAATTGAGCCCTTAATAAATCTCAAGAAAATAAGGACAGGTAGTGGTCATCCCCTAAAATGAACCCTAGAAATTTGAGATTAATTGATGACCTAATTAAAGGATAATTAGCTAAATAAGATTCCCAAAGAAATCAAAATTCAGAGAAAAGGGTAATTCAAAATCCATTGAAAATATTTTTTAAATGTTGTAGATGAAGTTATCTTTTCATAGCATTTTCCTTTTATTTTTCTAATTTTTCTAGAGAGAATTTGAATTTTAGTTCTATAAATTAATTAGTAATTAATTAATTTCTTAACTAATCCTTGCTTAATCCATAGCTCACGGCGTGACACGTGGTGTCGGTGGTCAACGCGCTTTACATGCGTCGCGCCGTGAGGGGACAACTTAAGTTGTCACCTCACAAAGGCGGTGGCGGTGCACACGCTTATATCCTCGGCCATCCGATCAAAGATTGGATGGCTAAGGATTCACCCACAGTTTAAAATAGATAAATGGAGTTACTAAATGTGCTAAATAATCTGGGGAGATCCAAGCTCAATTGAACTCAGATTGGAATGAACTTGTACCCACACCATCTAAACACAATTACAAACCTATCCAGCGGTTGATTTCACATGCCATGAACATTTATTTCATAAAGGACCAACACCTCTTAAGCTAAGTGTTCAAAAAATTTCAAACCTCACCGGAGGTGATCACCGGAGCTCAAGACCATTGAGGTAGCTTCATCTAGTGGAGACGAAGGCCTGTTGAAATTCGTAGGCCTTGGGATTGAGTGGACCAATGGGTAGACCAACTCCTCTTCAAGATCCTTGTGAATTTGATTGAATTGATCCTCTCCTTACTATGGGAACTCCAATGTGAGCTTCAATGAGGCCAAATTGGTCCTTAGAAGAAGTGTGTAGAAGGAATTTGGAGAAAATCAAGTGTAGAGAAAGTTAGCAATTTACTCTACCTCCCCTATTTTATACTATGCAAAACTGAGAAAGAAGAATTCAAATCCTCTCTAAAGACCTTGGGAATGCTCTCTAATGATTGCTAAGCATTCCTAGGTTTCAATCGACAGAGAGTCAATTGAAATTTTATTGAATTAGGGGGAGTATATATCCCCCTATAGCAATTGGACGACCGAACCATTCCTTGCCATTTTGATCCAATTTCTTAGATTGGAGAAGTTGTTTAGGTTGTTTTGAGTGTGAACATGGTCGGTTTGACCCAAGGTATGGATTGCCAACTTCCCATCAGCTGAAATTGAGCTTAAGAGGGAATTTGAAAATTTAATTTTGCTCTAAGTGGTCGGGTTTAGTCTATGGGCCAAATGGGCTGACTCAAACCCATTGGGTAGGGTGCACCACTCATCACTAAGTCCCTTTGAGCTTTTAGGAAAGCCTTAAGTGATTGTAAAGAGGGTATGACCAAAATACCCATGGGCTAGGCCAAAATTTGTTCTATGGCCTACGGGTAAAATGGTCATTTTGCTATTTTCCAACTTTGGACATGTTGGGTATGTGGAGAAACTGGGCTTGGCCAAGTTTCATTGTATTTGGAATCCATTTGATGGGGTTTGGCTCATGTTGACCCATTTAGGTCAAAATGGGTCAACTTGGGTCAAACCAAGGCTTGGGTCAAGTTCATATGATCATTTGAAATATTTTGGTGGCTTTGGTTTGGTTCAATTTGGTATATATTTGGTTTTGGCTTATATGACCTCCTTTAGGTCAGATGGGTCAAGTTAACCTACTAACCCATTTGACCTATTTGGGTTAGGTCAAGGGTAGGTTTAGGTTTGATTAGTCATATGGAGTGGATTGGTATCTTTGTTTCCAATCAATTTGGGTTAAGTTCAATTTTGGCTCAACATGATCCTTTATGTCATGTTGGGCCTAAGGTCAATTGGGCTAGGTTGGGTCTAATTGGCCAATTGAGGCTTTCAAGTTCAACAAGTGATTTGGAATGGACTTGACTCATTGGTTTGGATCAATTTGTCTTAGATCAAGTTTTGATACATTTTGACCCTTTAGGTCAAAATGGGTCAACTTGGGTCAATTTGACCAAATATGGGTTCTCAAATGTTGACTTGGTCAAGTTCAAACATAGGTCATGAGTGAACTTGGATCAATGGTTTCAATCAATTTGGTCTATGGTGGAATTTGGCTCTGTTAGGTTTCATTTTGGGTTAAGTGTTGACTTGGTCAACCCTTAGGTTTGACTTGGTTTGACTCAATTTGATTGATTGATCATCTCATGATGAGAGGGATATATGAGTTTGGTTCAATCCAATTTGGTTAGGATCAAAAGTTGGCTCATAAGGGTACTTTAGGTCACTTTGGGTGAAGTGAGCCTAAGTAGGTCTAATGGCTTGGTCAAAGCTTGATTTGCAGTTGGTTGATCTTATTTATGGACTTATAATTGAAATATAAATCCATTTACAATTGGTTTGCAGTCAAATGGGTTATGATCTATTTGAAAATTTCATATTCAAAGGAAGAATATGAAGGGGTTTTGGGTTTGATTTTTGATTTGGGTTTTGATTGTTTGATTGAAATTTGGATTTATATATGAGCTCATGATTGTAGGATTGATTGAACCATGAGAGGAAATCAAGAGTTTTGCTTGATTTGAAATGATTTTGGCTATGTTCAAGATTTTGACTTGAAAGGTTTAGATTTGAATGGATTTGAGTTTGATTTTTGGAATTGGATTTGATTGTTTGAATTTATATTTCATTTATATATGTGAATATAAATGAGAATATAAATGGATCATGAGAAAATTTCAAGGATTTGAAGTGGTTTAGTCATGATTTAGGTTAAATCCATTAAAGGGAATTTATAGGATTTAAGGAAATTTTTAAATAGAAATTTTATTTTTGAGTTGGATTTGATTGATTTATATTCATATTTTATTTATATATGAGAATATAAATGAGGATATAAATAAGTTTTGAGAAAATCCCATGAGTTTGATCAAGGTTTAGGATTGATCCATTAAAGGGAATTTAAAGGATTTAAGAAAATTTCAAGGATTTTAAATTTGGAATTTAATTTTTGCCTTTGATTTAATTGATTTTTATTTATATTTCATATATATATATATATGTGAACATAAATGAGAATATAAATAAGTTTTGAGAAAATTCGATGAGTTTGAATAGGTTTGGTCAAGGTTTAGGATTGATTTTGGCTAAGTCCTTTAATGAAAATTAAAGGGACTTAAGAAAATTTTCATGAATTGACTTTAAATTTTGAGTTTGATTGGATTGATTTGAATTTATATTTCATTTATAAATGTGAATATAAATGAGAATATAAATGAGGTATGAGAGAATCTTAAGGTTTGAATTGGTTTTGAATCATGATTTGGGTTAAATCCTTAAAGGAGGCTTAAGGACTTAGGAAAAATTTAGACTTAAGAATTTTTGATGGATTTTTGATAATGGGTTTTAATCATAGATTTCAATCATATGGAGTTGATTTGAGTCATGAGAAAATCAAATAGAATTGATTTAAAGTTTGACTTGAAAGAAGGAAAGTGAGTAGTGGTTTAGGCTAAGGGTAGGAAGTTTTCCTAGTACCCTTAAGGCATGACCTATTCCTATGGCTAACTCTTCTAAGTCTTCTAGGGCTAGGTAGAGTGTCCACCTTATCACTAGAGGTGTCTTAAGACTAAGGAACTCTTAAAGTCTAAGAGGAATCCTATGTCTAAGATGGATGGGTTGAGAGCTCATTCTAAAAATGAGGTCAACATGGACCAAGGGAGAATCTACATATCCACAGGACGGATTCTCCAACTATAAGGGTGGTTACTAGAAAAGGGAAACTGTCCAATCTGATAGTAACATGGGTAGTGTCTAAATGGGGTAGTAGAGGACATGATCCAAATAGAGTGCCCACAGGGGAGGTGTTATTAGGGGCTTTACCCTGAGCCCTGCAAAAGAAATTCTATAGGTGTACGGTGGCCAATTCAAAGAGAAAGCATAGTAGACTTACATTAAGAGTTGTGTATCCATTAGGTGGGTCGTTATTAGCATAGAGACTACCAACCAACCTAAGGTGTCTGTCGATGTGAAACGATCAATCTAGAAAGAAAGCATATAGGCTTACAACTTTCCAAGAGGAATTGATTATCTGGATAGTCATGTCGATTGGGATATATATGCTATCCACTAAGGCACTACTAGTCTCAGGGGAGGAGACAGACCCAGACTTGAAATAGTCATGAGGAAAGGAGCCATTAGGGGACTTACCATAAGCCTCAAATATACTCGATCGAGTCAACACACGGTGGCTGGTTCAAGAAGAAGGCGTAGCAAACTTATATCTTCTTAAACAAAGTCAACATAAGGTAGCTTACCAGCCACGTAGTAAGACCTACCATACTAACAAGATGCTTATTGGTGTGTAATGGTCAAGTATGGAAGGAAAGTGTAGCAGACTTACATCCTCCAAAATAAGAAGATCGGTGGGGTGACACACTAGCAGAGTAGCACGACAACTCGATCTAGAACAACTACTAAGTGAGTGCCGTTGGGGCATTATCCCAACTCAAAGTAGCTGAGATAAAAGATATGTGTTTGTTTTGTATGTTTGTGTGTAGTTTGTATTTGTGTTGTGTCAGAGAAGGATAGGATGCCGCTCGGGTCCTTACACCTACCCTAAACACATCATGGTGCATTCGCAAGCAAGAATACTTTCAACTCAAAAAAGATTGAAATCAAAATGGAATTTTTATTGATGATAATTATTTTTAAACATGATTTATGGATAATATTTCTTTAAGTAGAGCCCGTTGATTGGAAGAATTGGGCGCTCTCCTTTATGATTAATAAACTGATATGATCCTCATTGGTAAGCCTTCTCTATGGTAAAAGGGTCTTCCCAAGTGGATTCAAACTTGCCTCCCATCTTGAAATGGGCAATAATTGGTCTCCTTAGAACTAAAATGAGCTCTCCTACTTGAAAAGCTCTAGGACAAACTAACTTGTTATGAGCTTGAATCATTTTTCCTTTATACAACTCGAGATTTTTGCATGTCCGTAGGCATTTCTCCTCCAAACTTTTGAGCTCTTCTAACCTCAACTTGGCATACTACTCCATTGTGATCTTGTTACCCAAAGCTATCCTTAGTGATGGGAGTTGTAGTTCTAATGGTAGAAGGACTTTGGACTCGTATACTAAGGACAAAGGGGTAGATAGAGTTGGAGTTCTGTATGTGGTGTGGTAAACCCACAAAGCTCCAACTAACTGCTCATGCCATTGTCACTTATTTTTGTCAAGTGTCTTCTTTAGTATTTTGAAGAGAGTTTTGTTAAATTCTTATGCCAAGCCATTTTCCCTCAGGAAGTAGATGGTGAAATATCTCCAATCTATGCTTTGTCTTTAGGCAAAGTTGTTAATCTTCATGCTCTAGAATACAGCACCATTATCATATATAATTCATCGAGGCACCTTGAACCTATATACGATATGGTTCCTGGAAAACTAGAGCACATGCTGAGCTATGACCTCTTTGAGCAGAATCATCTCCGCCTAGTTGGAAAAGTAGTTAGTAGCAGTTATGATAAATCGATGACCTTTGGAAGAGGAGGATTAATCAGATCCACTATGTCAGTACCCCAACACTCGAATGGCCATGAGGCCAATATATGATGTAGAATATTGGGTGGTTGGTGTAGGACCACATCGTGTACTTGACATTGGTGGCATCGCCTAACTACGTCCATGCAATCTGTGATCATCGATGGATAGTAGTATCCTAGTCTCTTGATCTTGGCTTTCATCTTCAGATCGGATTGGTGGGCTCCACATAATCTTGAGTGTACCTCGATCACGGTCTTATGGGCTTCATGTTTATCCAAATAATGTAACCACATATGATGAAAGACTGCTAGTATAAGGTGTCATCCATGAGAGCATAGAAAAGTGCTCTACTTCATTTGATGGGCTTGGGACTTCTCTTGAGAAAGTTTACCTCTATTTAGATAATCTATGAATGGTTGCCTCCAATCTAACTCCTCATCCTTTTGGCAATGGCAACCTCCCCTTTAAGAGAGCATTTTTTTTGATGAGTTTAGTATCAATAAGAGATAAGACTTGCTTATTTTGGACCCTTATTGATATGGACTCATCTTCCGGACATGCCAATTCCTTGGGAGTTTGGCTAGAGCATCTTCTATGGCATTCTCTTCTCAAGAAATTTTGTAAATGGTAACCTCTGGGATTTGGACTAACAACTCCATAGTGTACTTGTGTAGTAATGGAGCTTAGGCTTTAGAACCTTGTAGGAACCAGCGATTTGATTGATGATTAACTAAAAATCCCCATAGATATTGATTTTTTGAATGCTTAGAGTAACATCTAACTCCAGACCAATAATCAAAGCCTCATATTTGGCTTCGTTGTTGGTGTAAGGATAGGATAGATGATATGAGAACCTCATCTCATCGTAGTTTGGAGTTAGGAGAACTACTACTACCCTGCCTTTCTTGGAAGAGTAGATTGTGATTCTTCTCCTCTTTGAGAGAAATTGAACCATCAAAGTACATCTCCTAGTAGAAAATTCTAGTGTCACCTAAGTTCATGATTTGTTCATCGGGGTGGTCATTACTAAGTGGAGAGTCAGCAAGAAGTGGGTGTCCTGCTAAGAAATCTATGAGTGCTTGTCATTTCACTGTACAGAGAGGTATGAAAGTATTGTCAAACTGTGATAAAATCATCGACCAACGTGCCAACCGTTCGGATAGCATCGCTCGTGTCATGAGATATTATAGTGGATTGATTCTAGAGATCAAGTTCACCTTATGAGAAAGCATGTAATACCATAACTTTTGGGATGCAAAGATTAAAGTTAGGTAATGCTTCTCAATGGGTGGATAATTTTCCTCAGTAGGGATTAGACGATGACTGAGGTAATAGAGCACATTTTCCTTCCCTTTGTCATTGTCTTGAGATAACAAAGTGCCAAGGGAGTCACCTAATGAAGTAGTGTATAACATGAGCGGCTTGCCCAGGATTGAGGTTGCTAGAATTGGTGGCGTCATCAGATAGTGCTTGATGTCTTTGAAGGCATGCTAACACTTATCATCCCACTTGAACTTGGTGTATTTTTTGACAAGTGCTAAGAATGGCTGGCATCTTCTTAATAGATTGGATATAAAGCATCTTAGATATGCCAACAACCCTTGAAATGATCTGAGTTGGGTTAATTCTTTTAGAGATAGGCATCTCTAATATCGTTTTGATCTTCTTCAGATCAATTTTGATTCTCGGTGTTGGAAACCAAACCCAAGGAATTTCCCTGAAGTTACTCCAAATGCACACTTTAAGGGGTTCATTTTGAGGTTCAATTATCTTAACAGTTCAAAAACTACTCTCAAGTCAAAGATATTGTCTTCGATCTCTTTCTTTTGACCACAAGATCATCGACATAGCACTTGACTTGACGAGGAATGAGTTTGTTGAAGATTCAAGTCATGGCCTATTAGTATGTAGCATCGATAATTTTAAAGATGAAAGACATGACCTTATAGTAATAGATTCTGATTCGGGTTCTAAAAGTAGTGTTTTTTTCATCTTTGAGGGCCATCTTTATTTGGTTATATTCAGATAAGCCATCCATGAAAGAGAAGACCGCATGAGATGAGGCAATGTTCATCATCGGTTTGGTATAAGTAGTGAAAATTTGTCTTTTGGACATGCCTTATTTAGATCCTTAAAATCGATGCATATGTGAGTTTGGATATTCTTCCGCTTAACTGGGATGACACTGGTCAACTAGGTGGGGTATTTTTCTTTCCGATAAAAGCCAACATCAATCAATTTCTTGACTTCAAAATGACCTACTGTTCGATGTCTAATCGCATGCGTCTAGGAGCTTGCTTGATAGGATTAGCATTAGGATCAATTACTAGTTTATGGACTGCTATGTTAGGGGATAGACCGAGCATCTCTTCATAATTCCATGCGAAGTAGTCCTTAAACTCAGTCAATAGCCTAACTAAGTCATTGGTTTCAATTTCATTCAACAAGGAGCTGATGTATGTCAGGCGTGGATCTTCATCAGTCCTAAAGTTGATTTCTTTGAGCTCATTGATGGTTTGAATTCTTCTTCAAACTCTGGTGGTGCATCCTTGACTTCAAAATCATCTAGCTATATGAAGTTTCTAAGTACACCTCCTAATATGAGTTAATGTGATTTGAAAAGACCTTATTCGATTCTAAATGATTGGTGATAACTAAGCAATAATCATCATCATTATTGACTGAATCCACTGTATTGAATCCTAGTCCCAGTCTTGATTAAGAGCTTTTATATTTGTTCTTCCGTATTCTTTCAAACTAGTCTGACCTGTGATTTGTCAAGTATGTGGGATTAACCCTTTCTTTGCTAAATTATGAACACAATGTGAGTACCAATCAAAAGATAATTCTATTAAACATTTATATGAATTATCCTCAAGTTCTACATCAACTTCTTGACTTGAGGATGATTCTCCCAGAAAGAACCTCTGAGTCTTCACATCTGTAGATGACTTAGGGGCTTGCTTAACTACACCCCATCTTTTTGTGAGGAAAGTGCGGTTAGAGCTAATGTTTCTAACTGATGCCTGATTGTTTCATATATAGACTTGGATACACTCATGCTTTGCTTTGGAGCCCAGTCTTCATCACTATTTAACTTGAGTGTCACCTCCAAAGGAATATTTTACTTAGAAGAGCTAGCTGGTGTGCTAACCATATAAGACTCATCCTCTAAACTAGATTCTAAGTCTATATGGATAGCAGGTGTACTCCTGGTGGCTGGGATATATCTTCTATTGGGTGGCCAATAAGGAGATTTTCCACCCCAGGGGTTTCCTCTAAACTGGCCTCTTCCTTTGCTTGGTGGAGGTCGGTTCATCCTACCCATATGTTCGAATGGAGTAACGAACTGTGGGTAGAATCTAATGTCAGGCTCCACTTTCTCCTCCAAATATGTTTCTTGCTCCCTTTTATTTTCTTTTTTCCTTTTCTCTTTTCTTTTCTTTTTCATTTTCTCTTTCTTTTTCTTTTTCTTTTTATTTTTCTCTTTCATTTGAACTTTGGACAAGTTTGCAAGAAGAGACTTGTTTATTCTGAGGGAGGTAGTAAGTTGCATCCTTATATATGCCAACCTCATGAGCTGTAAATGATTTGAGATCTCCTTTGACATAGTAGATGATCTCACCTCTCACAAACTTCATACACTGATATAGAGAGAATGGAACCATGTTGTTCTCATGTATCCATAGTTTCCCAAGCAAATTATTGAAAAATGTATCTGAGTATATGATGTGAAACTTAGCTTTTCTTTATGGTTGTCAGCCTCCATGAGTTATCCTTTGCAACTAGGAAATCTTCCTTGGTGCTGGAGGTTTGAGCTACTTCAGGCACCTACATGGAAAGCTTCATGATCTTAGAAATGATCTTCTTAGAGGTTCAGGATAGTGAGATATCCCAACCTTCTTTAGTCTTAAGATGATCGTAATTATCCCCAAGGATTACTCTAACAGAACTGGATGGTTATTCTAATATGTATTCCTTAGGGATAACTATGGCTCCCTACTTGTAACTACGCTCAAGCTAGTCCTTAAAAGTGATACAATCCTCTAAAACATGGCTTAACATGTGGTGGTAGGGGCAATTGCTATGATCATCTCTCTTGCCCACTTCCTCCAACCTCTTAGGCTCTGGTAACTAAAAGTTAGGTTTATCTAAGAGATTCTTAAAGATTTTCTTAACTACCTTCCGCTTGAATGAACATGGCTTATTCATTCAATCGACAAGAGTAGGTGGAAAGTAACTACAGGTGGATATGAATATCGCTGAGTAGGCTATTGAGGTGGTGAAAATGATCATTGTGGTGACTGTAATGGCTGGTATGATGACCGAGGTGGTGGAAGAAGAGGTGGCAAAGAATGCTACTGAGCTAGTGGTCTCTCATATGGAACTCTAGCTAGCTGCTTCCCTCTGTCCATTGACATAACTATCTCTGGCTTCTTGTCTAACATCTTCTGTGTCTTAGGCCTAGATGATTGGTCAGGAAAGGGCAACTGTTTAGCTTCCGCCTATAGGCTAGCTGCCTTATTGATTAGCTTCTCGAATGTTTTGATGGTTAAGCCCTCAAGCTTGAAGGCGGCTGGGCCATGGATATTCTTGAGAAGAATCTTAATGGCATGTTGTTTGGACAACTATGGTTTGTATTTTGTGCTCAAGTTGTACCACCTGAGAATGTAATCAATAAGAGACTCATTGAATGTCTATTTCTCTAACGAGGTCACCTACAGTCACCCTTTATTGAGCTCTAGCAAACCTCTTGATGAAGAGGTGCTCCAACTCAGTAAAAGTCTGCACCGAATTGTTGGGCAATTTAGTGTACCAATCAAATACAACCCCTGTTAAGCTATTGATGAAAAGTCTGAACAAGAGTGCATCACTGCCACCAATGTTGCAACAACCGCTCTAAAATGTGCAATGTGTTATCATAGGTTCCCACTTCCATTAAAGATCATGAAGGATGGTGGCATAAAACCCTTGGGATACTAAACTACATTGAATTCCTCTAGGTATGATCTACCCCTTGGAATGGATGAGCTCCCCTAGCTTGCGCCAATGCCTCCTTCACATGTTGTTCCACCATATGCTTGATATCCTTTTCATGCATGGAGGTGCTATTTATGACCTTCTATGAAAACTACAAGGTCTGAGGTATGTACCAACTTTTCGGTCTACTACCATAGAAGAAGGTGAGATTGGGGCTAAGTTCTATAATGCTAAGATCACTACCATCAACTCCTCTACCCTCTTCTCCATCATGTCTATCTAATTATTCTTTTGTTTGAGCTGGTGAAGGAGGTACTAAGTTGAGTGAGAAGTGTAGCCTTCCTCATTGATGGAACCTACTTGACTATACTGATCCCATTGCAAGGATCCTTGGGTGTCGACCATGTGGACCTTGGCTATGTCATCCAACATGTCATCTTCATCAAGATCGATGATAACTCTACCCTCCTCCTGATCTAGATGATCACTATCAATAATTCACTTGACTACAACAAGGTAGTCCTCTATGATGTCATCTAAAGATCGATCATCTATCCGCCTCCTCTGAAATGTGACTAATCGACCACCATAGGACTCGCTATACTAAATGTTTGCACTAAATCGCTTGGGTGCACTCCCTATTTGGCTCAACTATCATGGGGACTATGTTGGTGTCCCCTCCCCTCTCTTCCTCTGACCGCTATAGAGGTGGTTCGACAATGACACTTTTGGGTCGCCACTCTTTCTTTGCCACAGTTGAAGTGGAAGGTCAAATGGGAGAGCTCGACCTCACCTCAATGGGTGGGATAGATGGAGTGGGATCCTTAGGCCATAGCTGAATCACCAAGGGAGATAATCTTTCCCCATATGGGGGCTTCTGAAGCTTAGAGGGGATGGTAGATGCTGAAAGCTGGATGGGTGATGGTGGACAGTGAGTGGAGTGGTGTGATGATAAGGACACGGACTGCCTCTCGGAGATCTCTTTATGTATTGAACGGTGCCAGTGAGAATGATGATGTCTGAATGATCAACCCTAACAAGGCACCGATCAAGAAATTATCAAAGCAGGTCATCGAGCATACCTCCTCCTCTCTCTCTGGGCATCACTCTAGCCTTCGCCTCTCTCTCTCTCTCTCTCTCTCTCTCTCTCTTTATAAATTTAACCCTTAACATTCCTAGGGATCAAACTCCTTAAGTCATGTAAGAAAGTTGAACTTCAAGCATCCATGGGCTATGTTAACCCGATGAAGAACTGATCGTAGACTAGCGTAGGGCTTCATACTCTCCCTAGCTGGTATCTCAAATTGTGCTGGTGGTGGAGGCTATGCAACAATCCTCCTATAATCCTCCTCTCTGCCTGAAACTCAGAGGGGGTGAAACCTGCTGCCACTCAGGAGTGGAGAGGTCTCACGAGTTGAACCCTTCTCAGCTACATAAGAGGCATTATCATTCTTCATCACCTCATACTTGTAGTGTGATTTAACCTTTTTGATTCTTGTTACAGCATTGCATCTTGGTGAGTGGGGTGGAGGGAGCTAGAACCTACCTCAAATGTAGGGGAGACTATCTCAGAGGCCAATATAGCCTTCCCCTTCAGAATGGAGGAAATCATGAGAGGTGCTTCTCACCGTGAATGTGTAGCAAGGGTACGACTTAGTCAAGCAACAAGCAACACCGTGATGGGAAACTCAAAATTTGATAGGATGTCAAAGCAGAGGAGTGGCTTCTATCCTGCCACCTCCTATGTGCTAACGATTGTGAGGGTTGGCCCTCAGTGACTCTCCGCCAAAGCCACATCCAAACTCAATCATATGGGTGGTGGTGGTGGTGATTATGGTCTGATCTAAGGCCAAATCACACCATAGGAAAGAGATCATCTTGCTGCACATGGTGGAAGACCGATCACATAAGGGACCAAGAACCTAATGGGTATCTTGCATTTGAAATAGAAATCATCCTTACTTTGATAACCTTCAATCATTGACTTCTTGATTGGAATTTGAACCCACACTTAACAAATTTAGGTATGCTAAGTGGTGTTCACTGAATTGGAGAGATTTTGAGATTTGAGGAGAGACTTTGCCATAGGATTTTGATTTGGAACCCTTATTCAACAAATTTAGGTATATTAAGTGGGGTTCAAATATTAGGAGAGACCTTTGGAGATATATGTGTTGTATATTTTGTTTGAAATTTTATTTTGGAAAACCTTTATTTAGCAAATTTAGGTATGCTAAAAGGTTTCAATTATAAGTTTGAATTTTTTTTGAAAGCATCTTGTTTGTGATGATTGTTTGTCATGTGTGTGATATATGTTGATTTGAAAAATGAAACCATTAAACAAATTTAGGTATGTCATGAGCCAAAATGTTTTGATATGTTTGTTGTTTGTTGTTATATGTTGACTTTATATGATTTGGAGAACTCTCACTTAATAAATTTAAGTATATTAGATGGAGTTCAAATTGTGTTTGATATTTGTTGATGATTTGATTTGAAGAAGGGGAACTCTTATTTGAAAAATGAAATAGAATTCAAATAAATAAATAAATAAATAAATAAATAAATATATATATATATATATATATATATATATATATATATATATATATATATATATATATATATATATATATATATATATATATATATATATATATATTTGATGTTTGGAAATGAGACCCAGACTTAACAATTTTAGGTATGATAATTGGAACTCACTCATATGTTTGCTTGTTTGTTGATATATGGGTTCATTTTGGTTTTGAAGATTGATCTCTCATTTTTAAGTAAAATGGAATTAAAAAAAAAATATTTTGGTTTCAATTTTATTTTTGAAAGTGGAATTCTCATTTAACAAATATGGGTATGTTAAATGAAATCTAATTGTATTTTGTTTATCTTAATTTTGTTTTTTTGAAAAAGGGAACCTTCACTTAATAAATTTGGGTATGTTAAGTGAAGTTTATATGTAGATTATTTGATTTTAGTTTGAAAAGGGGAACTACTATTTAACAAAATATGAATATGTTAAATGGAATTCAATTTTATTTTGATTTTAGTTTTAAAATGAAGCTCTCATTTAACAAATATAGGTATATTAAATGGAGTAGATTATTTGATTTTATTTTGAAAATGTGCTTTTGAAAAGGGTTTTAATGATGTATACTTGATTTTGATTTTAAAGAAAACCTCATTTAACAAATTTAAGTATGTTAGATGAGGGTTAATTATTATTTTTGAAAAGAAGTTTGAAGATTTCCTTTTTATATTTTACAAATTTTTTTCTGTGAAATTTAATTTCAAAATGATTTTGTTTTAAGAAAGTGCTTTTGAAAAAATTTGCAAAAGACTTGTCTTATTTTGAGTTTAAATTTTCTTAAATACGGGATGAACCTTGCCTCACCAAGTTAGTGGTGAAGAGGTTCTAAATTTAGTTACCTCCTTCCTTGAATTAATTTATTTTTTACATAGTGGGAGACCCAATAGGGGTTTCAAGACTTACATGAAGTGAGGTCCTAAATCTTAGATAATGTTGGATAGCTTTGCTTAAGGTTGAAATAAGCTAAATGAAAATAGAAAAAAAGATATTCTTGGGCCTATATAAAATATAAGTCTAGTATCGATGCTTGGAGACAATAATTGTCTACTAAAGATGGAGAGATATCCCAGTGGAGTCGCAGAAAATCTATGGTATTTATTTTGGACACGCAGATCTAGGGAACTTATCGAAGTGATCAAATATGACAATTAAGGAATGATGCACTATCTCGAAAGATTGAAATCATCACCCTATAATGGACTTAATCATTTAATAAGGACTCTTAAGGCATGATGGGTCTTCGAATATACTAGAGATTTTTCCTTACTTTACAAAAAGAAATGAGTTTATAGGTTCATGCCCCTATGGAGACAAAAATAGATTATATCCTAAGGAATGTGAATTCCTTAGGAATACTCTCAAATAAAGTAACAAATAAGGTCTCTAAAGATTTCAAAGGGAATAAGTAAGAAATGCTCATGATACTAGGAGGCCAAGTGAGCATTTCAATCTATCCTATGGTTGGGTTTTATAATTTTAAAGTTGAAGAGATTTATATGTTTTGAGTTGAAATTTTATTAGATTGCTAGGGCTTATAATTCAACAACACAAGATTGAGGAAATGCCTAAGAGGCGAGGATTTAAGCTTGTAGCCTAAAGGAAATAGCTACCTAGAATCCTAAATCTAGGGGCTTTAGCAGAAGCAAAAGCACAGCCTAAATCTAAGTGTAGATGGGCATAAGGTTTATCTCTTTAAGAGAGGATAAATCACCTGACTTCTGGACTTATAACCGCCTGGAGTGGCCGCCAGCTAACTCCTCATATAATTTTAAAATCATGTAGTATGGTCTTATGAAATTGCAAGATAGTTGGGTTATTATTAATTTAGAAAGATACTAAAGTCCTTAAACCCACTTCCTAAGAGACTAGAGCATGAGTGCTATGAATAATGACTTAATCTAATGCAAAAAAATATTTAATTTTATTTAAATTTTGACACTTCATTTTGACAAAGGCTTTAGGATTTTTATATGCCTAAATGCATGATGAAATGGATTATTGGACAAATCAATGAGAAGAGGGTGTTCTCCACAAGGGATGCCCTCACAGGTCAAGCATTCCCCTATCGTGCAAGGATGAAGATCCCCTAATTTCAAGGAAGAAGAAATATGCATGCATGATGTGAGACATGAAATATTCAGTTAAGGGGTTGCTAAATCTTTTAATTATCTTGTTTAATGGCTAGGCTTTATGGTGAGGTTATAAATTATTTAAAATTTAGTTATGAGTGATTAATTGGGGTAGAAAAATTAATTTTATTCCTAAGAGCCTAATCACACTCAGGCCACACATTAAAGCATCAATCATTTAAGAAATTATGAAAAAGTTGTAATTTCTAATACACAATCTAAACAAATCATCAATCAATTTCTATAACTATAGTGAAAGAAAGATGAGTAGCCAAGCTCTACCCTTACACAACCCAAAATATAAAAGAATAATTATAATTTTATTAAATGATATGGCAATCTTCATTGTTCCCTCTTCCTCCTTCAATTTGGATGGTGCTTGCTTAAAAGGCATCATAGGGCATCCCAGGAGAAAGCTTACTGGCCACTGCTCATCCTAATCCCCATAGCATTAATCATAATTCCTAATGCAAAATTACATTGAAAATAGGAAAAGTAAATCAAACTACAGCTAAAAAATAAGTGTTATCTAAACATACATTCAACCTAAGAAGTTATATTTATTATTTAGACTTAGAACCCTGTACATGGGTAAACAAGCCCACCTGTCCTAACTTGGATTATGCTTAGGGGCTTAAGAAACCTGTAAAGAGAGCATTGATATTTATTTCTAAGCCCTCTTAAGCACAATCTCTTGCAAAAAATATGATTAGGCTAGCATACACCCTAACATCCAGTCTAAAATAATACATCACAAAATAAAATATACATCACATCATGCACCATCCTAACATAGAACTAGAAGTGGTGACTTAATTCTAATGTGTGTTAAGGCTTGTGTGGTGTATCTTACTAAGCATTAGGATTATATTCTTCTAAGTGTAGAAAACATTCAAATTATCCTGAAGGTTGGTTTCACTTTAAATTATTTAATTAATTTGTAAATTTTAGTTTTTATATTTTATTTTGCTTCATTTAATTTACACTTAGAAACTATGTGTTATAAAGAGAAGGAAGAGGTTTACCCTCTTTCATCCCTACCTTAAGCCACTTTCTAAAGTATATTAATTTGTTTTAGATCTCTTTATTAATGGCTTATTGCATATTTTAAATAAATCCTAAGTTTAGGTTCACTTTAAATAACTCTATTCAATATGAAAGGCATCTTAAGATTAATCTAATTGAATTACTATCACATGACATATATTAACTCATTCCTTTCCATAACATATAACAAGCATATGATTTTAATCCTAAGTGTATCTATACATGCAACATATTTTAGCACACTTAAATGATGAATGTATCTGTATATTTCAAATTTATCTTTTCATTTGATTGAATTATTTAGCATATGTAAGTTTAAAGCTCTATCCAAATTCTTATACAAAAATACATAAGAGTGAAATTAAATAGGTACGTGTCATTGTTAAATTAAAAAAATAAGGTAATCAAATGACCTCTTTTGGGCTTCTTAAAGCCTCGTATTCTCGGGATGTGCAGGGTATATACCCATTGCATTCAAATGTATGTAAATTTGCATACATTCACTTGAGAAGGAGAATTCCAAATCACATAATTAGATAATTCAATCATTTAAGTGACTATGAGTGCATGCATTTGTAAATAAAAAGAGGATTATAATTCTCTAATTAAATATAGACATGTTTGTATAAAAGACATAAACAAGTACATGCCTTTGTTAACTAGGGAAGTGAGGTAATCAAATGACCTCATTGGGGCTACTTAAAGCCTCGCATTTTGAGGATGTCCAGACTATATACCTATTTTTTAAATGGATACACATTTATTCATAATTAAGAGGATGAGAATCATGCAAAGATTATATTTTCTTTAATTGAATCATTTATGCATATGATTTAAAGCTCTATCTAAATTCTAATGTTAAAATGCATAAGAATGAAATCAAATGGGTACGTGCCATTATTAAACTAGGGAAGTGAGATAATCAAATGACCTTCTTGGGGCTACTTAAAACCTCGTATTCCCGGGATGCCTAGATTATATACCTATTACCATTCAAACCTATGTAAACCAACATATGAATAAATGAAAGATGACAAAGCGTTCACATACTTAAGCTATACGCATATACACTTCTTGTGTATTTATAACTAACATTACTACATATTATCATTCATTTGTAAAGTTTTTGGAAAATATATTTGAATTTAATAGTGATAGTAGCCACACATATTATAAATTAATCCAACACATGCAAGCTTGGCATAAAAGAAATCATTTCGATTTTAACTAGTTTCGAAAAGATGAATGCATGATTTCAAATCACATACAATATCTAACATGATTGGAAAGAAATGAATAAACATAAACACATGATTTCATTTTATCAAATTAATTCCTAAGGATAATCATATTAAATAAAGCCATTTAATGTAAATCAAAGCTTTCATAATATCATTTTTAATTTCATGTTTTGAAATGTTTATTAATTAATTTGGTTTAATGAAATATAATTAAGTTGATTTTATGAGTTAATTAGGTTGTAATATGAGTTGAATACATTAATTAACCCTTTCCTATGTTACCTTAATATAGTTACCCAAATAATTAAGAGCTAATATGATATGCCAATGAATTGGAAATTAAATTAGCGATGATCCAAAAAAAATAAAAGGGGCCTAATGCAATTGGTTCATAATTAACAGTTAATTAAGTTAAGGAACTTAATTAAGTACTCTTATGGCCTCCCCACACATGTGGGTTAACCATGATTTCCTTAAGATATCTTTAGGTTATGGAACACCTAAAGATCTACCCAAGAATTGACTAATTAAGGCTTAATATGATTATGATTTCAATTTCATTAATTAAGTGATTTAATTAATTTATTAAATCTTAATTAATTTCATTTTGAAAAAATGAAATGAACTTAGGGGAATAGGTTAGGAAAGAGGTCCCAAACTTATTCCTTAGTTCATTTATTGTTAAGAAATTATTAATAAACTTAATTAACCAAGTTATTACTATTCATGGGATTAATTAATCATTAATTAACTTGAAAGAATAGTTAGGGTTTAATTAGTCAATTTTCTTAATTAAGTGAGCAATAAATCCCAAGAAAATCATGGGAGGCAGAGGTCATCTTATTAAATTAACCCACAAAATTTAGGATTAATTTCTCAAGTAATTAAGGAGTACTTAATCTAATTAAAATTTTAATTAAACCTTAATTAAGCCTTAATAATTATTTAAAATTAATTATAATTATTTTTAATTAATTCTCCTCTAAAATACCTTTAAAATGAATATTTATTTATATTTTTATGATATTTCTATGATTTGTTATAATTTTTAGACATTTTAGCCACTAAAAATGATTAATTAAGCCTAATTAAAGCCTAATCCTATCGGCACCACATGACGCACTGACACGACATGGCAGGATTGGCAACTTAAAATTATCCAACTCAGTGCTTACATGGCGGCGGTGAAGCACGCATTTTCTTCCCCCGTCTATTCTTAGATCGAATGGCTATGATTAATCTCGTGGTGCATTAGGATAAAATAGGATTAAACTAATGAATCTAATCATGACCATCCATTCTAATCATGTGAAATGGACGGTGCGTGATCTACCATTTCACGAGCGATGAGAGACGAAGTCTGTCCGCCATTGCTCACTTGATCTTAGCTTACCTGAGCTTAGATCAACTCCAAAAGGATCCCACACCTTCATGATGTCGATCAGAGGGGATCCAACAGTCAAGATCACACAAAATACACATTTCTTTCAAAAAGCTCAAACAAAATTTCACCAAAACTCAATTTTAATGGCATACCTAGCTCAAGAGGCCAAATGATTGAGGAAGCTTGTGAGTGGAGAATCTTGATCGACACAAATTTTGATTCCTTGCCATTTGCTCAGAAGACCAACACCCAAAGCTTGGGTGGCCGGTGTTGATCGATGTACACCCTCCAGTAGTCGGGAAGCTTGAGAAGATTCGTTCTTGCTCGATGAGCCCTATGGAAGGCATGTGCAAAGTTAATTTGGTTTTTATGGAGGTTTGACAAAGTTGGATCAATGGGGTGCCCCAACTGCAGAATGGGAGCATGGGAACTTTAAAAATGCTAGAGCTCTCTTTGGGCTAGATTCTCAGGTCTAATGCTTGTTTGGAGTTTGAATGGGAGGGGGGGTATCCCCATCCTCCTCTTGATCGGATGCTACCAATTGGGTTTGTCTTCTAGTGGTTGTCCGGCCACCTTAGAGGGTCGTGGGTGGCAGGGAGTGGATGAACTAGCTCGGTTTGAGTGGGTGTAGGCATGGAGGTGGCTGCCAAGGGGGATAGTGGTTGTTCTATGCATGCTAAGAGCTCTTATGGGGAAGGTGAGGAGAGTTTACCTCCCATGGGTCATGGCTGACCCAACCACCCCTTGGGTCAGGTTGGGCAATGTCCTAGGTGCCTATGTGGACAATTGGGAGAGTGCCAAGTGTCTAAGGAATGGAAATGACCACTTACATGGGTGATTTGTCTCATGTGATACCCTTGACCCAAGGGTATCATGGTCATTTCGCATTGGATTTATTTGGACAGATTTGCAATAAGCCAAAAGTGGCCTAAATTTCAAGTCAATTAGAGTTGATTTGATTTGATTTGGCTCAATTTGACTCATTTAGGTCAAATTGGGTCAAATTAGGTTAAGTTGACCAACTGGTCAAATTGGGTAAAACTAAAGGTTAGGTCAAGTTTATATGATCATTTGGGATGTTTTAGCTCAATTTGTTTGGTTTAGTTTGGCTTAGATTTAATTTTGGCTCATTTGAGTTCATTTGGTTCAAATGGGTTTAGTTGACCAATTTGGCCAAATTAGCATGGGTTAGGTGTTGGTTTGGGTTTAGTTGACCAATTGAAGATAATTGTAGGATTTGATTTCAATTACTTTGGATTTGGTTTTGATTTAGGCCAACATGACCATTTAGGTCAATTAGGGCTAAGTAGGTCAATTGGGTTCAATTGGGTCCAATCATGGCTTTGGTCAAGTTCAATAATTAATTTGAAATGAACTTGAGCAATTGGTTATAATCAATTTGGTTTATATTTTGATTTGGCCCAATTTAGTCTTTTAGGTCAATTTGGGTCAACTTGGGTCAAGAGGGCCAACTTGGTTTGGTTTGGCTCAATTAAAGGTCAAGTCATGTTCAAATATTGATTTTGAGTTGGTATGAATCATTGGTTTCAAGGGATTTGGCTTAGTTTGCAATTTGGCTAGTTTGGGTTCATGTGGGTTAAGAAGGTTGACTTGGTCAAGGATGAGTTGACTTGGTTTGACCAATTTGTGACAATTGATCAACCTAGGGTGATCAAAAATCATGATATGAGGTTTAGGAAGGCTTGGTTCAATCCAATTTGGGTAGGATAGACTTGGCTCAAATAGGTCCAATTGGCCACTTTGGGTCAAGTGCACCAATTGGGCTTAATTGGCTTAACTTTTGGTCGAGTTTGATTTAGTTGAGTTTATATAAGGATTTGGGATTGATATATAAATTTAATTGCAATGATTTGGGTTTGGAAGAGTTTTGGTTCATTTGAATATCTCAAGTCAAATGAATTAGGTTAGGTTTGACTTGGGTTGATTTAGTTTGGCTTGATGATTGTAGATTTCATTTATATTTGTGAACATGATTGAAGGTATGATTGATTCAAGAGAAAATCAATTAAATTTGGGTTTTGGAATGAAGGAATTTGGCTAAGTCCATGGAGTTGGGTAATGTGGCTTAAGTTTGGACCTTGATTTAGTTTTGATTATTTAAATGTATATTTCATTTATATTTGTGAAGATGATTGAAGATATGATTGATTTATGAGAAAATCAATTGAGTTTGAAGTGATTTGAAGGAAAACTTGGCTAAGCTCATGAAGATAGGTCATAGGGTTTTGATTTGGTTTGGATTTATTTTTGATGATTTAAATGTATATTTCATTTATATTTGTGAAGATGATTGAAGATATGATTGATTTGTGAGAAAATCAATTGAGTTTGAAGTGATTTAAGGATAAATTTGGCTAAGCTCATGAAGGTAGGTCATAGGGCTTAGGGAAAGGTTTGATTTGGTTTGATTTAATTTTTTTCATGTGATTGTAAACTTGATTTATATTTGGGGACATGATCGAAGGAATAATTGATCCATGAGATAATCAATTGAATTTGGCTTGATTTGGATGGGATTTTGGCTAAGTTCATGAAATTAACTTAAAGGACTTAGGAAGGATTTTGACTAAGGCTTGATTTGGATTTGAATTTGATGTTTGAATTGAACTTGAGGTTTGGTTTGAGAAGGTGAACATGGATTGGATTTGGGTTATAGGGTAGGTGAATCTCCAAAATCCTAGGCATAGCTAATCCATGATTAACCCTTTTAAGTCTCTAAGAGGTTGAGTGTTCACGTAATTTAGAAGTGTCTTTGACTAGGAAGCCTTAGTGTCTAGAAGACTCTAGGAGAAGAGGGGATGATAACTCACTCCAAAGTGAGGTCAACAGCAAGCAGAGGAGGAGTATAGCATAGATGCCTCCACTTTGGGCTTTCGACATGCTCGTGGGGTTGATCATTTAGACAACATTGTTCTCACTAGCACCATTAGATGTAGGAGGAGATCTCCAGTCGAGAGGCAGTCAGTGTCCTTACAATCATACCACTCTACTCGCCGTCCACCATCACCAGTTCAACTTTTAGCATCTACTATCCCAGTCAAGCTTTAGAAGCCCCCATCTTGGGAAAGACCATCTCATTTGGTGATCCATGTGGTGTTTATCTTCGAATATATGTATATGGGGTTGGGGGACACCGCGCAGATCTGAGGGTGTATTTATTGAGGTGATTGGCTACAACATTAAGGAATAGTGCACAATTATGGTGAAAAATTTATATATATATATCTCTGCTTTCATCTATTCTCTTTTCTTATTAGGGAAAAGAAGGATAAATGAAACATATAAATATATATATATATATATATATATATATATATATATATATATATATATATATATATATATATATATATATATATATATATATATATATATATATATATATATATATATATATATATATATATATATAATTCACCTTGTTGGGATGCCATAAATTCACGATGTTCTTATTAGGGTGATGCGAGAAAGGTGTACTATCTCGAGAGATAGAAGTCACCCTACAATGGACCTAATCACCTCAATAAGGACTCCAAGACTATGGGTCTTGAATGTACCAGAGATTCTTCCCTTACTTTACATGGAAAAGTAAAGCAGGATTTATTTTAAATCAGGTTCATTAAGATCCTTATAGGGGCAAGCCCCCATAGTTAATTACATCCTAAGGAAAATGATTCTTTAAGAATACTCTCGATTAAGGTAAATGATCATTGTCTCCAAAGATTTCAAAAGATGGGACTATCAATCGATTGGTTTATTTTTAGAAAGTCAAGTTGGATCGATCAAGAGGAGGGAGTTCTTATCAAAGCCAAATAAAAATAAGTAGGGGGTGCTTAAGATAGCAGGAAGCCTTATAAGCACCCCAAACTATCTTAAGGTGGGGTTTTACATTTTTGAAATTGAATTAATTTATTTGAGTTGAATTTTTATTAGAATGCTAGGGCTTATAATTCCATGATACAAGGTCACAGAAATGCCTAAGAGGTGAGGATTTATGCTTGTAGCCCGCAAAGGGAAGTAGTAACATTTGAACCTAAATCTAGGGAGCTTTGGCGAGGGCAAAAAAACATGATCTAAATCTAAGACAAAAATGGGTATTTGGTTTACCTCCACAAGAGAGGATAAACCACCCAACTATTGGACTTACAATCACCTAGGGGTGGCTGCCAACTAACTCCTTCTACAATTTTAAAATATGTAGGCAAGTCATACACTTTTGCAAGATAGCTAGGTTGTTATTTATTAGGAAAGAGACTATGCCCTTAAACACACTCCCTAAAGAGACTAGATCATTTAGGGCATGAGTTCATGACTTAAATCTAATGCAAATATTGTTATAATTTAATTTCATTTTGGATAATCAATTTGACATAGGATTTAGGATTCATATGCTTAATGCATGAGAAATTAGATTATGGGCCAAAATCAGCAAGATGGGGAGGTGTGTTTCCACCATGGCTCTCAAAGGTAAAGCCAAGTTCTCTAGAAAAGGTGGAAGCCCTCCAATCAAGAGTGAAACAATATGCTTTTTATGCATGATGTTAGAAAAGTAAGCCAACATCCAGCTAATGGGTTACTAATTCTTTTATCTTGATTTAGACTTAGGCTTTAGGTGAGGTTATGAGTTGTTTATTTTTAATTTAATTTATTTAATTGGATATAAAATTTATTTTTCTAAGAGCCTAATCATCATCTAGGCCATACATCAAAGTAAGAAAAAAAATTAGGAAAAGATGTCATCTTAATGTGCAAGTTAAACAAACATCAATCAATTTATAAAATGAATGCTAAAGAATAAAAAGCCTTTTATGGTTGGGCTCCATCGCACAAACCCGATAAAAAATTGGGTAGCTGAGCTCTACCCTTATACAACCCGGATTATAAATGAATTAATTACAATTAAGAAAGGAATTCATGTTATGGGGGTCTTCACCTTCATTTCTTCTTTCTTCTTTCTTCTTTCTTCTTTTGGATAGTTGGAATGTGGATTCTCCAAAGGCTTCACATTGTACATAAGATATAGTCTTATGACCAATGCTCATCCTAATCCCCCATAACAATCATTACAAAATCCTAATTATAAAATTACATGAAAATGGGAAAAAGGAAATCTAACTAAAACCTGAAAAATAGAGATTAGCTAAACAAAACCATACAATCCCAAGCATGTATATATATAAATTGGACTTAGCACCCCACACATGGGTTACCAAGTCCACCTAGCCTATTTTGGAATATGCTTACGGGTATAGGCACTTTCACAATAAAAGCACGTATATTTTTATTACAACGCCCCTTAAGCACAATCCCCTATAGAAGATGATGATTAGATTAAAATTGCCCTACAGTTTAGTCTACACATAAGCACCATAACATCCAGAGTAAAATAAAATATCACAAAATAGAAGCAAACATCAAACCATGCACCGCCCTAACCTAAAACTACAAATGGTGACTTAGCCTAATGTGTGTGATATTTAAGATTTGTGTGGTATGCTTATACTTTAAGGTTGAAGTTTTCTTGGTATGAAAATATTCAACTTAGAGGGTTTGTTTCATGTAAGTGATTTAGTTACTTTAGTTCATTTTATTTTATTTTTGATTTAGTTTAGATGAATCCTACAATTAATTACTATGTTGTAAAGAGAGGAAAAGAGAAGAAAACTTCTCTTTCCTCCTTACCTTAAGTAATTTCTAAGGTAGATTCATATTTTATTTTTTATTTACTGAATATTTTATTATGTTTTTTAATTAATCCTTAGTTTAGATTTTTCCCTAAACAAACCTATTCAAAAAGAAAGGCATTTTAAGATTAAGTAAAGTGAAATACTATCACAAAACACACATCACTTCATTTCTTTCCCAACATGTGTAACATGCATATGGATGAATCCTAAGCATATCTATACATGCAAATGGAAATGTTTAGCACACTTTAATGATGAATGCTAAGAGAATTTGTTTAAGATATTTGAATGTTTTTATGATGCATGATTTTGTTAAGTAGAAAAAGAGGGATTTCTTTTATCCATTTTTCATGTGCACACATACATGTATGAAAGGCATAAGTGAGTCCGATGCCAATGTTAGCACCAGGGGTGTAAGGTACAAGACCTACTTAGGGCTACTTAAAGCTTAACAATCCTGGAGTTGTCCACTAATATACCACTTTCCTTAAATACACATGTATGTACAAAAGAAATGAATGGAAAAGAAAGGTGCAAAATTTATGTTTGTTTGTTTGTTTATTTTGTTTATGCATTTTATATGTGTAAGTGTGGATGTCCTTCTTAAGTAATAACATAGGAATGAATAGAAATGGATTTAAGTAAGTGTTGTGTTCATTTCAAATGAACTATACACTTTGCCAAATCTTATTCAAAATTATGCTAAAAGAAAAGAGAAGGAAAGCCACACTATGCACATCTTTATATTTTTACTCACATGCAAGCTCATAAATAATTATAAGTAGCATACCTTTCAATTTTGATGTTTGATTCATAAGCTTTGAAAGTAATTTTGGATTTGATAGTGATAATAGTCATTCATATTCTTACTTTAGCCAAAAAAACAATTTGACATAAAGGAAACATTTCATTTTTAATTTGATTTTTTTAAAAAGAATGAATGCATGATTTTCATATGGCATACACATTTAGCATGGTATGAAATAAATAAAGTGATGAAAGCAATCTAAATTCATCCACCCTAATTAATTCCTAAAGACAATCCTATGAATAAGATTATTTAAAGTAAATCAAATTTATTTTAAAGAGAGTTTGGATTATGTTTGATTTTGATTTCAATTTGAGAAATGTGAGATGGTTTGCTGGTCCTAACCCATTCCCCCATGTGTGAGTTGTTTAAGTTCAATTTTTAGGTGATTAGATTAATTTTATGCTTTGGTTAGGTTAAGGTGTGACTTAAGTATGTTAATTATCCTTTACCTGCACCACTTTAGCATATTTAATCACATAATTATGAGCCAATGTATGACATAAAACCACACAAGGAATTTAAATCTAATGCACCTAGGAAAGAAAGGGCCTAATGCAATTGGCTCACAATTAGTGATTAATTAAGTTAAAGGGTTTAATTCAAGTACTTTCATAACCCTTCCCACACATGTGGGTTAGATTTTGATTTCTTTAAGCTACTTAGGCTATTTAACACCTAAGCAACTACCCAAGATGAATTGATTAAGTTCTAGAATGTTTTGAAATTTTTATCAAGTTAATTAAGTAGGTGATTAGTGGGTCAGCCCTTAATTAAGTTCGGATTAAGGAAAGGAAAGGGGTTTAAAGAAGGGCTTACGGAAAATTTCCCAAATCCATTCTTTAAACCTCTTCTTCACTTAAGTAAGGCTTAATTAACTTAAAAAGAGGTTAAACCATTGTTCACATGCTTAATTACTCTTAATTACATAAAGAGGGTGATTAAGGATTCATTACATGATTTCGTTAATTAACTCATCAATAAATCCCAAGAAAATTAGGGGAGGCAGAGGTCATCACACTAAATATACCAAAGAAATTTGAAATGAATAATGAAATAATTAAGGAGTAATTAGGGTTATGTAAAATATACTATTCAAAATCTATTGCAAACATTTTTAGAATATCCTCTTAAGAAATATCTTTATAGTGCATTTTACCTTGTATTCTTATAATTTTTCCAGAATTAGTTATGTTATTTTGAAGTTTCCATGATTATCCATTAATTAAATAGCCTAATTAAGTGATTAATCCCATCGGTGCCATGTGGAGGCTGACGCGGCATGCGCTTTCCACGTGGTGCAATGGGAGTGGTCACTTAAGTTTATCGTGCGTCGACGGCGCTACGCTTTCTCCTCACCAGTCCGATCAAGGATCGAATGGCTGAGATCAAGCCCGGGTGATTCTCAAGGGATTAAATCAGGGATCCTACACGTCTTGATCATGGCCATCCATCCAAAATGCGCAGATGGACAACCCATGATTCGTCCCTAAGCTTGCATGTGGGAGATGGCCACCGTCCATCTTCCATGGCATGATCCGAGCTCGATTGAGCTCGGATTGAGCCCAAGCTCAACCCACACCATCATCATGTAAGGGAGAAGACATCTAACAGCTAATTTTACATGAAGTGAAAATTCCTTTCATAAAAGACCACACACTCCCTATTCTAGGCTCAGTTTTGATCCATACCTCACCGGAGGCTATCACCGGTGCTCAAATTTATTAAGGTAGCTTCGTATAGTAGAGACGAAGCTCTATTGAAAGTTTCAAGCCTTGGGATTGAGTAGATCTTCTTATGGGCCAAGCTCACCTTCAAATGCTCACAGCCTTGATCAAAGTCCCCTCTCCCTTGCCTTGAGAACTTGGATGAAGCTTGTAGTGAGTTCGATTGAGTCCTCTGAAGAAGTTTTCAAGAGGAATTGGCTTGATTTTATGTATTGAATGAGATGGATATTTCAGGGAGCACCCCTATTTTTGGTTTCAAGAAATCCAAAAATGGGAAAATGGAGATGGCTCTAGGAAGCTTGGGGAGACTTGCAATGGCTTGCTCTGAGTTTTTTTAACTTTAATCGAGTGTGTGTATCTTCGATTCAAGTGGAATTTGGGGAGTATATCTCCCCCTAGGTGAATCGGACGGTTGTGAAGACTTTGCCATTTTGATCCAATTCACCTCCTTGAGTGGGTTTGTTAGGCCGTTTATAGTGTCATGGCATTCAGTTTTGGGTGTGGAGTGGAGTAGTGAAGCTCCCATGTGCTTGAGATGAGTGGAGGAAGGATTACCAGGTGTCCATGTCAAGTGAGGTGATCGATTTTAGCCTTGGGTTGGGTTTCGCTGACCCAAACCCAAAGGGTCATGTGCACCATCCTCATTAGTGACCATTTGGTGCACTAAGAGGATGTCAAGTGTCCATGAAGATGAATTGACCAAATTCTGAGTGGTTTTGATTTTAGGTTACCTTATGGACTAGGGGTAAAATGGTCATTTGGCTTGGATTTCAATTTGAATATGTTTGTATGATTGAAAAATGGGTTGGGCCAAGTTTCAATGAATTTGGAGTTGGTTTGATATGATTTGGCTCATGTTGACCCATTTAGGTCAAAATGGGTCAACTTGGGTCAAGTTGATTGGTCACATTGGGTCAAACCAAGCATTGGGTCAAGTTCATATGACCATTTGAAATGTTTTCATCATTAGTTTGGTTCAATTTAATTTATATTTGGATTTGGTTCATTTGATTTCATTTAGGTCAAATGGGTCAAGTTGACCAATTTGACCCATTTGACTTATTTGGGTTAGGTCATGGGTTGGTTTATGTTTGGTTGATCATTTGAAATGGATTGGTATCTTTGTCTCTAATCAATTTGGTTTATATTTGGATTTGGTTCAATTTGACTTTTTAGGTCAAGTTGGTTTCAAGGTCAATTGGGCCAGGTTGGGTCTAATTTGCCAATTGGGGCTTTGGTCAAGTTCAACAAGTGATTTGGAATGAACTTGACCCATTAGATTCAATCAATTTGGCTTAGATCAAGTTTTGAGATATTTTGACTTTTTAGGTCAAGTTGGGTCAACTTGGGTCAAGTGGCCAATTGGGCTAGGTTAGGCTCAAATGATGACTTGGTCAAGTTCAAACATTGATCATGAATGAGTTTTGATCAATGGTTTCAATCAATTTGGCCTATGGAGGATTTTGGCTAGTTTAGGTTTCATTTTGGCTAAGTGTTGACTTGGTCAACCCTTAAGTTTGACATGGTTTGACCCAATTTGAGTGATTGATCATCTTATGATGATTGTTGTTCTCAATGTGAGGCTTAGTTGGGCTTAGTTCAATCCAATTTGGTAGGATTAGAATTTGGCTCAAAATGGATACTTTAGGTCACTTTGGGTCAAGTGAGCCTAAGTAGGTCAAATGGCTTGGTCAAAGCTTGATTTGAGTTTGATTGAACTCACATATGGGCTTATGATTGAAATATAAATCTATTTGCAAGTGATTTGGAGTCAAATGGGTTTTTATTTACTTGATAATTTCAAGTTCAAAGGGTGAACATAAGTTTGATTTGTGCTTGATTTTTGAATTTAGTTTTGGTTTGATGATTGAAGTTTGTGTTTATATTTGGATTCAAGATTGAAGGATTGATTGAATCATGAAGAAAAATCAAGGGTTTGGATTGATTTGAAATTGATTTGGATGAGTTCAAGAATTTGACTTGAAATGCTTAGGTTGAATTTGAGTTTGAGTTTTAAATTGATTTTTGGTTTGATGTTTAAACTTTATGTTTATATTTGGATTCATGATTGTAAGATTGACTGAATCATGAAGAAAAATCAAGGGTTTGGCTTGATTTGAATTTGATTTGGCTAAGTTCAAGATTTTGACTTGAAAGGCTAAGGTTGGATTTTGGTTGAATTTGGATTCAATTTTGAATTTATTTTTGGATATTTGAATTTCATTTATATTTATATGTGAATATTAATATAAATGGGTTATGAGAAAATTCCTTGAATTTGAATTAATTTAGATTTGATTTGAGCTAAGTTCATAAGATAGAATCAAAGTGACTTAGGAAAGATTTTTGATTTGATTTGAATTTTGAATTTGGTTTGATTGATTTGAATTTATATTTCATTTATATATGTGAATATAAATGAGAATATAAATGGTTGTGAAAAATTTCTTGAATTTGAATTGATTTTGATATGATCAGCTAAGTCCATGAGTGAATCAAAGGACTTAGAAATATTTTGAGTTTGGAATCCAATCATGGACTTCAATCATAAGTTTCAATTATTTGAATTGATTCATGATTTGAAAAATCCATTGAATTGGTTCAAGGTTTGAGTTAGAGTTGGAGTTCATGAGTTTGGCTTGAAGAGGAAGTGAGGATTTGATTGAGCTATAGGTTAGGCAAACTTTCCCAAGGCATGACTTATTATGGCTAACTCTTTTAAGTCTCTAGGTTAGGTTTCACCTATTCACTAGAAGTGTCTTATGACTAAGGAGACTCTTAGTGTCTAATAAAAGTCATATGTCTAAGATGGAGGGGTTAAGAGCTCATTCTAAAAATGAGATCAACAATGGGCTCCCAATAGGTGTGGTGTGATTTGCAAGGAACACCACACATATTGGTGTTGACCAAAATGATCAACAACACCAAACAATCACAAGCACTAACAAAAATGGCCTACTTCTAACCCAAGGTGTTGAAGGAATCCAAAGCTTAGTGTGATGTGACTCTACTCATGTCAAAGGCATAAGAGAGGAAAGGAGGAATCCATTAGGGATAAAGTATGTAAACCTTCCACTAGGGAAACAGGTTCAGATCATCCACAAGAGGATGGGAGGTTTGATTTAAGTATCATTGGGGAAAAATTGATTTGATTTGTTTAATTTATTTAATTGTGTTTGTTGCTTTGATTGACTCTATTGAGGGAGATTGATTGGATTTATTTTGTTGAATTTGTTTTAGATTTTTAGAATTTGGATTTTGAGATGAACCCTATTGGTTTGCGATGGATCGCACTGAGTATAAGCCACGGAGGCCTAGACCTAACTCAGATTTACCAATCCAAAGGGGTAGTCTACTAAACACATAATAGGACTAGCCAACCAAAGGGGTGCCTTTAGGTATCACGGTACTAGGAAGAAAGCCTAGTAGACCATCCTCCAAAGTAGGGACCGATTCTTGGGTGATCTATTGGCAAGGCAACAGATTGAACCCAACCTAGGGCTGACTATTGAGTGAATGCCTCTAAGGGACTTAAATAAGCTCAAATATAGTCAAGATTAATTTCATTTTTTAGTTTGTTGTTGATGGATCCCATTGGTTTGTCATGAGCTGCACTGAGTAGGGGTCATGGAGGCCTAAAGCTAACATAGATTTACCAATCCAAAGAGAGTAGTCTACTAACCACATAGTAGGACTATCCAACCAAAGGGATGCCTTTCAGTGTGTAATGGTCAAGTTAGGAAGAAAATGTGGACTCACATCTTCCAAAATAAGGAACCATTAGGGTGATCGGTTAGCAAGGAAACAGGTCGAATCTGACCTAGGGACTATTGAGTGAATGATGCTGGGGGACTTAAATCAACTCAAGGATAGTCAAGATTAATTTCATTTTTTAGTTTGTTGTTAATGGATCCCATCAGTTTTCGATGGGCTGCACTGAGTAGGGGCCATGGAGGCCTAGATCTAATATAGATTTACCAATCCAAAGGGAGTAGTCTACCAACCACATAGTAGGACTATCCAACCAAAGGGGTGCCTTTCAGTGTGCAATGGTTAAATTAGGAAAAAAGCGCAGGGACTCACATCTTCCAAAATAAGGAACCACTGGGGTGATCGGCTGGCAAGGCAACAGATTGAACCTAACATAGGGCTAACTATTGAGTGAATGCCGATGGGGGACTTAAATCAACTAAAGGATAGTCAAGATTAATTTCATTTTTTAGTTTGTTGTTATTTTTGATGAATTCCATTGGTTTGTGATAAATCACACTGAGAAGGAGCTTATATCAGCCTAGACCTATCTCAGACTTATTGAACCAAAGGGAGTAGCTTCCCAACTGATGGGAGAACTATCCAACCAAAGGAGTGTCTTTCAGTTTGCAATGATCAATTCAAGATAAGAAAGTTTGAGGACTCACATCTTCTACTACAAAATACCACTGGGGTGATCGATTGCTTTGGGCAACAAATAGAACCCGAGCTAGGTCTGACTATTGAGTGAATACCTCTGGGGAACTTAAATCAGTTCAAAGATAGTCAAGATTAATTTCATTTTTTAGTTTGTTGTTGATGGATCCCATCAATTTGTGATGGGTTGCACTAAGTAGGGGCCATGGAGGCCTAGAGCTAACATAGATTTACCAATCCAAAGGGAGTAGTCTACCTACCACATAGTAGGACTATCCAACCAAAAGGGTTCCTTTCGGTGTGCAATGGTCAAGTTAGGAAGAAAGCAAGGACTCATCTTCAAAATAATGAACCTTGGGGTGATCTGCAAACAATTAAACCTAACTTAGGGCTGAGTATTAAGTGAATGTGGCTGGGGGGACTTAAATCAACTAAAGGATAGGCAAGATTAATTTCTTTTTTAGTTTGTTGTTGTTTTGATGAATTTTGTTGGTTTGTGATGGAACACACTGAGAAAGAGCTTATATCAGCCTAGACCTATCTTAGATTTACTGAACCAAAGGGAGTAGCTTCCCGGCCGATGGGAGAACTATCCAACTAAAGGAGTACCTTTCAATTTGCAATGATCAATTCGAGGGAAGAAAGATTGGGGGCTCACATCTTCCTCTACAAAAGACCACTGGGGTGATCAGTTACTTTGGGCAATAAATCAAACTGTAAATGTCGGTTCTGACAGTCATGCTAGAAATAATATGTCATAGTCTTACATCTTCCAAAGCAAAATGACTCGGGTAACACAGGGAATAGATTAAACGACTAAGGTGACTATGGAGTGAGTGCCGACCCAGGGACTTATCTCAACTCAAGTAGTCAAGCAATTCTATAAGGAGTTTTGTTGACACTTCCCTAAAGATAGGATGGTTGCTTGGGAAAAGGGGCCCTTTGGGGGCTTGAATTCCTAATCCATAAGCGAATATTTCTGTTTATTTGTTTAATTTGTTTTATCATGGACCCTATTCGCTTGCAAGGGATTAAATTGAGAAGGAGCTTACATCAATGTAGATCTATCTCAGATTTATTGAACCAAGGGAGAATCTAGGCATGTGCTAAACAAATTCTCCAACCACAAGGGTGGCTACTAGGAAATGGGAACTGTCTGATCCAAGAGTAACCCGGGTAGTGTCTAAATGGGGTCGCAAAAGATGTGATCCAAATAGAATGCCTGTAGGAGAGGGGATGCTAAGGGCTTAATCCAATACCCTGGAGAAGATGACATGATTAGACATATATCAAATAGGTATTCGGTGGCCAACTCAAGGAGAAAGTGCGGGGGCTCACATCTACCAAGAGTGGTGTATCCAGGGTGAGTCATAGACATAGCGAAATCAACCAAGGGTTCTCGGTTTGCAATTATTCTAGGAAGAATTCTGGGGACTCACATCCTAAGTAAAATTGATTGGGATAGTCTATCTTCTCAGCGGTGCCATCTAACCTAGGGAGACTCTTGACAATAATGGAGGATTTATATTGACTCAAATGTAGTCAAGAGGAAAGGAGCCTCTTGGGGACTTATCCTAAAGCTTAAATATACTCGATCGAGTTAGTGCATGGTGGTTAGTTCAAGAAGAAAGCTCGGGGACTCACATCTTCTTAAACAAAATCAACATGAGGTAGCCTACTGGCTGGGAAGTGAAGTCTACCAAACTAATAAGGTGCTCATTGGTTTGCAATGGTCAAGTTAGGAAGAAAGCGTGGGGACTCACACCTTCCAACAAATGACCACTGGGGTGTACTAGCGAGGTAGCATGTAGATCAAAGCGACTAATAAGTCAATCAGGCTTGCTCTCACATCAAAATAGCAGACAAAAGATATGTGTTTGTTTTTTGTACTGTGTTAAAGGAAATAGGATGCCTCTTGGGTTCTCTCACACCTACCCTAAACACAGGTGGATGAAATGGTGCCATGGATGGAAACAGGTCTTGAAAGGATGCTTGGGTTCTCTTACTAACTTAGTTGTACTAATCGAAATAAGATGCCTCTTGGGTTCTCTCACACCTATTCTAATAGCGTTGGGAGATTATGTTTCATTGTGTTTGTGTTGTGAAAGAGGGATAGGATGCTGTTGGGGGACCCTTACACCTTTCTTAGACATGCTAGGAGGATTCACAAGACAAGAAAACAACGCTTCAAAAGAAGAGAAGATTTTGATGAAATGGAATCTAATTTTTATTTTTTTGTTGATAATTATTTTCAAACATGATTTATGGGTAATATTTCTTCAAATAGAGCCCATTAATTGGAAGCATCGGGTGTTACCCTTTACAATCAAGGAGCTGATAAGATCCTCCTTGGTAGGCCTTCTCTATAGCATAGGGGCCTTCCCAAGTGGGCTCAAACTTGCCTCCATCTTTCAACGGGCAATAATTGGTCTCCTTAGGACTAACACAAGTTCTCCTACTTGGAAAGACCTAGGCAGACCCGACTTGTTGTGAGCTTGAATCATTTTGGTCTTGTACAACTTCGAGGTTCTTGCATGACTCTCCTCCAAACCTTTGAGCTCTTATAACAACTTTGCATTCTATAGTGATCTTACTACCCAATGCTATCCTTAGGGATGGGAGTTGAACTTCTAAAGGTAGAATGACTTCAGACCCATACACTAAAGAAATAGGGTAGATTGAGTTGGAGTTCGGTATGTGGTGTGGTATGCCCACAAGGCTTCAACTGCTCATGCCACTGTGGCTTGTTATCATCAAGAGTCTTCTTTAGTATTTGGATGAGAGTTTTGTTGAATGCTTCACTAATTTGCTCAGGGTAGTAGATGGTGGAGTATCTCCAATCTATACCATGTCTTCTGGCAAAGTTATTGATCTAGGTGCTTTTGAATGCAGTATCATTATTGGATATAATTCGTTGAGGCACCCCGAACCTATATACGATATGATTCTTAAAAAGTAGAAGCACATGCTGATCTGTGACCTCTTTGAGTGGGATTTCCTCCACTGACTTGAAAAAGTAGTCGGTGTAAGATGAACCGATGACCCTTGGAAGAAGGAGGATTGATAAGACCACAATGTTGGTACAACACTCAAATGGCCATGAAATGTAGGTGTAGAATATTGGGTGATTGATGTAGGACCACACCATACGACAGATGGCATCTCTAGCTACATCCATGCATCTGTAATCATCTAGTAGTATCCTTCGTTCAGTTACGTACTTTCTTTAAGCCCAAATTGATGTCTTTCTGCGTGAACTGAATGTACCTCGATTATATAATGGCTTCATGTTTATCTAAGCGTAACCACATTTGATCAAAAGGTGTCTGAGGTGCCATCAATGCGAGCATAGGAGAGCTCTCCATTTCACGATGGGCTTGTGACTTTTCTTGAGGTAGTTTGCTGTTCAAATAGTCTATGAATGGTTGCCTCAATCCGGCTCCTTGTCCACAATGACAACCTCCCCTTCAAGAGAAAGTCTCTCGATGAGTTCAACATCAATAAGATTTTATCTATTTTGGACCCTTATTGGAATGGACTCATCTTCGGACATGCAATTCTTTGGCAAGTTTGGCCAAAACATCTATACTACATTCTCCTCGAGGAACCTTGTAGATGGTGACTTGATTTGGGCCAATGCCTTCATGGTATACTCATGGTAATGATGAAGCTTGGGTTTGAGAACCTTGTAGGACACAATCGATTGATGACCAAGAGAATCCCCAAGATGTTGATGCTCTTGACACATATGATAGCTAACTCGAGCAATCAAAGCCTCATGCTTCATTGTTGGTGCGAGGTTGGAAAGATAGTATGAGAATCTCATCACATCAGTGGAGTTAGAACTATTCTACCCTGCCTTTCGGAAGAGTAGATCATGGTGCTTCCCTTTATGAAAAGAAGCTGCACCATCAAAATACATCTCCCATCGACAGTTGTCAACCTCCCCTAAGTTCATGATTTGTTCATCAGGGAGATCATCACTAAGCGAAGAATCAGGAGGAAGTGGGTGTGCTGCTAAGAAATTTGCTAGTGCTTGTCCGCATAGGGTATGATATCAAACGAGAGGATCATGGACCATCATGCCAAACATCACGATAGCGTTGGCCGTCTATGAGATACTTTTGGATTGGTTAAAATCAAGTTCACCTTATGAGAAAGCATATAATGTCATAGCTTTTGGGAGGCAAAGATCAAAGCTAGACAATGTTTCTCAATAGGTGGGTAGTTCACTTTAACAAGAATTAGATGATGACTGAGGTAGTATAGAGTACTCTCCTTCCCTTCTTTGTTGGCTTGGGCCAATAAAGCATCGAGAGAGTCATCCAATGTAGCAGTGCAGAGGATGAGTGGCTTGCCCAGGATAGAGCAACTAGAATTGGTGGCTTCACCAAATACTACTTGATATCTTCAAAGGCATGCTGACACTTGTCATCCCACTTGAACTTGGCATCCTTTTTGATAAGTGCTGAGAATGGCATCTCCAGATAGGTTGGAAATAAAGCATCTTAGATACAATCCTCCTTGGAAAGATCACGAGTTGAGTTAAACTCTTAAGGTGGCATTTCTAAGATAGCTTTGATCTTTTTTGGATCTATTTCTATTCCCAGTGTCAAATAATAAACCAGGAATTTCAAGCTACTCATGCACACACTTGTATTGTCTTAACTGTTCAAAAAGTACTCTCAAGTCAACGAGATGGTCTTCCTTTTCTTTGCTTTTGATTACTAAATCATCAATGTAGTACTTAACCTAATGATGGATGAGTTCATTGAAGATTTGAGTCATGGACTGTTGGTATGTAGCACCGGCATTTTTAAGGTCGAAAGGCATGACCTTATAATAATAAATTTTGATTGGGGTTCGAAAAGTAGTGTTTCTTTCATCCTCGGGGTCATCTTGATTTGGTTTGTAGCATGATGATCCATAAAGGAAAAACTGCATGAGAAGGGTGATGTCCACCATTAATTTTGGTATAGGAAGAGAAACTCATCCTTAGGACATGCCTTATTTAAGTCCTTGATCATATGTGAATTTGGCCATTCTTCTTCTTAAGGATGACCAGCTAACCAGTAGGTATTTTTCTTCCTTGATGAAACCGGCATCGATCAATTTCTTGACTTTAGAAATGACATTGTTTGATTTCTAATCATGCATCTAGGAGCTTGCTTGATAGGGTTAGCTAGGATCTTGCTAGTTTATGGACGCTATGTAGAGATAATTCAGCATCTCTTCATAACTCTCCTTAAACTTCAATAGCTAACTAAGTCATTGGTTTCTTCTTCATTCATAATGAAGCGATGTATCGATGGATTTTCTTCTATCCAGGTTGATTTCTTTAAGCTTGTCAATTGTTGAATGGATCTCCTCTTCAAATTGGTGATGCATCTTTGATTTGGAGATCATCGGATCATCGAGATTTCTAAACACACATCCTCATAAGAGTTGGTTTGGTGTGAAAAGAACCTATCACTCAGATAGTTGGTGACAACTTAGCGTTATCATCATCATTTGGACCCAATGAATCTAGTCTTGATCTTGATTGTGCATCTGCTTGTGTTGTTCCATAGCTTTTGAAGTACTCGACTATGCTTAGACCATGAATAGAATCAAACCCTTCTTTGCAAGATTATTAACACAAGGTGACTACCAATCAGAAGGTAATTCCATTAATTCTTTTTATGAATCATCCTCAAGTTCTACATTAACTTCAGGACTTGAGAATGATGATCCCAAAAAGAATCTCTTACTTGACATCACGGAAGATTGAGGGGCTTCCTTCTTACTAAACCTTCAACTTTTGAGATGAAAGTGAGGTTAGAGCTAAGGTTCTGCTTGCGATAGTTTTACATACATTTGATGAATACTTTGCTTTGTGGAGGCGGTCTTCATCTATCACTCAGTGTCACCTCCAATGAAACCCGAGAGGGTTTGGTATACTAATCACATTAGACTCATCCTGGATTCCAAGTCTATGTGAATAGTAGGTACTCTTGGAACATAACCTGTTGGTGATGGCCCAGGTCTTCCACCTCTGGAACTACTTCTATTTCCTTTGCCTCTTGGTGGAGGTGAGTTATCTACCCACATGTCCATATGATGGAATGACTATGGGTGGAATGTGATATGTCTATTTCTTCTTCAATTCCCCTTTCTTGTTCATTTTATTTTCATTTTTCTTTTCTTTTTTTTTTTCTTTTCTTCATTTTCTTTTCTTTTGAATTTGAATTTTTCCAAGTTCATGAAAGGTGTTTTGAGAATAGTAGTTCATCCTCATATATATCTCAACCTCTAACTAAAATGGCTTTTCATCTCCTTTGACAATACTCAATCCCATCCTTCAACTTGATGCGATGGAGGAGGATGGAATCATCTTATTTTGATGTATCCAAGGCCTCAGAGCAAGAATGAACAAAGTATTTGAATCAATGATATAAACTTGGCTTGATCTTCCAGTCACCTATCTCCAAAGGTAACACTATGGAACCTAAAGCCCTCTGCCTTGTTCATTGAATCCTCTCAACATCATCAATCTCCTTGGAGTGGAGATGTTGATCCTCCTCAAGGGTCTTTAGACTCATAATATTCAGTGCACTAGATCTGAGAACTCTAGCAGTCAAATCTACCCATGTCAATTTATAATGTAGAGATTGCTCTATGTCCCAAGTAGGTCTTCATCTATGAAAGTGATCCCAGAGCTTCTGAATAATGTGCCTCCTCCAATAGCGGTCGGTTGAGCTAAGCATATCTGGGATCAAGAGCTTGATTAATGATTCCCATCTTTTTGGATAAGAAGCATTGCTTATTAGGACAACTTTCTTAGAGAGAGGACATTGTAGTCCACCTTGGGTTGATCCTCCACAAGCATATCCAAGGGTGGAGCATCGTGGAGGCTTGATCCTCTAAACCAATAACTTGTTCTCTCTATCTTGAGGTTGCCAGGAGGTGAACCTTGAAAAAAAATCCAACTCTCAGAAAGAAGAAGATCAAATATTATAGTTGTTGTTTGACTTTGAGTTATCATAAGAATAGATTTAAACAATCGACAAGAGAATGTAATTTAAGCTAGCTTTATTCTTCAATTTCTTGGATTTTTATAGGAGGTACATAGTAAAATTATGTAATGTAAGAGGGTGAGGGATTTGATGCCCTCATCCATGCTACTAGAAGAAGAAACTTGAAGTAGATGAGGTTGTTGATGTAGTAGCTGCAATAATTGAGGACTCGATTCTTGGTTTGCTACATGGCTATCTGAGTTGTATAGGATCTGCTTCTTGAACTCCCCCTTTCAGTTGGCTCACAACTACTTCCTTGATGTTGGAGGTTTGAGCTAGCTTAGGCACCTACAAGGAAAGTTTTTTTTATTTTTGAGACAATTTTCTTAGAGGTTATGGATAAGGAGATATCCCAACCTTCTTTGGTTTTGGAAGGATCACAAGTATCCCCAAGGATTACCCTAATGGAACAAGATGGTTGTTTTAGGTATTCCTTGATGACTATAACATGTTCAAGTCCTTAAATGTGCAATCTTCCAAAAATATGACCTAGCATGCTGGTAGGGGCAAAAGTTAGGATCATTGCTTTTGCCACTTCCTCATCTCTAGGTTTGGGTAGCTAAAATCGGCTTCTTTAAGAGATTCTTAAAGATCTTCACGATTACCTCCCTCTTAAATGAATAAGGCTTGTTAAGTTTATCCAAAGTAGGTGGACCATAAATACTTGGCGTTGATGTGTACCATTGATGTGTGGCGAGAGGAGCGGTGAAGGCCATGGAGGCTCTGTGATTGGTAGATTCTTGGTGGTGGTAGAAGAGGAGGAAGTGATGGGCATGAGGTCTCTCAAACTCTTTGTCTAGTTGTTTCCCCATCACTCTTATCCTAGCTTCTTCTCAAAGCTTTTGTGGCTTTGCTTTGATTGGTCGGAAAAGGTGGTATTTGGCTTCAGCCTTGTTGATTAATTTCTCAAAGTTTTGATGTGAAACCTTTGACCATGAAGGAGATGCCATGGATATTCTTAAGCATCAATGGCGTCTTTGTTGACATATGGTTCATTTCATTCAAATTACATCAGAATGTAATCAATGAGGGACTCGAGATTTTCTTGAGCTATAATGAATTGCCTACATTCACCCTTTGCTAAGCTCCAGCAAACCTCTTGATGAAGAGTTGCTCCAACTCAGCAAAAGTCTTCACTGAATTATTGGGAAGTTCAGGATACCAATCAAAGGCTATGCTTGCTAAGCTACTGACAAAGAGACAAAAGAGTAAAGCATCACTACCACTAGCATTGCAACAATTGGCCCAGAAATGTGCAATGTGCTACCTCAGGTTCCCACTACCATCGAAGCTTTTGAAAGGAGGCACGAAACCCTTAGGATATTAGATGGCATTGAATTCCTTCAAGTAGGGTCTACCCTTTGGCGATGATCCTCCTGAGCCAATGCTTCTCACTTTGCTCATGCTCTTGATATCTTTTTCTTGTATGGAGGTACTATCCTACCTTTTCATACATGCTTGGGTCTTTTTTAGAGGTAAATTCTTGTGGATCCAAGACATGCACAACTCGGCTTACTAGTCTCCTATAGTAGGATGGACTCTGGGTGCTTATTTGAAGTCTTGACGCTAATAAGTCCTCTTGCATCTATCCATCTATCCTCATCTTTTCTTTATCATTGAAGGAGGTGTTGGGTTGAGTAGGCGTCTTCTCTTCTCCACCTTCCATAGTTCTTGCTCACAGGAGAGAACCAGATCTACCATGTGCAGTCCCACTGAATCTTCCAATAGATTATCCTCATTGGGATCAAACCTAATTTTTTTTTCATCGGACTAGTCATATTCTAAGATCTCCTTCTTCTTCATGAGATAATTCTACATATCATCTAGAGAATGATTATGAGCAGCACAAGGATCTAGGTTGGTGGTGGTGGATCTATCATGTACTTGAGGCACCAGACCTCCCAATCTTGAATAGTTAACCTCGTGAGTATACTTCTAGAAATATGCTCACTGTCACTAAATCCTATGGGTGGCACTCCAGGAGGATCTATCATCATAAGTGTAGTTGGTATCACCCTCTCCATCAACTCGCAACCATCTCATATCTATGTGATGGTATGATGAACTATAATCAGGTCACCATTCCTTCTTCACCACTATTGGGTGGAAGTCGAGAGCTCCTCATACATATGTCTGTAGATGGGGTGGATCTCTCAGTGGATCACCAACGGGGTCCTCTTCTCCCCTGATGCGGCCCTCATGGCCTTGGCTAGAATAGTAAATATTGAGATGTGTATGGGAGACTGCGGACGGGGAGAAGAGTGGTGTGGTGGAGGTACCACTGACTCTCTCGGGATAGGAGCTACTCTCCTATGATGTGTAGTCCCCGTAAGTAAGATCTTTGTTGTATGGTGTGCGTATCTCATAAAATCATAAGTGCGAGATTATCATACCTCCTGCTCTGGATAGTGACATGAACTTATGTGGCCTCAGCCCCTCCACTTTTGCCTACCCACTATGGGAATGAATCTCAAATCAATTGAGCAGACTTAGATCATCGACTCTCTCATAAATTGAATGGAGGCTGTATGACCTCCTCTCTCATAGTGCTTGAACAGTAGGTGAAGCAAAAATCCTCAGCATTCTCTCATGACCCCAAATGGAACTAGTTTGATCAGAGGAAATCATCATGAAACTCCTCATAATCTCATATAAACTCTTCTTCAATAGTGTGATCTTGCTTTATCATGCTTCTTGTTTCTTCTTTGGGTCTAGCTCATAATAGACCAATGACCTCATTTTAGAATGAGCTCTCAACCCTTCATCTTAGGCATAGACTTCTCTTACTTTAGAGTTCCTTAGTCTTAAGACACATCTAGTGATTAGGTGGACACTCACCTAGCTCTCAAACTTAGAAGAGTTAGCCATAGGAATAGTCATGCCTTGTTAGGAAAATTTTCCTACCCTTAGCCTGAACCATTCCTCACTTTCCTTCTTTCAAGTCAAACTTCAAATCAATTTCATTTGATTTTCTCCAAATCCAAATCAACTCCATAATTGAAATCCATAATTGAAGTCCATGATTGAAATCGATGATCAAAATCCATGAAATTCCTAAGTCCTTAAATTTACCTTTAAGGACTTAACCTAAATCAAATATAAATCAATTCAAATGCATGGGATTTTCTCATAACTCATTTATATTCTCATTTATATTCAAATATATAAATGAAATATAAATATAAATCAATCAAACCAAATTCAAAATTCAAATCAAATTAAAATTTTCTAAGTCCTTTAAATCCTTAATGGACTTAGCCAAATCATGATCAAATCACTTCAAATCCTTGAAATTTTCTCAATCACATATATTCTCATTTATATTCACATATATAAATGAAATATAAATTCAAACAATAAAAACCAATTCCAAAAATCAAACTCAAATTCATTTAAAATCCAACCTAAGCATTTCAAGTCAAAATCTTGAACATAGCCAAATCAACATCAAATCAAGCCAAACTATTGATTTTCTTTCATAATTCAATCAACCGTACAATGATGAATCCATAAATAAATACAAACCTCAATCACAAAATCAAAATCCAATTCAAAAAAAATCAAAGCTAAAATCTTTTCATATTCTTCCTTTGAATATGAAATTGTTAAATGGATCAAAACTCATTTGACATCAAACCACTTGCAAATGGATTTATATTTCAATCATAAGTCCATATACAAGATCAATCAAACTCAAATCAAGCTTTGACCAAGCCATTTGACCCAAATCACTTGACCCAAAGTGACCTAAAGTACCCTTATGAGCCAAATTCTAATCCTAAATTGGATTGAATCAAACTCACCTTTGCCTCTCATCATGATCAACAATCATCATGGATGATCAATCAATCAAATTGGGTCAAACCAAGTCAAACCTAAGGGTTGACCAAGTCAACACTTAGCCAAAATGAAACTAACATAGCCAAATTCCACCATAGGCCAAGTTGAAACCATTGATCTAAGTTCACTCATGATATGTTTGAACTTGACCAAGCCAACATTTGAGCCTAACCTAGCCCAATTGGCCACTTGACCCAAGTTACCCAACTTGACCTAAAGGGTCAAAATGTGTCAAAACTTGATCTAAGCCAAATTGATTTAAACCAATGGGTCAAGTTCATTCCAAATCACTTGTGGAACTTGACCAAAGCCTCAATTGGCCAACTAGACCTAACCTAGCCCAATTGACCTTAGACTCAAGTTGAGCTAAAGGGATCATGTTGAGCCAAATTTGAACTTAACCAAAATTAATTAGAAATAAAGATACCAATCCATTCCATATGACTAATCAAACCTAATCCAACCCTTGACCTAGCCCAAATAGGTCAAATGGGTTAAATTGGCCAACTTGACCCATTTGACCTAAATGAAGTCATATAAGCCAAATTCAAAACTAAACCAAATTGAATCAAACCAAAGCCACCAAAACATTTCAAATGGTCATATGAACTTGACCCAACCCTTGGTTTGACCCAATTTGACCAATTGGTCAACTTGACAAGTTGACCCATTTTGACCTAAATGGGTCAACATGAGCCAAACCATCAAATGAATTCCAAATCTCATGAAACTTGGCCAAACCTAATTTTCCACAATATCCAAATTGAAAAATTAGCAAAATGACATTCTACCCTAGGCCATAAAATATATTTAATCTATGGGTAATTTGGTCATGCACTCTTCATATCCACTTGATACCTTCCTAATACCTCAAGGGGACCTAATGAAGAGTGGTGCACCAACCCAATGGGTTTGGGTCAGATGGCCCAAGGCCAAGACCCCATGGGTCAAATTGGCTAATTTTAAATCCCTCTTCCACTCTTGAAGCACATGGGAGGTTGGTAATCCACTCAAGGCCTACCAATATGTGCCAACTCAAAGGATCAAACAACCTTCCCATTGTGAATTGGATCAAAATGGAAAAGAAGCTTCATTGTCGATCCTTCAAGGGAGATATACTCCCTCTAATTCAATTAACTTCCTTCATTGATCAAGCCTAGAGTGTTAGGAAGATCAAGAGAGCTTCTAAGCATCTAGAGGATTTGAATTTGAGATTCTCAATTTTCTCCATTAAAATAGGGAGCTCTTGAACTTCAACTTTTCTCCACACTAAAAACTCAATTCTTCTTGCACACTTCCTCAGGACCAAGTGAGCACACTCAAGCTTCCATTGGGTTCCCCAAAGGAGAGGAATTGATCAAAATCAAGGAACATCAAGGTGGTGTTGGTCCATAAATCAATCCACTCAACCCCATGCCAGAATTTTTAGTGGCTTCATCTCAGCGAAGCTACCTCATCAATCTCGGCGGTGATCACCTCAGGTATGGAATTTTGACCACTAGCATAGGAGGTGTTGGTCTTTGTGAAAGAAATTTTTAATTCATGATTCCATTATTGGATGTGTTCATTATTGGCTTTAGATGGTGTGGGTAATTTTTGTTTCAATCAATCGGTCTGGATCTTCCACTAGATCATGGACGGTCTCTATTGAGCAGGAAGAACTGGGGAGAGTTTGGCCATCCATCCATGCATTTTGGATGGACGGCTGAGATTATTCCCATGTTTATAAATTCTTTTATCCCTTTTAAAAGCATGGGGAGATCCCTGGCCATTCGATCCTTGATCGGATGAGATAAAAGCGCATCACCATCCGCGCCTAATGGGTCATTTAAGTGATGCTCACTCGCGATGCATGTAAAACACCGGCATGCCGCCATCGTTGGCTGGTGAGGATTAGTTAGGATTCTTAATTAATTCTAATTAATCTATTGATCATCTAAAATTCACATCTCCCTAAATAAAATTCAAAACAATATAAAATAAATTTCTATGGAAAGATAATTCAACCTAGAATGTTTTAAAATCAATTTCAATGGATTTTGAAATACACTTTTTTTATCTGATTTTGGGTTTTATTGGAAATTTCATTTTGCTAAGTATTTCTTAATTAAGCCTTTGATTAATCCCAAACTCCTTTTGTATATTTTAGAGGATGACTTCTACCTCCCCTAATTTTTTTAGGATTTATTGAAGGCTTAATTAGGAGAGTTGTGTATGGATTTCCTAATTACCCTCCTTATGTAATTAAGGATAATTAAGGTATACTTAGTGGTTTTAATTCATGATTAGAGTTGATTAATGTTAAATACAATAGATAGGAGGTTTAGGAAATAATTTTGGGGCACTTCCCCTAATCTAATCCCTAAACCCCCTTTTCTCTCCTTAACCTTATCTTAATTAAGGGTTAATTCACAAATTATCCCCCTTAATTAATCTTCTAAAAATTCTAAATATTTTTAGAATTTAATTAATCTACTTTGGGTAGATTCTTAGGTGTTTAAAAGCCTAAGTTCAATTAAAGAAATCAAAACCCAATTCATATGTGTGAAAGGTGTTTTGAAATTACTTAAGCTAAACCCTTAGCTTAATTAACCATTAATCATGAGCAAATTGCATTAGGCCTTTTTTATTAGGTGCATTACAATTTAAATTCCTGTGAGTTTTATGTCATCTCATTGGCTCATAATTATTTGGTTAACTATGCTAAGGTGGTGTAGGTAAGGGGTTAATTACTAATTCATACCTTAACCTAATACATAAAATGGACCTAATTATCTAAAAATTAAACAAAAATATCAAACACATGTGAGAATGGGTTAGAAACAACAAACTCAACTCACTTTTTAAAAAAATTAAATCAAACTCAAACTCAAATCAAAATCAAATGAAATAAACTTTGATTTACTTTAAACTTTCTTATTTCATAAGAATATCTTTAGGATTTAATCGACGTAAATGTGTTTACATGCTTTCATTACTTTGATTCTTTCCCCAACATGTTAAATATGTATGTCATGTGGTTTCATGCATTCATATTTTTCAAATTAAAATTTAAAAAAATGTTTACTTTATGTCAAATTTGCATGTGTTGGCTAAAATAGAAATATGAGTGGCTATTATCACTACTAAATTCAAATTATTTTCAAAACATATAAATCAGTTATGAAATCTGAAAATATGCTACTTATACTTTAATTATAAGCTTGCATATAAAAGAATATAAAGGTATGCTTAGCATAGGTTTCCCTTCTCTTTTATGTTAACATAGTTTTGAATAGGAGTTGGAATGTTGTATGGTTCATTTGAAAAGAAACTAACACTTACCTATTTCCATATCCTATTCATTCATATTTTATCACTTAAGAAGGGTTACTTATACTTACACATTTCATAAATGAATAATCATTAATACAATTTTTGCATTCTTCCTTTTCCATTCATTTCTTTTATACACATGTTTGTATTTAAGGAAAGTGGTATATATTAGTCGGACAACCCTGAGGTTGCGAGGATTTAAGTAGCCCTAAGTAGTTCTTGTACCTTACACCTCTGGTTAACAATGGTGCTATACTCACTTATGCCTTTCTTTCATGTGTGTGTATGTGAAAATTGGATAAAGAAACTCTTTTTCTTAAGAAAATCATGCATCTTAAACCTAAATTTCCTTAAATGAATTACTTAGCATGCATCATAAAGTATGTTAAATATTCTCATTTATGTGTATAGATATGCTTAGGATTCATTCATATGCATGTTATACTTGTTGGGGAAGAAATGGAGTAATGTATGTTTTGTGAATTTGGTTCATTTTATTTAATCTTAAAATATCTTTCTTTTTGAATAGGTTTGTTTTGAATTTATCTAAACTTAGGATTAATTAAAATATTTAATCAAAACATTCACTAGTAAACAGCTTAAATGAAACCCTTCTAGCTTAAATGAAACAACTTAAGAATTAATTGTAGGATCCATTTGAACCTAATCAATAATTAAACAACTTAAATGAAACCCTCCTCTAAGTTGAAGATGTTTTCACACTTAGAAAATTTGAACCTAAAGTCATAGCTAAGCATACCACACAAACTTTCAAAGCACAGACATTAGGCTAAGTCACCACTTCTAGCTTTAGGTTAGGGTGGTGCATGGTTTGATGTTTTATTTTATTTTGTAATATATGTTTTAGATTGGATGTTAGGGTGTATGCTAGTAGAATGAATGGTATGACACTCTGAGTCTAACTATTCTTTTTTGTAGGGGATTATGCTTAAGGGGTGCTATCATAAATAAAAATATAAATGCTTTTGCTTGTAGGTTCTTTATACCCCTAAGCATAATCCAGTAGGGCAGGTGGACTTAGCCACCCATGTGTGGGGTGATAAGTCCAATATACATGCTTGGGATTTGTATGGTTTGTTTTAGCTAACCTTTATTTTGTAGGTGTTAGTTAGAATGAACTTTTCATGTAAATTTATGCAATTAGGATTTTGGAATGATTATTATGGGAATTAGGATGAGTATTGGTCATAAGATCCTATCTTATGCACCATGTGAAGCCTTGGAGCATCCACCTTCCAACCATCCAAAAGAAAGAATCAAAGAAGAAAGAAGAAAAGAAAAGAAAGAAGAAAAGAAGAAATAAAGCTTGAAAACCCCATAAAAATGAATTTCATGCTTAATTATAATTTAATTCATTTCTAATCTGGGTTGTATAAGGGTAGAGCTCGGCTACCCACATTTGTCTTTGGTTTGTCGTGGTGCACCATATGATTTATTCTTTTTTGCGTAGCTTTATAAATTGATTGATGATTTGTTTAGCTTTTTACATTAAGTGGCATCTTTTCTAGTTTCTTCCTTGCTTTATGTATGGCTGGATGTGGATTAGGCTCTTAGGAAAAATAAATACCAAACTTAAAAACTCAAATTAAAATAAAGAACTCATAACCTCACCTAAAGCTTAGGTTTAAAATCAAGATAAAAGAATTAGCAACCCAATTTGGATGAGTACTTCTTTTAATATCACAAAATGAATCTTATTTCACTCTTGATTGGAGGGCTTCCACTTTGCGAGAAACTTGGCTTGACCTTTGAGCCATGGTGAAAACTCACCTCCTCCTTCTCATTTTTTGCTTTATTTCTCATGCATTAATCATATGAATCCTATTAGCCAGAGTCAAAATAATTGTCCAAAAATAAAAATAAAATGAAATTTGAATTGCATTAGATTTAGTTCATTTGAAGCATATTTTTATATGATCTAGTCTCTTTAGGGAGTGAGTTTAAGGACTTAGTCTCTTCTTAAAAAATAAATAACAGCCTAGCAATCTTGCATAAGCGTAAAAACTTGCCTATATGTATTTAAAATTGTATGAGGAGTTAGTTGGCAGCCACTCTTAGGCGGTTGTAAGTCCAAACAGTCAGGTGGTTTGTCTTCTCTTGTGGAGGCACACCAAATACCCATTTTTGCCTTAGATTTAGGTTGTGCTTTCGGCCCTCGCAAAGCTCCCTAGATTTAGGTTACGAGGTTGCTTCTCCCCTTTATAAGCATAATTCCTTGCCTCTTAAGCATTTCCTTAATCTTGTGTTAAGGAATCATAACTCCTAAATTTCTAATGAAAAATGCAACTCAAATAAATTAAATTAATTTCAAAAATATAAAGTCCAACTATAGGATAGTTTGAGATGCTCGTTGGGTTTCCTAGCATCATGGGAATCTTCTATTTATCTTCTTTTGGCTTCACTAATAACTCCCTCTCTTTGATCAATCACATTTGATCTTTAAAAATGAACCAATCGATTGATAGTCCTTTCTATTAAAATCTTTGAATACAATGATCATTTACCTTAATTGAGAGTTTTTCTAAAGAATCCCCATTCCTTAGGATGTAATTAATTATGGGGGCTTGCCCATAGGAACTTAATGAACGATTTAAAATAAACCTTGTTTTACTTTGTAAAGTAGGGAAGAATCTAGTACATATCTTGACCCATCATCCTTAGGAGTCCTTATTGGTGATTAGGTCCATTAAAGGGTAGTGACTTCTATCTCCTGAGATAGTATACTATTCCTTGATGACATACCAGATCACCTGAATAAGCACACTTGCGGATCTACGTGACATCTTAAAAAGATGAATTTTTATAGTCTCCTCTTTCATTTCTAACTAATAGATTTGAATGGCGACTGTTATAGAAAAATCTTTTCACCATAAATTTTTCTGGCAACTCTGCCAGGGATGGGTCCTCTCTCCATCTTTGGTAAATGATCGTTGTCTTTAAGTATCGATAGTGGGTTTGTACTTTGGTATGAGTCCAAGACTATCCTTCTTTCCATTGGCACTTAGCTTATTTCATTCTTAAGTTGAGTTAGCCAACATCTTTAGGTTTTAGGACCGCATTCCTTGTTGGTCTTAAAACCCCTATTGGGTTCTCCAATGGGTAAAAAGTGAAAGGATCTAAATAAAAAGATAAAATTTAAAGACTTCCTCCTTATCATTTTTATGATAAGGAAAGGTTCATCCTAAAATAATAAAGATAAAATAAATTTTTCATAAAAATTTTGCTTTTCAAAAATGCGCTTAATAAAATATTTTCCACAGAATTTTATCACCTTCATTTAACAATTCTCATAATTGTTACATGTAGGAATTTTCAAAAAAAAAAACTAAACAATCTTTTCAAAAGCACAAATGAACATCTTCTTTCAATTCTTTTGATGAAGATCTCATTTTTAAAATAAATTGAACAATCATCTTTTCAAAAAAATTACAATAAAAAATAAAGTTTTCCAAAAGCACAAATGAACATCTTCTTTCAATTCATTTTGATGAAGATCTCATTTTCAAAATAAAATGAACAATCATCTTTAAAAAAAATCACAATCAAAAATAAAGTTTTCCAAAAGCATAAATGAACATCTTCCTTCAATTCACTTTGGTGAAGATATCATTTTCAAAATAAAATGAACAATCATCTTTCTAAAAAAATTAAAATAAAAAATGAAGTTTTCAAAAATCTCACATGAACCTTTCCATTCAATATGCTCACACCTATTGAATGGAAGTTTTATTTTCAAATAAAATTAAACTTTTCAAAAAGCATATGTGGATATTTTCATTTAATATACTCAAATTTATTAAATGAAGATTTAATTACTAATTAAAAATAATATCATTTGGAAATCCCACTTAAACATATATAATATATGATTAAGTTGGAATTCCCCCTTTCAAAAAGCAATAATCACACACAAAATAAAAATATTTTAAAAATAAGATTAACTCCCATTCCTACATACCCAAATTTGTTGAATGAGTCTTCTCAAAAAAATTAAAACTTAAACAATCATACTTTCAAAATTCAAAACACATTTGGAACTTCATTTAACATACTCAAATTTGCTAATTGAAGTCTCCAAATTCAAAATCTAAAATTTTCAAAAACACATTTGGAACTCCATTTATAATACTCAAATTTGCTCAGTGAAGTCTCCAAATTCAAAATCCAAAATTTTCAAAACACATTTTGGAACTCCATTTAGCATACTCAAATTTGCTAAGTGAAGTCTCCAAAGTCAAAACCAAAATTTTCAAGCACCTTTGGAACTCCCTTCCTTAGCATACCAAATTTTCTAGGGAGAAGTTTCCATTTTCAAAACCAAAAAATCAAAATTTTGAAACATCTTTTGGAATTTCATTTAGCATACTCAAATTTGCTAAGTGAAATTTCATTTCAAAACTAAGTGGACTTCATCTTTACCCAAATTTGCTAAAGTAAAGTCTCCACTTTCAAACAAATCAAATTAAAAAAAAAATGAAACACTTAGGATTCCTTTAGCATACCCAAATTTGCTATGAATCCTATTTTCAAAAAAAAAAAATCAAACAAAACACACTTGGGTTGTTCACTTAGCATACCTAAATTTGCTAAGTAGAAATTCCAAATTTCAAAAATCAAACAACAATTCACAAAAAGAAACAATCACTTTCAAAAGCACTTCACTTAGCATACCCAAATTTGCTAAGTAAGTGAAATTCCAAAATCAATCAAACAAAAATAAAATCAAAACATACCCAAATTTATTAAAGGAAAGGGTCCTCAAATCAAAACAAAAATCAAATTCAAACAAACATGAACCCATGGAAGCATCCTTCTCAAAAATTTTGAATCCACATTTCAACATACCCAAATTTGTTGAAGTTGGATTCATATTCAAAATTTCTCTTTCAATCAATCTTCTCAAATCTATTTGAACCCCATTTAACACTTCCAAGTTATTGGATGTGGGTCCAAAATTTCAAATTCAAGATTCAAAAAAATCTATAAAGATAGAAATCTGATACAAATTCATTTCTCATTGTAAATTCTTGCAATCGGTAGATTAATGAGTTTAGTTTCGGTCTCTTACATTGTTGAGATGGCTTCATAAGTTCATTTTACCTTCCCCATGGTATGGATTGGCTTTGGATCATCCCTAGACCATCATCTATTCACGGTAGATTCAAGGGAGCAGGATTACCGAGGGCACTCCCCTCACAATGTAAGACCATGGTGGGCAGTGGTCATCGATTGACTTACCCTCGACTCTATGTCTCCTCCGAAGAGGAGCAGATCCAGCTTGATTGTGGCAGTCTAATAACCAGTCTTGCTCAGTATGCCCGTTTCTCATGTTGCCAGTGAGGGCTAGCACCATCTCATATGTACCCTCAAGGTAAGGCTCCCCAGTCTGGGCTTTCCTCCCCACATTTGAGTATGGGTCAGCTCACTCCTCATCTACCACATAAAATAAGAACATGATCAAGCGGCACCACACCAAGATTGCTAGAGAGTTAGAGGCGTGCCCGATGGATGAGTTCCCCATTATCACTTCACCAATTGCAAACTAGTTCCATCCTCTCTCAGGTGAGATAGAAGGATGTTAGGAGGATCATTCATCACCTCCTCGATTCTTGGGAGCGAGGTTATGAATCCGATCATCTTACCTGGTGGAGCATATAGATTCTTAGAGTCCAGAACTTAGTTTGATCTTTGATCCATCATCTCCCATAGTGTGGGAAAGCATATCCGCCAGGAAAGGACCCGAGAGGCCCATACACATATTACCCGGCGAGGTGGAGGTTTAGGTGGTCGACTTTAGTCTTTTGATTTTCCATCGGCACACTACCGCGACCATACTTAACAACATCCTTAGGACTAGTCATCATGGAGGGCGCTCTTGTGCATAGAGTCGGTGGTGTCTCCACCCGCCTTTCTCATCCACATCACCCGGTCAGTTACAACATCTTCATTCGTAAGGCCATGAAGGCCATATCAGGGGAAGCGCACCGTTGGTGATTATGGCCAAGGGATCCTACCCTCCTACACCACCCATTGTGCAGGCGAGCTCTCTTACTCGACCTTCTTCCCGGTGGTGGCTGAGTGGCGACCCGAAGCATTGGTCATTCCTTCACCAACTCACATAGGATGTGGAGATGGTGATAATTATTTCAGATATTGTAGATGATAGTCCAGCTACACTAGTGATAGTGGAACATCCTAAGATTGTTACCCCTCTTATAAATAATAGCAATCAGGAGTGTCATTCATCCAGTGAGTACAGTCCACATGGGATTGACTCTCGGTGTGAGCGAGGTGCCTCTCGATAGTAATCTTGATCCAATTAATTATTTGTACTGCTGGATGGATTGTTAGATGAGATAGTTCACATATTATTTCATGGAAAAGAAGGAGATATCTTGGGGATTGGTTAGATGAAAGAAATTACTTGATCCCAATGAAGATGACTTATTGGGAGACTCAGCTGGAGTCTACATGGTAGACACTAGAGGATCTCTTCTCAGGGAACAACAAGCTATGGAAGGTGATGAGGTTGATAACACACGACCCACACCTCAACATGGTTGAGATGAGTAGATAGATGGGATAACATGGCATTAGAGGACTTGTTAGCGGCCGGTTTTGATGCTTGAAATAAGCCCCTTTAGTTCATCCTACTACAGTCGACATCAGTCAGCCTGAGTTAGTGCATGTCTTGGACCCAAGACTCTACCTCCATTGAGCAAGGTAGCACTAGCATGTATAGGAAGGTAGTGGAAAGTACCTCCATACAAAAAAAGACATAAAATCCATGGTTGAAGCAAGTGAAGGAAGCTTGGCTCAAGCCGGGAGGATCATCGTTCCAAAGGGTAGACCCTACCAGAGGAATTTGATGCCATCAATATCCCAAGGGTTTCATGCCACCTTCCTTCAAAAGCTTTGATTGACGAGGAGCACATGCAAATTAGTTATTGTTTGCACAGGTGGCAGTGATGCTTTACCTTTCTATCTCTTCATTAGTAGCCTAGCGGTGCTTTTGATTGGTATGCTGAACTGTCGAATGGTTCACTAAAGACATTTGCTGAGTTAGAGCAACTCTTCATCAAAGTTTCTTTGGAGCTAATAAAGGGTTACTTAGGTGATCTCATTGTAACAATACCCGGTGAGTCACTTGTTGATTATATTCTTGATGGCATAACGAGTATGAAGTGTGAACCACTATCTAAACGCATGCCATTGAGATTCTCTTGAAGAAAGAATCCATGGCATGGTCATGCTTCATGCTTAAGGGCTTCACTATCAAGACATTTGAAGCTAATCAACAAACGCTAGTCTACAAGAAGAGGCCAAGCAGGTTGCCTTTTCAAGATTGTTACAAGCAAAACCACAAGGTCTATGAGGAAGGGGTAGTAGCAGTTGACAAGGGAAGCGGCCAGATAGATCACTCGAGACCATGACCTTAGCGGCCTCCACCTCCTTTTCCACCACCAAGGCTGACCCTAGCCTCCATAGCCTCCAGATCAACCACATAGACCGGCCATACCACCACCAGCATGCATACCTCGCCTATGGTCCACCTCTTAGTTAAACAAATCTTATTCTTTTAAGGGAGGTAATCAAAAAATCTTTAAGAATCTTAGAAGAAACCTTTTTGCTACGAGCTAGGAAGGAAGTAGGCAAAAGTCATGATCCAAACTTTTGTCATTATCACCGTATGCTAGGCCACATTTTGGAGGATTGCTTCACATTCAAGGACTACTTGAACATAGTTTCAAGACTGATGTTATAGTTATCCCAAAGGAATACCTTTTAGAACAACCTTCCAGTTCCATCAAGATAATCCTTGGGTATATCTGTGATCCTACCAAAACCAAAGAAGGTTGGGATATTTATCTATCCAAAACCTCTAAGAAAATGAAGATCAAGAAGCTTTCCTTAGGTGCTTGAGTCATCAAACCTCCAACATCAAGGAAGGTTTGCAAGTTGCTAGTGCCAACTCTAGGAAAGGAGCTTCAAGCGGCATGTGTCGGCCAGGATAGCCCATTAGCCTGACCACGTCAGCCTCCGAACAATTCGCTTCCACGTGACTTCTTCCATTTATAGCTCTTCTATTTCTTCTACTAGTAGAACTCTTGTATCAGTGGATAAGGGCATCAAATCCCTTACTCCACTCACTTTACTTAATTTCTATTTTGTACCTCCAAGTAATTCCAAGAAATTGAATAATAAAGCTAATTTAAAATACATATGTGTTACTTTTGATGGGTTATCTTCTTCTATTCCAAATGATAACTCTTCAAGTCTAAATAACTATAACAATTTTGATCTTCCTCTTTCTGATTCAGAGTTAGACTTTCCAACTCTCTATACTATGGGTTCACCTCTTGAGATAGACTTGGAATCATCCATTAGAGGGTCCCATAGGAGAAGCTATAGGTGAGCGATGTGCGGGAACCTTCCATTACCCTACCAGAGATCCAAGTCAACCTCCATAGTGGCAAGGTTCTACCTCTAGGGTAGCACCTCAAGAAGGAAATAAGTCATTGGTGATTGAGAAGCCCTTCCACAGATGCTCCACCCTTGGATATGCTTGTGGAAGACCCAGAAGGTGGACTATCATCCTTTCTCATCTAAGAAAGTTGTCATCTAAGCTAAGCATAAATGATGCCCTTATCTTATCCAAAGAGATGAGGAAATTTCTAATCAAGCCTCTCCTTGATCCTGAGATATGATTAGCTCAGTACTCTAGGTGAGAGGAAGCACATTATGCAAAAGAAGGGATCACCTTCACAGATGAAGACCTCTTGGGGACTTGGAGCACAACATCCCTACACATCACAGTTGACATGGGAGTTTAGCCTTGCGAGTTCTCATGGATTTAAGTACATTGAACATTATGAGTCTAAAGACCCTTGCCTGAAGATCGACATCTCACACTCCAGGAGATTAGATGATGTTGAGAGGATTCAATGACAAGGTGAGCGGGCTTTAGGTTCTATAGTGTTACTTTGAGGTAGGTATGGAAGATTGAAGCCAAGTCTACATCATTGATTCAAATACTCATTCCTTGCTTTGCTCTAGGCCTTGGATACATCGAACAAGATCATTCCATCCTCCCTCCATCATGCATCAAGTTCAAAAGATGGAATTGAATCGTGTCGGAGATGAAAAGCCATTTTTTTAGTTAGAGGTTGAGATTTATGAGGATGCAACCTACTATCTTCCTCAAATACCCTTTCTCATGAACTTGGACAAAATTCAAATTCAAAAACAAAGAAAAATAAGAAGCAAAAGAAAAGATAAAAGAAAATGAAAAGAAAATAAAAGTCAAGTGAACAAGAAAGGGGAATTGAAGAAATAGATCTGCATATCACATTCCACCGACAGTTCATTCCATCATATGGACATGTGGGTAGGATGGCTCAACCTTCACCAAGCAGAGGCAGAGGTAGAAATAGAGGCAATTCCAGGAGTGGGAGACCCCCTAGTTGGTCTTCAACCAACAAAGGTCGTGTTCCAGTTCATAGGAGTACCCCTACTATTCATATAGACTTGGAATCTCAGGATGAGTCTAATGTGAGTATACGACAACCCCTCTCAGTGGTTCCATTGGAGGTGACTTTTGATCAGACAGATGAAAACCAGCCTCCAAGCAAAGCAAAGTATTGAATCTAGTTTATGTGAAACTATTAGGCGTGTTGGGAACCTTTAACCTCACTTATATCTCAAAAGTTGAAGGTTTGGTAGTTAAGTCCCTAAGTCTTCATGAACATGAAGCGAGAGGTTCTTTTGGGATCATCATCCTCAAGTCCACGAAGTTTATGTAGAACTTGAGGAGGATACTTTTAAAGAATTAATGGAATTAACTTTTGACTTTTACTTGCCTTGTGTTCAAAATCTTATACATAAAGGTTTAGTTCCTCACACATGGTCCAAGCACAGGTTAGAGTACTTCGAGAAACTATGGAGCAATATAGATAGGGAAGCACAATCAAGAGTAGGACTAGGATTCGGTATAATGGGTCCAGTTAATGACGAAGATTACTACTTAGTTGTTACCAAACATTTGGAGTCTAATAGTTTCTTCTCACACAACCCTAACTCTTATGAGAATGTGTGTTTAAAAACCTCAGATGATCCAGATGATCTCCAAGTCAAAGAGGCACCAAGAATTTGAAGAGGAGATTCATTCAATAATTGACAAGCTTAAAGAAATCAACCTCGGGATAGAAGAAAATCCACAGACATACATCATTTATTTGCTGAATGAAGAAGAAACCAATGACTTAGTTAGGCTATTGATTGAGTTTAAAGGCGCTTTACATGGAGTTATGAAGAAATGCATTATCTCTCTAACGTAGCGGTCCACTAATAGATTCAATATTACTCTATTAAGCAAGCTCCTAGGCATGCATTAGAAATTGAACAACAGGTCATTTCTAAAGTCAAGAAATTGATCGATATTGGTTTCATCAGGGAAGAAAAATATCTTACCTAGTTAGCTAGTGTCATCCCATTTAAGAAGAAGAATGGCCAAATTCGCATATGCATTAATTTTAGGGACTTAAATAAGGCATGTCCTAAGGATGAGTTTCCTCTTCCTATACGATAATTAATGGTGGACATTGCCTCATTTCATGCATTTCTTTTTTCATGGATGGGTCATCGCTATAACCAAATCAAGATGTCTCTAAAGATGAAAATACTATTTTTTTGAACCCATTATATCTTTTGTTATAAGGTCATGCCTTTCTTAAAATCGTTTTGCTACATATCAGCAGACATGACTCAAATCTTCAATGAACTCATCCATCATGGTTGAGTGCTATGTTGATGATCTAGTAGTCAGAGCGAGAAAAGGAAGACCACCTCTTTGACTTGAGAGTAGTTTTTCAAATGGTTAAGATAATATAACCTCAAAATGAATCCCTTGAAGTGTGCATTGCTTAGCTTAGAAATTCTTGGGTTTATTGTTGACCGGGAATATAAAGATCTAAAAGATTAAAGCTATCTTAGAAATACCACCTCCTAAGAGTTTAACTCAACTCAAATCCTTTCAAGGATGGCTGGTGTATCTAAGATGCTTTATCTCAAACCTATCGGGGAAATGCAAGCTATTCTCAACACTTGTCAAAAAGGATGCCAAGCTCAAGTGGGATGGCAAGTGTTAGCATGCCTTCGAAGATATCAAAGAGTATTTGGTGAAGCCACCAGTTCTAGCAACCCCTATCATTGGCAGGCTGCTCATCCTCTACACTACTACATTGGATGACTCTGTGCTCATTGTGAAGCCAATGACAAAGGAAAGTCTCTACTACCTCATCCATCATCGATCCTCACTATCCACCTATTGAAATATTGCCTAGCTTTGATCTTTGCATCTCAAAGCTACGACACTATATGCTTTCTCATAAGGTGAACTTGATCTCAAAACAAATCCATTGCGTATCTCATGACATATCAGAAGTTTGGCATGTTGGTCCATGATACTCACAATTTGATATTATTTGTACCCCTTGCGGTAGGAGGACTAGCAAATTTCTTAGCATAACCACTTCTCTTGATTCTTGCAGTGATGATCTCCGATGAACAAATCATGAACTTAGGGGAGGCAACCCCAATGGGAGATGTATTTTTGATGGTTCTTCTTCTTAAAGGTGAAGCACCGATCTATTCTCCTAGGAAGGCAAGGGTAGGAATAGTTCTTAACTCCAAACTATGATGTGATGAGATTCTCATACTATCTTTTCAATCCCTGCACTAACAATGAAGCAGTATGAGGCTTTGATTGCGTGCAGTTAGCCATCACTATCAATGTCAAGAGCATCAACATCTTTGGGGATTCTCGGTTGGTCATCAATCAGTTATGGGTCTCTAGGTTCAAACCCAAGCTTCATCATTACTATGAGTATACCATGAAGTCATTGGCCAAATTCCACGAAGTCACCATCTACAAGGTTCCCAGGAAGAGAGCGTAGTAGATGCTTTGGCCAAACTTGCCAAGAATTGGTCGAAGATGAGTCCATTTCAATAAGGGTCCAAAATAGACATGTATCCCTTATTGATCTTTGAACTCATCGATAGACTTTCTCTTGAAGGGAGGTTATCGTTGCCAAAGGATAAGGAGCTAGATTGGAGCAACCATTCATAGATTACTTGAACATCGGCAACTACCTCAAGAAATCACAAGCCCATCGGGTGAAAGCAGAGCTCTCTCATATGCTCTTGTTGATGGCACCTTGTACCGTCAATCCTTTGACCAGATGTGGTTATGTTGTTTGGACAAACACAAAGCCCGTGGCATTATAATGCGGTACATTCGGTCTATGAGCTCATCAATCCGTCGAAGATGAAGATCAAAGATCGACTTGGATACTACTCTTGATTCAATAAATCTGGTGATGGATGTAGCTAGGAGATGCCATCAGTGTTAGGTACATGGTGTGGTCCTCCACCAACCACCCAATATTCTACATCCTACAATGGCCTCATGGCCATTTTAGTGTTGGGGTACCGATATTATAAGTATGATCAATCTTCCTTCTTACAAAGGGCATCAATTCAACTTAGGCACCCTACTTTTCCAAGTGGTGAAGCATCCCACTCAGAGGTCACACTCGGCATGTGCTTGATTTTAGAACCATATTGTATATAAGTTTGGGGTGCCTCGATGAATTATATCTGATAATGGTACTGCATTCAAAAGCATAAAGATCAATAGCTTCAACATAAGACACGGTATAGATTAAAGATACTCCACCATCTACTACCTAAGAGCAAATGGCTTGGTAGAAGAATTCAACAAAACTCTCATCCAGATACTGAAGAAGACTCTTGATGACAACAAATGATAGTGGAATGAGCAGTTGGTTGAAGTATTGTGGGCCTACCGCACCACATATCATACTCCAACTCAGTCTACACTATTTTCCTTAGTATATGGGTTTGAAGCCATTCTTCCTTTAGAAGTTTAACTCCCATCACTAAGGATAGCATTGGGTAACAAGATCACTACATAGAAAAATGCAAAGTTGCAGTTAGAAGAACTCGAAGGTTTGGAGGAGAGTCGCCTACGGGTGTGCCAGAACCTCGAGTTGTATAAGGCCAAAATGATTCAAGCTCACAACAAGTCGCCTAGGTCTTTTCGAGTAGGAGAACTTGTGTTAGTCTAAGGAGACCAATTGCCCATCAAAGATGGGAGGCAAGTTTGAACCCACTTGGGAAGGCCTATGTCATAGAAGGCCTACCAAGAGGATCTTATTACTTATTGATTGTAAAGGGAACACCCTGCTTCAATTAATGGGATCTATCTAAAGAAATATTACCCATGAAATAAATCATGTTTGAAAATAATCATTAATAAAATGAACAAAATCGGATTCCATTCATCAAATCTTCTCTTCTTTCGAAGCGTTGTTTGCTTGTCTTGCAAATCTGTCATGATGTATTTAGGGTAGGTGTAAGAATCTCCCAGTGGCATCCTATCCCTCTTTCACAACACAAACATAATCTCCCTATGCTTTTAGAATAGGTATAAGAGAACCTGAGAGGCATCCTATTTTGATTAGCACAACTGAGTTAGGTGTAAGAGTCTCCCAGCGGCATCCTTTCTTAGTGGGAATCTTGTTTTCCCTCTATGGCACCATTTCATCAAATTCCCTAGAATGTTTAAGGTAGGTGTAAGAGTCCCCCAGAGGCATCCTATTTCTTTTGACACATGCACAAAAATAAACACAAATCCTTTTTTCTCAAGCTATTTTGATGTGGGAGCAAGCCCCCTGTGGCACTCACTCATTAGTTTCTGTGTTACATGCTCTAGTATGTCACCCAGTGGTCATTTTGTTGAGGATGTGAGTCCCAGCTTTCTTCCTAACTTGACCATTGCAAAATGAGTGCCTTGTTAATGTGACTTCACTGCAAGTAAGCTACCTCATGTTGACTTTATTTAAGAAGATGTGAGTCCCATGCTTTCTTCTTGAACCATCATGCTAACTAGGTTGAGTATATTTGAGGTTTAGGGTAAGTCCCCCAGAGGTTCCTTTCCTCTTGACTATGTTTGAGTTGACATAAGTTCTCAAGTGGCATTCACTCAGTAGTCACCCTAGGTCAGATAGCACCTGTCGAGCCGAAGATAAACTATCCCAGTAGTTAGTTCTGCTATAGGATGTGAGTCCCCGAGCTTTCTTCCTAGGCTGATTGTTGCAAATCGGCGGGCACCTTAGGTTGGTTGATGTTTATCTAACACTCACCGGAATACACCACTCTTGGCAGATATGAGTCCCTGCTTTCTCCTTGAGTTGGACGAATACTATTGGATATATGACTAGCCATGTCATCTTCTCAGGGTGTTGGATTAAGCCTTACCCCCATCCCTATGGGCACTCTATTTGGATCACATCCTTTGCAACCCCATTTAGACACTTGCAGGTTACTTTTTGGATTGGACAATTCTCCTTTCCCTAGCCACCCACATGGTTGGAGAATTTGTTTAGCGGATGCATAGAATTCTCCCTTGGTTGATAAATGAGATAGGTCTAGAGCTCTCTCCTGTTTGATCCCTCACAAACTAATAGGGTCCATGATAAATAAACTAAACAAAATAAACAAAATTAATTTGCTTGTGGATTAGAATTCAAGCCCCTAAAGGGCCCCTTTTCCCAAGCAGGCATCCTATCTTTAGGATAGTGTCAGCAAAACTCCCTATAGGAATTGTCTAACTACCTGAGTTGAGATAAGTCCCTGGATTAGCACTCACTTTGTAGTCACTCTTAGGTCAGATTCAATCTATATTTCCATGAGTAGGTTACCTCGACAATCATTTCTCTTTGAAAGATGTAATACTATGACGCATTCTTTCTAGCATGATTTTCATAAAGCGATGGCGGCTAGGTGGGTTTGATTATCCAAACAATCACCCCGGTGGTCTTTTCTAGTGGAAGATGTGAGTCCCGAGCTTTCTTCTCAATTGATCATTGCAAGCGAAGGCACTCCTTTGGTGGATAGTTCTCCCATCGAAGAAGCTCCCTTTGGTTTAGTAAATCTGAGATAGGTCTAGGCTAATATAAGCTCCTCCTTAGTGTGATCCATCGCAAAACCTATGGAATTCATCAAAACAAAACTAAAATGAAACTAATCTATGACTATCTTTGAGTTGATTTAAGTCTCCCAGTGGCATTCACTCAAATGGAATAGGTTGGGTTGTTGTTGCCCAAAACAACCCATACCCTTTCACAAGAAGGCGTGAGTCCCCAGCTTTCTTCTTAAGACTTGACCATTACAAACTAAAAGGCATTCCCTTTTGGTTGAATAGTCTTACCCTATTATTGGTAGACTACTCCCTTTGAAGTGATAAATCTGGGTTAGGTCTAGGCCTCCATGTCCCTACTGATGTAATTCATGAAACCATGGGATCCATAATCAAATAAAAATCTAAAAAATAAAATTAATCTTGACTTTCTTTGAGCTAATCTAAGTCCCCCAGCAGCATTCACTCAATAGTCAGCCCTAGGCTGGGTTTAATCTGTTGTCTTGCCAATAGATTACCCCAACAATTGGTCTTTACTTTGGGGGATGTAAGTCTACAACGCTTTCTTCCTAATATAGCTGTTGCATACCAAAAGGCATCCCTTTGGTTGGCTAGTCTTACTATGTGCTTAGTAGACTACCCCTTTGAATTGGTAAATCTGAGTTAGGTCTTAGCCTCAATGGCTCCTACTTAGTGCAGTCCATCGCAAACCAATAGGATTCATCTCAAAATCCAAACCTAACCAAAATTAAAACAAATTCAACCATCCTCCAATAAAATTTAAACAAATCATTTTCTCCTCAGTGACACTCATATCAAATCAAACTTCTCATCCCCTTGAGGATGACTTGAACCTGCTTCCCTAGTGGATGGTTCACACTCCATCCCTTAGTTGATTCTTCCCTCTCTCTTATATCTTGCACATAAGTAGAGCCACATTGCACTAAGCTCTAGATTCCTTCTACACCTTGGGTTAAGGATAGATTGTTTCTATTAGCTTGTGTTGATCATTTTGATTGACACCATAATCGTGTTCGTGACACCCTATTGCCCTTTGTTGACCTCATTTTATAATGAGCTCTCAACTCCATCTTAGGCATGGACTTCTCTTAGAATTTAGAGTTCCTTAGTCTTAAGACACATCTAGTGATTAGGTGGACACTCAACCTAGCTCTAGAGACTTAGAAGAGTTAGCCATAAGAATAATTCATGTCTTAGGGGTGTTAGGAAAATTTGCTACCCTTAGCATGAACCATTCCTCACTTTCCTTCCTTCAAGTCAAACTCCAAATTAATCTCATTTGATTTTCTCCAAATCCAAATCAACTCCATAATTGAAATCCATAATGGAAGTCCATGATTAAAATCCATGATCAAAATCCATGAAATTCTTAAGTCCAAAAATTTCCTAAGTCCTTAAATTTACTTTTAAGGACTTAACCTAAATCAAATCTAAATCAATTCAAATTCATGAGATTTTCTCATAACTCATTTTTATTCTCATTTATATTCACATATATAAAAGAAATATAAATATAAATCAATCAAACCAAATTCAAAATTAGAACTCCAAAATCTAAAATGTTCCTATGTTCATTAAATCCCTTCTAATGGACTTAGCCTAAATCATGATCAAATCACTTCAAATCCTTGAAATTTTCTCATGATCTATTTATATTCTCATTTATATTCACATATATGATTGAAATATAAATTCAAACAATCAAAACCAATTCCAAAAATCAAACTCAAATTCATTCAAAATCCAACTTAAGCCTTTCAAGTCAAAATCTTGAACTTAGTCAAATCAACTTCAAATCAAGCCAAACTCTTGATTTTCTTTCATGCCATGAATCCATATATAAATACAAACCTCAATCATCAAATAAAAATCCAATTCAAAAAAAATCAAAGCCAAAATCCTTTCATATTCTTACTTTGAATATGAAATTGTCAAATGGATCAAAATTCATTTGACTTCAAACACTTGAAAATGGATTTATATTTCAATCATAAGTCCATATACAAGATGAATAAAACTCAAATCAAGCTTTGACAAAGCCATTTGATCGACTTAGGCTCACTTGACCCAAAGTGACCTAAAGTACCCTTATGAACCAAATTCTGATCCTAACCAAATTGGATTGAATCAAACTCACCTTTGCCTCTCATCATGATCATCAATCATCATGAGATGATCAATCAATCAAATTAGGTCAAACCAAGTCAAACCTAAGGTTGACCAAGTCAACACCAGCAAAATGAAACCTAACATAGCCAAATTCCACTATAGGCCAAGTTGATTGAAACCATTGATCAAAGTTCACTCATGACCTATGTTTGAACTTGACCAAGCCAACATTTGAGCCGAACCTAGCCCAATTGGTCACTTAGCCCTACTTGACCTAAAGGGTCAAAATTTGTCAAAATTTGATCTAAGCCAAATTGATTAAAACTAATGGGTCAAGTTCATTCCAAATCACTTATTAAACTTTACCAAAGCCTCAATTGGCCAACTAGACCTAACTTAGCCCAATTGACCTTATACCCAACTTGACCTAAAGGGGTCATGTTGAGCCAAATTGAACTTAACTATTGATTGGAAACAAAGATACAATCCATTCCTATGACTAACCAAACCTAAACCTACCCTTGACTAAAAAGGTCAAATGGGTAAATGGTCAACTTAACCCATTTGACCTAAATGAAGTCATATGAGCCAAATGTAAAACTAAACAAAATTGAATCAAACCATATCCACCAAAACATTTCAAATTCCTTTCACAAAAGACCACCGGTGCTCAAATTCATTGAGGTAGCTTGTGCAGGACAAGCTCATATCAACTTGGGATTGAGTAGATCTTCCTATGAACCTAGCTCACCTTCAAATGCTCACAGCCTTGATCAAAGTCCCCTCTCCCTTGCCTTGAGAACTTGGATGAAGCTTGGAGTGAGTTTGATTGAGTCCTCTAAAGAAGCTTGCAAGAGGAATTGGTTTGATTTTATGTATTGGATGAGTTGGATATTTAAGGGAGCTCCCTATTGGTTTCAAGAAATTTGAAAATGGGAAAATGGAGATGGCTCTAGGAAGCTTGGGGAGACATGCAATGGCTTGCTCTGAGTTCCTTATCTTCAATCGAGTATGTGTGTCTTGGATTCAAGTGGAAATAGGGAGTATATCTCCCCCTAGGTGAATCAGATGACTGTGAAGAGCTTTAACATTTTGATCCAATTCACCTCCTTGAGTGGGTTTGTTAGGTCTTTTAGAGTGTCATGGCATTTGGTTTTAGGTGTGGAGTGGAGTAGTGAAGCTCCCATGTGCTTGAGATGAGTAAGGGAAGGATTCCCATGTGCCCATGTCAAGTGAGGTGTCAATTTTGACCTTGGGTTGGGTTTAGCTGACCCAAACCTAATGGGTCTATACACCATCCTCATTAGTGACCAATTGGTCCACTAAGAGGATGGCAAGTGTCCATGAAAAGGAATTGACCAAATTCTAAGTGGTTTTGATTTTAGGTTACCCTATGGCCTAGGAGTAAAATGATCATTTAGCTTGGATTTCAATTTGAATATGTTTGGTATGATTGAAAAATGGGTTAGGCCAAGTTTCAATGAATTTGGAGTTGGTTTGATATGATTTGGCTCATGTTGACCCATTTAACTCAAAATGTGTCAACTTGAGTCAAGTTGACCAATTGGTCAAATTGGGTCAAACCAAGGGTTGGGTCAAGTTCATATGATCATTTCAAATGTTTTGGCATCATTGGTTTGGTTCAATTTAATTTATATTTGGGATTTTGTTCATTTGATTTCATTTAGGTCAAATGGGTCAAGTTGACCAATTTGACCCATTTGACTTATTTGGGTTAGGTCATGGGTTGGTTTATATTAGGTTGATCATTTGAAATGGATTGGTATCTTTATTTCCAATCAATTTAGTTTTTATTTGGATTTGGCTCAATTTCTTTTAGGTTAAGTTGGGTTCAAGGTCAATTGGGCTAGTTGTCTAATATGGGGCTTTGGTCAAGTTCAACAAGTGATTTGGAATGAACTTGACCCATTAGTTTCAATAATTTATATCAAATTTTGACACATTTTGACTTTTTAGGTCAAGTTGGGTCAACATCATGTTGCCAATTGGGCTTTAGGCTCAAATGATGACTTCAAGTTCAAACATTGATCATGAATGAGTGTTGATCAATGGTTTCAATCAATTTGGCCTATGGTGGTTTGGCTAGTTTAGGTTTCATTTTGGCTAAGTGTTGACTTAACCCTTAGGTTTGACTTAGTTTGATCCAATTTGGTGATTGATCATTTCATGATTGTTGCTCACAATGTGAGGCTTAGTTGAAGTTCAATCCAATTTGGGTAGGATTAGTACTCAAAAGAGGTCACTTTGGGTCAAGTGAGCCTAAGTAGGTCAAATGGCTTAGTCAAAGCATGATTTGAGTTCGATTGAACTCACATATGGGCTTATGATTAAAATATAAATCCATTTTCAAGTGAATTGGAGTCAAATGGGTTTTGATTCACTTGATAATTTTAAGTTCAAAGGGTGGACATGAGTTTGATTTGGGTTTGATTTTTGAATTTAGTTTGGTTTGACGATTGAAGATTGTGTTTATATTTAGATTCATGATTGAAGGATTGATTGAATCATGGAGAAAAATCAAGGTTTCTTGATTTAAAATTGATTTGGCTAAGTTCAAGAATTTGATTTGAAAGGCTTGGTTGAATTTTGATTGAATTTGAGTTTGAGTTTTGAATTGATTTTTGGATGTTTAAAGTTTATGTTTTCATGATTGTAGGATTGATTGAATCATGAAGAAAAATCAATGGTTTGGCTTGATTTGAATTTGATTTGGCTAAGTTCAAGATTCTGACTTGAAAGCATAGGTTGGATTTTGGTTGAATTTAGATTTGATTTTTGAATTTATTTTTGGATATTTGAATTTATATTTCATTTATATTTCTGAATATAAATAATAATATAAAAGGGTTATGAGAAAATTCCTTGAATTTGAATTGATTTAGATTTGATTTGAGCTAAGTCCATAAGATAGAACCAAAGTGACTTAGGAAAGATTTTTGATTTGGATTTGAATTTTGAGTTTAGTTTAATTGATTTGAATTTATATTTCATTTATATATGTGAATATAAATGAGAATATAAATGAGTTGTGAGAAATTTTCTTGAATTTGAATTGATTTGGATTTAATCACTAAGTCCATGAGGAATCGAAGGACTTAGAAAATATTTTGGAGTTTGGAATCCAATCATGGGGGTAATCATAAGTTTCAATTATTTGGAATTGATTCATGGTTTGAGAAAATCCATTAAATTGGTTGAAGGTTTGAGTTGATATGAGTTTGGCTTGAAGGGACGAAGTGAGGAATTTGGTTCAACCTATAGGGTAGGCAAACTTTCCTAACACCCTATTGACCTCATTTTTAGGATGAGCTCTCAACCCCTCCATCTTAGACATAGGACTTCTCTTAGACTTTAAGAGTTCCTTAGCCTTAAGACATATCTAGTGATTAGTACACTCACTTCTAGAGACTTGAAGAGTTAGCCATGGAATAGGTCATGCCTCAGGGGTGTTAGGAAAGTTTGCCTACCCTATAACTTGAACCAAATGCCTCACTTCCTTCCTTCAAGTCAAATTCCAAATCAAATCAACATCAAAACTTAAATCAATTCCAACTTATTTGATTTTCTCAAACTCAAATCAATTCCAAGTGATTGAAGCTCATGATTGAAACCAAAATTCCAAAATATTTCCTAAGTCCTTTGATTCCCTCTCATGGACTTAGCTCAAATAAAATTCAAATCACTTCAAATTCAAGAACTTTTCTCATAACCCCTTTATATTATCATTTATATTCACATATATAAATGAAATATAAATTCAAATTAATCAAAACTAAACACAAAATCAAATCCAAAATCCATGGTCAAATCCAAAAATATTTCCTAAGTCACTTTGATTCCCTCTCATGGACTTAGCACAAATCAAATCAAAATCAATTCGAACCCAAGCAATTTTCTCATAACCCATTTACATTCTCATTTATATTCACATATATAAATGAAATATAAATTCAAACAATCAAAACCAAATCCAAAAATCAAATCCAAATTCAATCAAAACCCAACCTAAGATTTTCAAGTCAAATTTTTGAACTTAGCCAAATCAAATTCAAATCAAGCCAAATCAAATTCAAATCAAGCCAAACCCTTGATTTTTCTTCATGATTCAATCAATCTTTCAATCATGAATCCAAATATAAATACAAACTTCAATCACTAAACCAAAACTCAAGTCAAAATCATGTTTACCATTTGAACTTGAAATAGTCAAATGAATCAAAACCCATTTGACTTCAAATCTCTTACAAATGGATTTATATTTCAATCATAAGTCTATATGTGAGTTCAATCAAACTCAAATCAAGCTTTGACCAAGCTATTTAACCCACTTAGGCTCACTTGACCCAAACTCAAATCTCTTGCTTGATCCATTCTTAATTACCCTCTTAATGTAATTAAGCCTAATTAAGTGTGTGAATAGTGGTTTAATCCCTTAATTGAATTAATTAAGCTTTGTTTGAGTGATCAACATGTTTACTGAATAATTTTGGGATATTTTCCCTAAGCTATTCCTTAAACCCCCTTTCTCTTCCTTAATCCAAATTCAATTAAGGGTTAATCCACTAATTACCTACTTAATTAACTTGATAAAATAATCAAAAAATTCTACTTAATCAATCCATTTTGGTAGATGCTTAAGTGTTTAATAACCTAAGTGGTTTAAGGAAATCAAAATCCAACCCACATGTGTGGGAAGGGTTATGAAATACTTAACTTAAACCCTTTAGTTTAATTAATCATTAATTATGAACCAAATGCATTAGGCCCCTTTTCTTCCTAACTGCATTACTGATTTAAATTCCTTGTGTGGTTTTATGTCATATCATTGGTTCATAATTATTTGGTTAAATATGCTATGGTGGTGTAGGTAAGGGGTAATTACATTTAATTCACACCTTAACCTAATCAAAATATAAAAATCATCTAATCATCTAAAAATTAAACAAAAATGTCACACACATGTGGGAATGGGCTACGAATAGCAAACTCATTTCATATTTTTCAAATTGAAATCAAACTCAAATAAAATTTCTTTAAAATAAAATTTGATTTGCTTTAAATAATTCTATTCCATAGGATTGTCTTTAGAAATTAATTAGGGTGAATGGATTTACATTGCTTTCATCACTTTATTTCTTTCCTAGCATGAAATTCATGCATTCATATCTTTTAAATATCAAAATTAAAATGAAATATTTTATTTATGTCAAATTACATGTTTTGGCTAAAGTAAAAATATGAATGGCTATTATCACTATTAAATTCAAAATTATTTTTTTATAACCTATAAATCAAACATTAAAACTAAAAGGTATGCTACTTATAATCATTTATGAGCTTGCATGTGAGAAATATAAAGATATGTATTATGTGGCTTTTATTCTCCCTCTCTTTCTTAGCATAGAATTGTATAGGATTGGCAAAGTGTATAGTCCATTTGAAAAGAACATAGCATTTGCTTAAATCCATTCTTATACACTCCTATGTCATGACTTAAGAAGGAATTCCACATCACACATATAAATTAAACAATCAAACCAAAATCAAATAAACATAAACTTGTGCATCTTTTTTTCATTTATTTCTTTTATACATACATATGTATTTAAGGAAAGTGGTATATTAGTCTGGACAACCCCAAGATTGCGAGGCTTTAAATAGCCCTAAGAAGGTCTTGTACCTTACACCCTTGCTAACAATGGTGACTTATACATTTGCATACAAATGTGCATATGAAAAATGGATAAAAGAATAACCCTTTTCTACTTAATTAAAATCATGCATCATAAAGCATCCAAATTTCCTTAAGAAATATCAGTTAGCATTCATCATGAAAGTGTGATAAACATCCTCATTTGCATGTATAGATATACTTAGGATTCATCCATATGCATGATATACATGTTGGGAAAGAAATAAAGTGTTGTGTGTTTTGTGATATTAATTCACTTTACTTAATCTTAAAATATCTTTCTCTTTGAATAGGTTTGTTTAGAGAAAATATAAACTTAGGATTAATTAAAACACATAATAAAATATTCACTAAATAAAATCAAATATGAATCTACTTTAGAAATTACTTAAGGTAGGGAAGAAAAGAGCTCTTCTCTTTTCTCTCTTTACAACTTAGTAATTAATTGTAGGATTCACTTAAACGAATAAAAAAATACAAAATAAAATCAACCCAAATCAACTAAACTTAAATGAAACCATCCATCTAAGTTGAACATTTTCATACTTAGAAAATCTAAACCTTAAATCCATAGCTAAGCATACCACACAAACCTTTTAAAGCACACACATTATACTAAGTTACCATTTATAGCTTTAGGTTAGGGCGATGCATGATTTGATGTTTACTTTTGTTTTGTGATATTTTATTTTAGTCTAAATATTAGGGTGAATGTACATAAAATGAATGGTAGGATAATTTAGTCTAATCATTATTTTCTACAGGGGATTGTGCTTAAGGGGTGCTATAATAAATAAAAATATAAATGCTTTTTATCTGTCTTATACAGCATAATCCAATAGGCCAGGTGGACTTGGTTATCCATGTGTGGGGTGCTAAGTTCAATATACATGCTTGGGATTTGTATGGTTTGTTTAACTAATCTATGTTTTGTAGGTGTTAGTTAGATTTACTTTTTCCTTTTCACGTAATTTTTTTAATTAGGATTTTGAAATGATTATTATGACGGATTAGGATGAACATTGGTCATAAAATATCATCTTATGTACCATGTGAAGTTTTTGAAGCATCCACATTCCAACCATCCAAAAGAAGGAACCAAAGAAGAAAGAAGAGAAGGAAGAAAAGAAAGAAGAAAAGAAGAGAGAAAGAGAAAAATGAAGAAATGAAGACCCACATAACATGAATTCCTTGCTTAATTATAATTAATTTATTTGTAATGAGGGTTATATAAGGGTAGAGCTCAGCTACCTAATTTGTTTTTAGGTTTGTGCGGTGGAGTCCGACCACAAATGTCCTTTTATTCTTTTGCATTAACTTTATAAAATGTTTGTTGTTTTTTTTAGCATGTGCATTAGAAATGGCATGTTTTCCTAGTTTCTTCCTGGCTTGATGTATGGCCTGGATGATGATTAGGCTCCTAGGAAAAAATAAATCTTCTACCAAATTAATCAACTCAAAATTAAAAATAAATAACTCATAACCTCACTTGAAGCTTAGGCTAAAAATCAAGATAAAAGAATTAGTAACCCCTTAATTGGATGAGTATTACTTTTCTCACATCATGCATAAAAACATATTATTTCACTCTTGATTGGAGGGCTTCACCTTTGCTAGAGAACTTGGCTTGACCTGTAAGAGCCATGATGGAAACACACCTCCTTATCTTGCTAATTTTGGCATATAATCTAATTTCTCATGCAGTAGGCATAAAAATCCTAAAGCCTGTGTCAAATTGATTGTCCAAAATTAAAATAAAATATGTGAAAAATTTGCATTAGAGATTTAAGTCATATACATGATTTAGTCTCTTAAGGAGTGTGTTTAAGGACTTAATCTCATTCTAAATAAATAACAACATTGATATATTGCATAGACATATGACTTGCCTACATGAACTTAAAATCATAGGAGGAGTTAGTTGGCAGCCACCCCCAGGCAGTTGTAAGCCCAATAGTCGGGTGGTTTATCCTCTCTTGTGGAGGTAAACAAATACCCATTTTTTCCTTAGATTTAGGCCGTGCTTTTGGCCCATGCCAAAGCTCCCTAGATTTAGGTTGTGAGGTTGCTTTTTTTGGACCATAAGCATAAATCCTCACCTCTTAGGCATCTTCTATGACCTTGTATCATAAAATTATAAGCCCCAAATTTCTAATGAAAAATCTAACTCAAACAAATAAATAATTCAATTTCAAAAATATAAAGCCCAATCATAGGATAGTTTGGGATGCTTACTAAGCTTCTAGTATCCTAAGCATCCCTACATTTTTCTTTGGCTCTAGAAAGAACTCCCTTCTCTTGATCAATCCCAATTGATTTTCTAAAATTAAACCAAATCTATTGATAGTCCTACCTATTGAAATCTTTGAAAATAATGATCATTTGCCTTAATTGAGAGTATTCCTAAGGAATTTCATTCCTTAGGATGTAATTAACTATGGGGGCTTGCCTCCATAAGGAACCTAACTAATCTAATTTAAAATAAACTCTACTTTACTTTTCCATATAAAGTAGTGGAAGTTTCTCTAGTACAAACGAAGACCCATAGTCCTTAGGAGTCCTTTTTATGTGATTAGCTCCATTGTAGGGTGGTGATTTCTATCTTTCGAGATAATGCACCTCTCCTCAATGTCATACCTGATCACCATAATAAGAGCATTTGTGGATTTACGTGGTGTCCTAATAAGGCATATAATATATTCCTATTTTCATTTATCATCCTTTTCTTCAAACAAAATAGGATAGATGAAGGCTGGGATATTTATAAAACACCCACAGATTTTTTTGGCGACTCCATTGGGGAAGGTTCCTCTCTCCATCTTTGGTAAATGATCGTTATCTCCAAGTATTGATAGTGGGTTTGTACTTTTGTATAAATCCAAGACTATCTTTCTTTCCATTGGCACTTACCTTATTTCATCCTTAAGTTAAGCTAGCCAACATCTTTAGGTTTTAGATCTCACCTGCAGGTTGGTCTTAAAACCCCTGTGGTTCCCCAATGGGTGAAAATAAAAATTTAATAAATATAAAATGATTAAAGACTTCCTCCTTACCATTTTTATGGTACGGAAAGGTTCATTCTAAAAAAAAAAAATGAAAACAAAATAAATCCTTCATGAAAGTCTTGCTTTTCAAAAGCACTTTTTCAAAATACATTTAATAAACTATTTGCACTACATCTAACAATTTTCACAATTGTTACATGTAGAAACATTTCAAAAATAAAACTAATAATCATAAATGTCCAAAAGCACAAATGAATTTCTTCTCTCAATTCATTTTTATTGAGACTTCACTTCCAAGAATAATAAAATTCCAATATTCCTAAACTTTCAAAAAGCACAAAATTTGAAGATGGGCCTTTCCATTTAATATATCCAAATATGTTGAATGGATGTTACATCTTCAAGCCAAAATCACAACTTTGAAATTCCAGTCAACACATTCCACATGTGTTAAGTTAGAATTTTCAAATTTTCAAAGCAATGAAACCTCTCCATTCAATATACCCACATTTATTGAATGGAGGTTTCATGTCCAACAAAAAATCAAAATTAAATTTTCAAAAAGCACATATGAAACTTCTCCATTCAATATACCCACATTTATTGAATGGAGGTTTCATTTCCAACAAAAATCAAAAATAAATTTTCAAAAAAAGCATATATGAAACTTCTCCATTCAATATACCCACATTTGTTGAATGGAGGTTTCATTTCCAACAAAAATCAAAGATAAATTTTCAAAAAGCATATATGAACATCTCCATTCAATATTCCCAAATTTATTGAATGAAGATTTTATTTCCAAATAAAATGACATTATTGTGAAATGCCACTTAACATAGTCCATATATGATTAGGTTGGAATTTCCTCTTTCAAAGAGCAATAATCACACATGAAAATACATCTTTCAAAAATGAAACATAATTGGTTTCCATCTTACATACCCAAATTTGTTAAATGGAAGTCTTTCTTTTCAAAATCAACAAAACACAATAAAAATTTCAAAATAATTTTGGAACTTCATTTTGGCATACCACATTTGCTAAAGTGAAGTCTCCATTTCTAGAACAAAATTCAAAACAAAAGAAACACATTGGAACTTCATTTTAGCATACCACATTTGCTAAAGGGAAGTCTCCATTTTCAAAACAAAATCCAAAATAAAAAGAAACACATTAGGTTTTCCTTAGCATACCCAAATTTGCTAAGGATCCTATTTTTTCAAAATAAAATCCAAAACAAAAGAAACACATTAGGATTTCCTTAGCATACCTAAATTTGCTAAGAATCCTATTTTCAAAAAATTTTAAAAACAAAACACACTTGGATTCCTCATTTAGCATACCTAAATTTGCTAAATGAGAATTCCATTTTCAAATCACAAATTATTCACAAAATAAAGCAAACAAAAAAAAGAAGGAGAATTGGTTTTCAAACATCTGATTTAGCATACCCAAATTTGCTAAATAAGTAAACTCCAAAAAACCCAAATTCAAAATAAAAATCAAAATTCAAATATGAACCAAAGTATCTCTCCAAAAATATTTGAACCCATTTTTCAACATACCCAAATTTGTTGAAAGTGGATTCTATATTCAAAAAGAATTCCTCTTCCAATCAAATCTCCTCTTCCAAATCCATTGAGTCACTTAACACTTTAAGATGTCGAGTATGGGTTCAAATTCTAAATTTAAATTTAAAATCAACAGGAATCTTATTCAAGTTTATTTTTAACATTGCATACTTTTGTTCAGCATCAGTTTTAATTACAATTCAGTTTTATTTTGAGTTGATAGTAATGGCTGTACAGAGATATTTGTTCACTTTTCCCCATGAGATGGATCTATCCCTAGATCATGCTAACCTCCCATGCTCTGATTATGCCCACCTCATCCACTTTGGTCTAGGTTTGAGGGGCCTGACACTGTGAGGGCACTCCCTCATGACTGGAGCATAGAGCATAGTGTCCGGAAGCAAGTAAGCCTCAGCGACTTGCCATAGAAGATTTCCTTAGAGAGGGAAGGAAGTGGCGCCCATGCTGAGCAAAGCGAGGGTAAGGCCCACACTGGACACTGTCTCCTGGCACATCTGAGGGCTGGTCTTCACTGTGACTAAAAAGGAGAAACAAGTCATGGTTGATCACACTCACATCAGGAGAGTTGGAGGCAGTTGCTCAATCTGCCATGGAGGAGTCACCAAGGGTAGTGTCCCCTCTCATTATGGAGAATAAGTTTCACCCCCTTTCTGGTTCTGATAGATAGGATGTTAGGAGGATTTTTTCTTCGCCTCCACCAATATTGCATTTCCAGGCTCCTATTATTGAGAGGAGGTGGATCGCCCCGAGGATGCTTTGCTAAATTAGCAGAGCCTAATAATCCAGTCCGGAGCGACTTGACTCTGATTCATTATCCCCCATAGGTGGGGAAGCATATTAAACAGGAGAGGGCCAGGGTGGCCCATACTTCAGTTCACATTACCAGTCGGGAGAGGCGGAGGTTCAGCTGGCAGTCAGTAGCCTCTACACTTGTTGATTTTTCTGATCGGCATGCTACCCGCATCGATCATACTAACAACATTCTGCTCACGGGGACTACACATCATAGGAGAGCAACTCATATCCCCAGAGAGTCAGTGGTGCCTCCACCACACTGATCTACCTCACATCCACCATCTTTGGTCCATTTTCTAGCATCTCTAGTTCCACCAAAGGCCATGAAGGCCGCATCTGGGGAGAAGAGACCCTCATTGGTGATCCAACCATGGCCAAGGGATCCCATTCTATCTACACCGCCATGTGGCAAGGCCGAAGCTTCGCTTGACCTTCCGACCCAGCCATGGTGAGGAAGGAATGGTGACCCCAAAGTATTGAAGGCCCCACCACCACAAAGATACGATGGAGATAAGAAGCAGAGGGAGAAGGTGACCCTGTGCACTATGATGATGGGATCCTGTGAGTGTCACCCCACAAAGAGTGACATTCGTGAGTGTATTTCTTCTAGTGAGTATACCGCAAGGCTAACTCTCTGGGGAGGTCCGGCTCACAATACACAAAGCTGATCCCACCCACCAAAGTCATTTGTGTTAGTTTAGACATATCATTCTCTAGATGATATAGTAGCCCATTATCTGATGGAGAAGAAAGAGATCCTAGAATATGATAAGTCTAATGAGGAGAATATTAGCTTTGATCCTAATAAAGATAATTTATTGGGAGATTCAGTAGGGGTTTGCATGGTAGACACCAGGGGATCCCTTCTTAGAGAGCAATAGACTATGGAAGGTGTTGAGGCCTAGTAGGAAGACACAACCTACTCGACCCAACACCTCCTATCATAGATAAAGCATAAGTATAAAAAAATAGATAGGATGGAGAAGAGGCTTGAAGATGCCTATTAGCATTACGTAATTAAGTCCTGAGAAGCTCATCCTACTATACAAAGACCTGCAGAGTTGGTGCATGTCTTGAATCCAACCAAGAATTTACCTAGGTGGCAAAGACCAGCTTGTAGGAAGGTAAGGGATAGTACCTCCATATGTGAAAAGGACATCAAGTCCATGCAAAGAAGTGAGAGAAGCATTGGCTCATGCCCTACGAGGATCATTAGTTCCAAAAGGTAGACCCTACCCACCTTCTTTCAAGAGTTTTGATGGCAGTGGGAACCCGAGGTAACATATTATGCATTTCAGAGCAAGTTGTTGCAATGCTGGTGGTAGTGACGCTTTACTCTTCCTTCTGTTCATCAGTAGCTTAGCAGAGATAGCTTTTCATTGGTATGCTAAACTTTCCAATAATTTAGTGAAGACTTTTGCTAAGTTGGCAAGAGCAACGATCCTAACTTTTGCCCCTACCACCGTAATTTAGTTCATGTTTTGGAAGATTTCTTCACATTTAAGGACTGGCTTGAACATAATTTTAAGACCGGTGCTATAGTCATCCTGAAGGAATACCTTGTAGAATAACCATCCAGTTCCATTAGGGTAATCCTTGGGGATACTTGCGATCCTTCCAAAACTAAAGAATGTTGGGATATCTCCTTATCCAAAACCTCTAAGAAAATTGTCTCAAAAATCAAAAAACTTTCCTTGCTAGTGCCTAAGCCAGCTCAAACCTCCATCATCAAAGAAGGTTTGCAAGTTTCTAGAGCCAACTCAGGGAAAGGGGAGCCAGAAAGAAAAGATGTGCCCCTGGATAGTCCAAGAGTAAACCACAAACTGAATCTCTCCACCCACCAGGTACTAAGGACTACTACCTCGAATTCTTAGCTCTTCTTCTTCTTCTAATGTATTATCTTATATTATGAGGGCATCAAATTCCTCACCCCTCTTACTTTTGCTTGATTTCTACTATATACCTCCTTTCAAATCCAAAAAATTAAAGAATAAATCTAGCTTGAATTATATCTATGTCACCTCTGATGGGTTATCTGAATCTATTCATAATGATAACTCTTCAATTCTAAACAATAACTATAATAATTTTGATCTTCATATTTCTGATTCAGAGTTGAATTTTTCTACTATGCCTTTTGAGATAGACTTGGAATCATCTAATTCTGAGGGTCACATAGGAGAAGTTGTAGGTGAGCCTGACGTGCAGGAAGAATCTTCCATTATCCTGCCATAAGAGATCACCGAAGTCAACCTCTATAGTGGCAATGTTCTATCTTCTAAGGCAACACCTCAAGTAGATGGAAACAAGTCATTAGTTTAGAGGATCGAGAAGACCCTCCATAAGATGCTCCACTATTGGATATGCTTGTGGAGGACTAGCCCAGGTGGACTACAATATCCTCTCTCACCTAAGAAAGTTACCAGCTAAGTTAAGCATATATGATGCCCTTATCTTATCCAAAGAGATGAGGGAATCATTAATCAATGCTCTTTTTGATCCTAAAATATGCTTAGCTCAACCGACCGCTATCAAGAGGAGGCACATTATACAAAAGAAAGGTTTGTGAAGACCATCAGGGATATGAGCACAACCCTCTCTACATTATAAGGGACATGAAATGTATTCACTTGTCTGAGTTCTCATCGAAACCAGTATGAACATTATGGGTCTAAATACCCTTGCCTATTTGAGGATCAACATCTCCACACTTCGAGGAGATCGGATGATGTTGAGAGAATTCAATGAACAAGGCGAGAGGGTTTTAGGTTCCATAGTTTTGCCTTTAAAGATAGGTGATTGGAAGATTGAAGCCAAGTTTTATATCATTGATTTGAATACTTCATTCATCGCTTTGCTCGGTAGGCCTTGGATCCATTAGAATAAGATGATTCCATCCTCCCTCCATCAATGCATCAAGTTCCATGAGATTGAGTACCGTCAAAGGAGTTGAAAAGCTATTTTCGCCAGAGAGGTTGAGATATAGGAGATGCTTCTTCCTCAAAACACCCTTTCATGAACTTGGATAAAATTCAAATTCAAAAGAAAAATAAAATTAAGGGGAAAAAAAGCAAAAGAAAAATAAAAGAAAAATGAAAATCCAAGTGAACAAGAAAGGGAAATTGAAGAAGAAATAGAGCTGCATATCACATTCCACCCACATTTCATTCCATCATATCGACATGTGGGTAGGATGACTTGACCTCCACCAAGCAGAGTAGAAGAAGCAGAGGCGCCTGCAGTGGAAGACGTCGGGCCATCAACCAATAGGTTATGTTCTAGTTCATAGATTACCTACTATTCACATGACTTGGAATCCTCGTGAGGATGAGTCTAATGTGATCAGTATACCAGCCAACACCTCTCAATGGGTTTCATTGGAGGTGATACTCAAGCTGGATAGTGATGAAGATTGGGCCTCCAGACAAAGCAAAGTATTTGAATCAAATGCATGTGAAACTATCGGCAAGAAGTAGAACCTTAGCTCAACCTCACTTTCATCTCAAAAAAGTTGAAGGTTAGTAGGATGCCCCGCCTTCCAAATATATGAAGTCAAGAGATTCTGGGATCAAAGATCCTCAAGTCCTAAAGTTGATGTAAAACTTGAGGAGAATTCATACAAAGCATTAATGGAATTTCCATTTGATTGGTATTCACCTTGTGTCCTTAATCTTGCAAAGAAGGGTTCGATTCTTTATACATGGTCTAACCAAATGTAAAATACATTGGAACAAAATAAAATTGAACCCAATCAAGATCAAGATCAAAATTAGGATTTGGTATAATGGGTCCAGTCGATTATGATTACTGCTTAGTTATTACCAACCACCTAGAGTTTGATAGGTTCTTTCACACCAAACCAACTCTTATGAGGATGTGTATTTATAAACCTTAGATGATCCAGATGATCTCCAAATCAAAGATGCACTGCCAGAATTTGAAGATGAGATCCATTCAACAATTAATAAGCTTAAAGAAATTAACCTCAGGACAGAAGAAAACATACATCAATTTGTTGTTGAATGAAGAAGAAATCAATGACTTAGTTAGGCTATTGACTGAGTTCAAAGACTACTTTGCATGGAGTTATGAAGAGATGCTCGGATTATCTGCTGACATAGTAGTCCATGAACTAGCAATAGATCCTAGCGCTAACCCTATCAAGCAAGCTCATAGATGCATGAGATTAGAAATTGAACAGTGTCATTTTGAAGTCAAGAAACCGATCGGTCGGTTTCAAAGAAAAATACCCTACTTGGTTAGCCAGTGTTGCACTAGTTAAGAAGAAGAATGGCCAAATTCGCATGTGCACTGATTTCAAGAACTTAAATAAGGCATGTCCTAAGGATGAGTTTCTTCTTCCTATACTAAAATTAATGGTGGACATCGCCTCATCTCATGCAGTTTTCTCCTTTATGGATGGGTCATATGGCTACAACCAAATCAAGATGGCCCCCGAGGATGAAAGAAATACTACTTTTCAAACCCCGATGTAATCTATTATTATAAGGTCATGCCTTTCTTTAAAAAATGTCGGTGCTACATACCAACGGCCATGACTTAGATCTTCAATGAACTCATCCATCATGGTTGAGTGTTATGTTGATGATCTAAGAAAAGAGAAGAAGACCACCTCTTTGACTTGAGTAATTTTTGAACAATTAAGATAATATAACCTCAAAATGAATCCCCTAAAGTATTCATTCAGAGTAGCTTCAGGAAAATTCCTTGGATTTGTTGTCTAACACCAGAGAATAGAAATAGATCTAGAAAAGAATAAAGCTATCTTGGAAATGAAACCTCCTAAGAGTTTAACTCAACTAAGATCTTTCCTAAGATGATTGGCATATCTAAGATGATTTATTTCTAACTTATCGGTGAGATGCAAGCCATTCTCAACGCTTATCAAAAAGGATGCCAAGTTCAAGTGGGATGATAAGTGTTAGCATGCCTTTGAAGATATCAAGCAGTATTTGCTAAAGCCGCAAGTTCTAGTAGCTCCTAACCCAGGTAGGCCAGTCATCCTCTACATAGCTATATTGGATGACTCCCTGGGGGCTTTGTTGGCACTATATGCTCAGATTTTTCCTATCCACCTATTGAGAAACATTGTCTAGCTTTGATCTTTGCATCCTAAAAGCTACTATATGCTTTCTCAAGGTGAACTTGATTTCCGAACCATCCAGAGATCTCATGACACGCCAATGATATGGATATTTGGCATGATGGTCCATCATTCTCTCATAGTTTGATATCACTGCGTACCTCCGTGTGATAAAAGGACAAGCACTAGCAAATTTCTTAGCAGCACACCCACTTCATGTTGATTCTCCGCTTAGTGATGATCTCCCTGACAAACAATTTATGAACTTAGGGGAGGTTGACAATCACTGATGGGAGATGTATTTTTATGGTGTAGCTTCTTCCAATTAATGGGAAGCACCATGATCTACTCTTTCAGGAAAGCCAGGGGTAGGAATAGCACTTCTAACTCTAGACCGCGATGTGATGAGATTCTCATACTATCTTTCCAACCCCTGCACCAAAAATGAAGCCAAGTATGAGGCTTTGATTTCCAGTCTGGAGTTAGCTATCATAGTTTATGTCAAGAGCATCAACATCTTCGATTATGATTACCGGTCTATTTGTCCTATAAAGTTCTCAAACTCAAGCTTCATCATTACCATGAGTATACCATGAAGTTGTTAATCCAAATCCCTGAAGTCACCATCTACAAGGTTCCCCGTGGAGAGAATGCAGTAGCAGATGCTTTGGTTAAACTTGCCAAAGAATTGGCATGTCTGAAAGATGAGTCCATTCCAATAAGGGTCCAAAATAGACAAGTCATGTCCTTTATTGATGCTGAACTCATCGAGAGGCTTTCTCTTGAAGGGGAGGTTGTCATTGCCTATAAGGACAAGGAATTGGATTGGAGGCAACTTTTCATAGACTATTTAAACACTAGAAAACTACCTCAAGAAAAGTCACAAGCCCATCAGGTGAAACAGAGAGCTCTCTCCTATGCTCTTGTTGATGGCACCCTGTACCAATGGTCCTTTAATCAAATGTGGTTACGTTGTTTAGATAAACATGAAGCCTACAGTATTATAACTGAGGTACATTCATGTATATGCTGGATGCATCAATCCGATCCGAAGATGAAGACGAAGATCAAGATACTAGGATACCTATCGCCTTCTGATGATTACGTACATGGATGGATGTGGAGATGCCATCGTGGTACAGTTGTCCTACATCAACCACCCTACATTGGCTTCATGGCCATTTAAGTGTAGGAGTACCGACATTGTTGGTCTTATCAATCCTCCTTCTTCCAAGGGGCATCAGTTCATCTTAGCTGCCACCGACTACTTTTCCAAGTGGGTGGAGGTGATCCCACCTCGTGAGAGGTCACACAAGATGTGCTCCAATTTTTTAGAACCATATCATATGTGTCGGTGCATGAATTATATCTGATAATGGTACTATATTCAAGACCACCAAGATCAACAGCTTCGCTAAAATACATGGTATAGATTGGAGATACTCCACCATATACTACCCCATAGAAAATGGCTTAGCAGAAGCATTCAATAAAACTCTCATCCAAATATCAAAGAAGACTCTGATGATAGTAGATAGAGGAAGCAGCTTGGTGGAAGCACCGCACCACATACCAACTCCAACTCAATCTACCCTATTTTTCTTAGTGTATGAGTCTGAAGTCGTTCTACCTTTAGAAGTCTAACTCTTGTAACTAAGGATAGCATTGGGTAGCAAGATCACTACATAGCAGAATGCAAAGTTGCAGATAGAAGTGCTTGAAAGTTTGGAGGAAAATCACCTATGGACGTGCCATAACCTCGAGTTATACAAGCCCAAAATGATTCAAGCTCACAACAAGCTGGTCCACCCTAGGTCTTTTCAAGTAGGAGGACTTGTATTAGTCCTAAGGAGACCAATTATTTCCCATCAAAAGATGGGAGGCAAGTTTGAACCCACTTGGGAAGGCCCTTATGCTATAGAGAAGGCCTACCAAGGAGGATCTTATCAGCTCATTGATTATAAAGGGGAACACCCGATGCTTCCAATTAATCAGCTCTATTTGAAGAAATATTACCAATAAAAAAATCATATTTTCAAAATACTTCTATCAATCAACAAAAATCTGATTCCATTTCATTAAAATCTTCTCTTCTTTTAAATCATTATTTGCGTGTCTTGTGAATCCACCATGAAGTGTCTAGGGTAGGTGTAAGAGTCTCCCAGCGGCATCTTACCCTTCTTTCACAACACAAACATAATCTTTAAAGTATTAAAATAGGTGAAAGAACCCAAGAAGCAAGCTAACCATTATTATATAAAGAACCCAAGCGACATCCTTTCTTAGGAATTCTGCCATCTCGCACCATTTCATCCAATTCTCCAAGCTTGTTTAGGATAGGTGTAAGATAACTTGAGAGGTGTCCTATTCCTACTTAGTTTCTTTTATCATGGACCTTATTGTCTTGTGAGGGATTAAACTGAGAAGGAGCTTATATTAGCCTAGACTTATCTCAAATTTATAGGACCAAGGGAGAATCTGCACATCCGTTGAACAAATTCTCCAACCAAGTGGGTGGCTAAGAGTGGGACCGTCTGATCCAAGAGTAACCTGCAGTGGAAAACCTAAATGGGGTCCCAAAGGTTGTGATCCAAATAGAATTCCTGCAATGAGAGGGGCCACTAAGGGCTTAATCCAAGACCCTAGAGAAGATGACATGGTTAGTCATATATAAAATAGGTATTCAGTGACCAACTCAAGGAGAAAGAATGAGGATTCGCATCTACCAAGAGTGGTGTATCCACTGGGTGATTCATTGTCTGTATAGTGAACATCAACCAACCTAAAGTGTCCATCGGTTTGCAACAATCAGCCTAGGAAGAAAGCTTGGGGACTCACATCCTCCTATAATGGAACTGATTACTGGGATAGTTTGTCTTCGGCTTGACAAGTGTCATCCGACCTAGGGCGACTACTGAGGGAATGCTGCTGGAGGACTTATATTGACTCAAATGTTGTCAAGAGGAAAGGAGCCTCTGGGGGACTTATCCTAAACCCCAAATATACTCGACCTAGTTACTGCATGGTGGTTAGTTCGAGAAGAAAGCTCAAGACTCGCATCTTCTTAAAAAAATTAACATGAGGTAGCCTACTGGCTGAGCTGTGAAGTCTACCAAAATAACAAGGCACTCATTGGTTTGCAATGGTCAAGTTAGGAAGAAATCATGGGGACTCACATCTTCTAATAAATGATAATTGGGGTGGCATACTAGTGAGATAGCATGTAGACCCGACCTAGAACCGCTAATGAGTGAGTGCCACAGAGGCTTACTCTCACATTAAAATAGCCCAAGAAAAAATATATATGTTTGTTTTTGTGCTTGTGTTAAAGGTAATAGGATGCCTCTTGGGTTCTCTCACACCTACCATAAACACACTTGGGGAATTGGATGAAATGGTGCCATGAATGGCAATCGAAAATTTCTACTAAGAAAAGATGCCACTCAGGTTCTGTTAAACCTAACTCAGTTGTGCTAATTGAAATAGGATGCCTCTTAGGTTCTCTCACACCTATTCTAATAGGGCTGAGAGATTATATTTGATTGTGTTTGTGTTGTGAAAGAGGGATAGGATGCCACTAGGGGACCCTTCTATCATTTCCCCCCTTTAATCACTACATTACCTATCAGGAATCTTGACTAACATCGTGGTGTTATAATAGGATGTTGCAGAGCTATTCAAATGATCAAAAGTCCAATAATTCCAGTGTCGTGATGTTACCCATGTAGCGATGTGGCGCTAATCCTTACAACACATATGTACACCTTCCATATAAACTACCACTTAAGCAGTAGTGGGCTCCATCATGACAATGCCTATGCACCGTATTCCAGTGCCTAGGCATTGCCCCCTTAATATAATCTATAATCATCGAAGGCCAGTAGTATCCTAATCTATTGGTATTCATCTTCATCTTTGGACTAGATTGATGTGCTCTGCATAGACCTGAATGTACCTCAGTTATAATGTCATAGGCTTCATTTTTATCTAAACAACATAACCACATATGATCAAAGGACCTTCGATACAAGGTTCCATCAATGAGAGCATAGAAGAGAGCTCTCTGTTTCACCTAATGGGCTTGTGACTTTTCTTGAGGTAGTTTGCCAGTGTACAAATAGTGTATGAACAGTTGCCTCTAATCTAGCTCCTTGTCCTTATAGGCAACGTTAACCTCCCCTTCAAGAGAAAGTCTCTTAATGAGTTCAGCATCAATAAGGGATAAGACCTATCTATTTTAGACCCTTATTTGAATGTACTCATCTTCTAGACATGCTAATTCTTTAGCAAGTTTGGCCAAAGCATCTGCTACTACATTCTCAGCTCAGAGAACTTTGTAGATGGTGACTTCAGGGATTTGGGCCAACAACTTCATGGTATACTCATGGTATTGATGAAGCTTGGCTTTAGAACCTTGTAGGACCCGGCAATCTGATTGATGACCAACTGAGAATCCCCAAAGATGTTGATGCTCTTGACACGGACTGTGATAGCTAACTCTAGATCGATAATCAAAGCCTAATACTCAGCTTCATTGTTGGTGTGGGGATTGGAAAGATAGTATGAGTATCTCATCACATCACGGTCTAAAGTCAGGAGAACTATTCCTACCCCTGCCTTTCTTGGAAGAGTATATCGTGGGGTTTTCCCTTTATGTAAAGAAGCTGCACAATCAAAATACATCTTCCATCAGCAGTTTTCAACCTCTCCTAAGTTCATGATTTGTTCATAAGGGGATCATTATTAAGTGCAGAATCAGCAAGAAGGGGTATGTTATTAAGAAATCTGCTAGTGCTTATCTTTTTATCGCACGGAGGGAAACAAATGTGATATCAAATTGCATGGACCAACATGCCAAACATCCAAATAGTATTGTCCATGTCATGAGGTACTGTAGTGGATTGGTTCTGGAAATCAAGTTCACATTTTGAGAAAGCATATAGTGATGTAGCTTTTGGGAGGCAAACATCAAAGCTATGAAATGTTTCTCAATGAGTGGGTAGTTTGCTTCAGTAGGAATTAAATGATGACTGAGGTAGTAGGGAGCACTCTCCTTCCCTTCAATCTTGGCTTGGGCTAACAAAGTGTCGAGAGAGTCATCCGATGTGGCGGTGTATAGGATGAGTGGCCTGCCCAGGATAGGGGCTCCTAGAACTAGCGGCTTCACCAAATACTACTTGATATCTTCGAAGGCATGCTGGCACTTGTCATCCCACTTGAACTTAGCATCCATTTTGATAAGTGCTGGCCTCTACCTTTGTCTGGTGGAGGTTGAGTCATCCTACCCATATATCCATATGATGGACTGAACTGTGGGTGGAATGTGATATGCGGCTCTATTTCATCTTCAATTCCCCTTTCTTGTTCACTTGGATTTTCATTTTTTTTTCTGTTTCTTTTGCTTTTTATTTTTTTTTCATTTTCTTTTTCTTTTGAATTTGAATTTTTTCCAAGTTCATGAGAAAGGGTGTTTTGAGGAAGATAGTAGGTCACATCCTCATATATCTACACCTCTCTACTTGAAAATGGCTTTTAATCTCCTTTGTCACAGCACTCAATCCCATCCTTCTTGAGTTTGATGCACTGATGGAGGGAGGATGAAATCATCTTATTCTAATGTATCCAAGGCCTATTGAGCAAAGCAGTGAATAAAGAATTTGAATCAATAATATAAAACTTGGCTTCAGTCTTCCAATCACCTATCTCCAAAGGTAACACTATGGAACCTAAAGCCCTCTCTCCTTATTCATTGAATCATCTCAATATCATTCGATCTTCTCAGAGTGTGGAGATGTTGATCCTTAAATAGGCAAGATTTAAACTCATAATGTTCACTAATGCACTTGAATCGATGAGAACTCTAGCAAGTCTAAATCTGTCTATGTCAACTGTAATGTAAAGGGGATGGTTGTGCTCCATGTCCCCTAAAAGTAGGTCTTCATCTATGAAAGTGATCCCCTGAGCTTCTCTAGAGTAATATACCTTCTCTTCAATAGCGATCAGCTGAGCTAAGCATATCTCAAGATCAAGGAGAGCTTGATTAATGATTCCTTCATCTCTTTGGATAGGATAAGGGCATCATATATGCTTAGCTTAGATGGAAACTTTCTTAGCAGAGAGAGGACATTGTAGTCCACCTAGGGCAGATCCTCCATAAGCATATCCAAGGGTGGAGCATTCTATGAAAGGGCTTCTCAATCCTCTGAACCAATGACTTATTTCTATTTTAGCCTCTAGGGAGGTAGAACCTTGCCACTCGAGGTTGACTTTGGTGATCTCTTGTGGCGTGGGTAATGGAAGATTCTAATTACTCGCTTCTCTCCTATGGGACCCTTAGAATCGAATGATTCCAAGTCTATCTCAAGAGGCAAACCTGTAATATTCAGAGTAGGAAAATCTAACTCTGAATCAGAAAGAAGAAGATCAAAATTATTATAGTTGTTGTTTAAACTTGAAGAGTTATCATTAGGAATAGATTTAGACAACCCATTAGAAGTGACACAGATATAATTCAAGCTAGCTTTATTTTTTTAATTTCTTGGATTTGATAGGAGGTACATAGTAAAAATCAAGTAAAGTAAGAGGGGTGAGGGATTTGATGTCCTCATATGTTGATACAAGATGTCAACTAGAAGAAGAACTAGCTGAAGTAGAGAAGGTCACTGATGCAGTAGCTGCAATGGTGGACTGGAGGCTAGGCTTGATCGGTGGTTGTGCTACTTGGCTATCCCAAGTTGGTATAGGCTACTGCTGAACTCCCCCTTTCCCTAAGTTGGCTCTGGCAACTTGCAAACCTTCCTTGATGTTAGAGGTTTGAGCTGGCTCGGGCACCTACAAGGAAAGGTTCTTGATTTTTGAGATAATTTTTTTAGAGTTTTTGGATAAGGAGATATCCCAACCTTCTTTAGTTTTGGAAGGATCACAAGTATCCCTGAGGATTACCCTAATGGAACTGGATGGTTATTCCACAAGGTATTCCTTCAGGATGACAATAGCACTAGTCTTGAAGCTATGTTCAAGCTAGTCCTTAAATGTGAAGCAATCTTCCAAAATATTACCTAGCATTAGGTGGTAGGGGCAAAAGTTAGGATCATTGCTTTTGCCCACTTCCTCTGGTCTCCTAGGTTTGGGTAGTTGAAAATTAGGTTTTTTTAAGAGATTCTTAAAGATCTTTCTGATTACCTTGCTCTTAAATGAATAAGGATTGTTAAGTTTATTTAAAAGGGTAGGTGGACCATAACTACCTAGGGATGTATGTGTACTATTATGATGTATGAGGAGGCATGCCATGGTGGCTACACTGGTGGCCGATAGGGCTTCCTCGGTGGTGGTAGAGGAGGTGGAAGTGATGTCTAGGAGAACGAGGTCTCTCAACCGCTTCCTCCACAGCCCCTTGTCTACTATCATCAAGCTTCTTCTCTAAAGCTTCATGGCGCTTGTTGATTGATTAGTCTGGAAAAGGTAACTGTTTGGCTTCTCCTTATAAGTTAGCTACCTTGTTGATTAATTTCTCAAAAGTTTTGATGGTTAAACCTTTGAGCATGAAGGCGACCAGGCCATAGATATTCTTAAGCAGAATCTCAATGGTGTGTTGTTCACACAGTTGTGGTTTGCATTTTATACTCAAATTACACCATCTAAGAATTTAATCAATGAGGGACTCACTAGGGTTTTATTGAGCCACAACGAGATCACCTACAGTCACCCTTTATTGAGCTCCAGCAAACCTCTTAATGAAGAGTTGCTCCAACTCCACAAAAGTCTTCAGTGAACTATTTGGAAGTTCACCATACCAATCAAAGGCTATGCTTGCTAAGCTATTGACAAAGAGATAGAAGAGTAAAGCATCACTGCCACTGGCATTGTAATAATTGGCCCTAAAATGTGCAATGTGCTTCCTCAGGTTCCCACTACCATCGATGCTTTTGAAAGAAGGAGGCACGAAACCCTTAGGATATTGGATGGCATCAAATTCCTCTGGGTAAGGTCTACCCTTTGGAACTGATGATCCTCGACGGGCTTGAGCCAACACTTCTCTCACCTGCTGCTCAACCATGCTCATGATATCATTTTCTTGTATGGAGGTACTATCCATTATCTTCCTATACATGCTAGTGCTACCTTTCTCTCGAGTCTTGGATCGGTGGATCCAAGACATGCACCCCGCATAGTAGGATTTTGTGGCGCGGCACAAGTGCTAAGTCTTCGCCGCTTCATTCTATCTATCTATCTTATCATCTTTACACTTTGCAAGGAAGGAGTCGAGTAGACTGTGTCATTTTGCTCAGCTTCAACATCTTCCAAAGTCCGGTGCTCATGGAGGAGAGAATCACGGGTATCTGCCATGTGCACCCCTGTTGAATCATCCAATAGATTGTCCTCATTGGGATCAAAGCTGACTTTCTCCTCATCATACCAGTCATATCCTAAGATCCCCTTCTTCTCCATGAGATAATTGGCTACGATATCATCTAGAGAAGCATCTAAACAGCTCAAAGCCACCGCAGTGGGATCACTATCATGTCTGAGGCACCAAACCTCCTCCCTCACGGAGTTAACCTCGTGAGGGCTATACTCACTGGAAGAAATATTCTCCTAGCTATCACTAAATCTATATGGAGTGGCACTCCTAGGAGGATCAAACATCATAGGTGTAGCTGAACTGTCACCCTCTCCTTCGGTGACTGTTGCAACCATCTCTATATCCTGTTGCGGTGGTGGTGGTGATGGGACAACTATGATACTTCGAGGTCACCATTCCTTCTTCACTACTACTGGGGCGGAAGGTCAAACAAGGAGAGCTCGAACTCGCCATAATAGGTGGTGTAGATGGGATGGGATCTCGGCCACATAGCGATCCCTCTTCTATGTAGCCTTCATGGCCTTGGCAGCAGATGAGATGTGTGGGAGATGATGGGCGGGGAGAAGAGTGTGGTGGAGGTACCACACCCTCTAATAGAGCTACCTCCCATGATGTGTAGTCCCCATAAGTAAGATACTATATATGGTGTGCGGCAAGGCGCATCCAAAAAATTCATAAGTCCGAAGGTCGCTGACTATCGGCTATACCTTCGATGCTCCCGCCTAGTGACATGAACTGATGTGACAATGTGGGGAATCTCAAATGAGCCTTGAACTGATCTTGGTAGCTCTACTCAAAGATAAAATTGAGGTCGTGCGACCTCCTCCTCTCAATGACTAGTGCTTGGAACTAAACTACTGGCAGAGGTGAAGCACAAATCTTCCTAGCATTCTCTTTGTTAGACCTACAGAGAGGGTGGAACTAGTTTGTTGTAACCAGTGGGGAAACCATCATGGGTAAATCCTCTAGAATAGACTCAGTAGTTGCCTCTAACTCCCTAGCAATGTGAGTGTGGTACCGCTTTATCATGCGGTTCTTGTTTCTTCTTTGGGTCCTAGTAGGGTGAGCAGACCAAGAGCTAGACCCAACCTCAAAACCAGGGGAGACAATCTTAGGATCAAGGGAGCCTTCCCCTTAGAGGGTGCTTGTGAGTGGGTGCTAGCCCAAACCGGGAAGCAGGGGGAGAACAAGGCATCTAAAGCACTGGGAATTTCCGCCTTCTTCAGGGAAATATCTAAGTGGATGGCATGTGATGACCAACCCAACAATGTGCTTCTGCAATAGTCATGAGGGGAGTGCCCTCACATGTAATGTTGGCCCCATCAAAGCCTCAACCAAAGTGGATGAGGTGGGCATTAAGTCGGGATAAGGTGTCAAGTCCATCCCATGAGGAAATGAGAACACATACTTTTGCACTTTCGGTGAGAAACTGAAACCGAGTTATAACCTAAACGACCTAATAAAATTCTGCAATGTTGATAATAAACTTGAATCAGATTTCTATTTTGTTGGTTTTTGAATTTGAATTTAGAATTTGAACTCATACTCAACATCTTGAAAGTGTTAAGTCGGGCTCAAATGGAATTAGAAGAGATTTGAGATTGATTGAAAAGAGGAAATTTGTTTTGAATGTAGAATCCACTTTCAACAAATTTGGGTATGTTGGAAATGGCTTCAAACATTTTTGGAGAGATGCTTCCATAGGTTCATAGTTGAATTTTGATTTTTGATTTTGAGGACCCTTTATCTAACAAATTTGAGTATGTTAAAGTAAAGGTTCAATTGATTTTGTTTTTGATTTGTGATTTTTGGAATTCACTCACTTAGAAAATTTGGGTATGCTAAGTGAGGTGTTTGAAAATAATTTCTTCTTTTTTTTCTTTGTTAGTATGTAAGATGGAAATTAATAATGTTTTATTTTTCAAAGATGAAATTCCAACCTAATCATATATGGAATATGTTAAGTGGGATTTCAAAATAGTGTCATTTTATTTGGAAATGAAATCTTTGTTCAATATATTTGGGTATATTGAATAGAGATATTCATATGTGATTTTGAAAGTTTTTTTTATTGGAAATGAAACCTCCATTCAATAAATGTGGGTGCATTGAATGGAGAGGTTTCATATGTGCTTTTTGAAAAGGTAAAAATTCCAACTTAATACATGTGGAATGTGTTGAGTGGAATTTCAAAGTTATGATTTTGCTTGAAGATGTAGCATCCATCCAACACATTAGGATGTATTGAATGGAAAGGCTCGTCTTCAAATTTTGTGCTTTTTGAAAGTTTAGGATTGTTGGAATTTTATTTTATTTTTGAAAATGAAGTCTTCATTAAATGAATTGAGTGAAGAAGTTCATTTGTTCTTTTGGAAGTAATGATTGTTGGTTTTATTTTTGAAATATTTCTACACGTAATAATTATAAAAATTGTTAGATGTAGTGCAAATATTTTATTAAGCGTATTTTGAAAAAGTACTTTTGGAAATTTAGACTTTTCATAAAAGATTTATTTTTCTTTGTTTTTAAAATGAACCTTTCCTTACCATAAAAATCGTAAGGAGGAAGTCTTTAATTATTCTCTTTTTATTAAATTTTTATTTTTACCCATTGGGGAACTCAACGGGGGTTTGAAGGCCAACACGAGGTGAGGTCCTAAAACCTAAAAAATGTTGGCTAGCTAAACTTAAGAATGAAATAAGCTAAGTGCCAATGAAAAGAAAGATAGTCTTGGATTCATACAAAAGTACAAACCCACTATCACTACTTGGAGACAATGATCATTTACCAAAGATGGAGAGAGGAACCTTCCCTAGCGGAGTCGCCAAAAAAATCTATGGTGAAAACTTTTTATATATATCTCCACTTTCATCTATCCCTCTATTCTTTTTAGGGAAAAGAAGGATAAATGAAAAATAGAAATATATATAAAATCCACCTTGTTGGGATGCCACGCAAATTCGCAGATATTCTTATTAGGGTGATCGGGTACGGCATTGAGGAAAGGTATACTTTCTCAAAAGATAGAAGTCACCACCCTACAATGGACCTAATCACCTCAATAAGGACTCATAAGGGCTATGCGTCTTCATAATGTATCAGAGATTCTTCCCCTACTTTACATGAAAATGTAAAGCAGGGTTTATTTTAAACTAGGTTCATTAAGTTGCCTACAGGGGAAAGCTCCCATAGTAAATTACATCCTAAGGAACATGATTCCCTAGGAATACTCTTGATTAAGGTCAATGATCATTGTCTCCATAGATTTTGAAAGGTAGGACTTTCAATCGATTGGTTTATTTTTAGAAAGCCAAAAAAGGGATGCTTAAGATACCAAATGAAAATAAACTATAATGATGTGGCCATATTTGAAATTGAATTAATTTATTTACAATTTGAATAATTTTATAATTCCCCATGATACAAGGTCACGAAAATGCAAGAGGTGAGAATTTATGCTCATGGCAGTAAAGTAGCAACCTCAACCTAAATCTAGGGAGCTTTGGTGAGGGCCAAAAAACATGACCTAAATCTAAGGCAAAAATGGTTATTTGGCTTACCTCCACAAGAGAGGATAAACCACCCGACTGTTGGACTTACAACTACCTGAGGGTGGCCGCCAACTAACTCCTCCTATGATTTTAAAATATTTAGGCAAGTCATATGCTTTTGCAAGATAGCTAGGCAGTTATTTATTAGAAAAGAGATAAATTCCTTAAACACACTCCCTAAAGAGACTAGATCATGTAAGCCATAAGTTCATAACTTAAATCTAATGCAAATCTTGTTACAATTTATTTTTATTTTAGATAATCAATTTGACACAGGCTTTAGGATTCATATGCCTAATACATGAAAAATTAGATTATGGCCCAAAATCAGCAAAATGGGGAGGTCTGTTTCCACCATGGCTCTCAAAGGTCAAGCCAAGTTACCTACCAAAGGTGGAAGCCCTCCAATCAAGAGGGACATAATATGCTTTTTATGCATGAAGTTAGAAAAGTAAGACAACATCTAACTAAGGGGCTGTTAATTCTTTTATTTTGATTTATACTTAGGCTTTAGGTGAGGTTATGAGTTATTTATTTTTAATTTGAGTTATTTATTTTTAATTTGAGTTGTTTAATTGGATAAAAAATTTATTTTTCTAAGAGCCTAATCGTCATCCAGGCCATACATCAAAGTAAGGAAGAAACTAGGAAAAGATGCCATCTTAATGTGCAAGTTAAACAAATATCAATCAATTTATAAAACTAGCACAAAAGAATAAAAAGCTATTTGTAGTCAGGCTCCACCACACAAACCCAAGAAAATAAATTGGGTAGTCGAGCTCTACCCTTATACAGCCCGGATTACAAATGAATTAATTACAATTAAGCATGGAATTCATGTTATGGGGGTCTTCATCTTCATTTCTCTTTCATCTTTCTTCTTTCTTCTTTCTTCTTTCTTCTTTCTTATTTTGGATAGTTGGAATGTGGATATATGTACATAACATGACCCCTTAAGAAATAACAATCATTCCAAAATCCTAATTGCAAAAATTACATGAAAATCGGAAAAAGAAAATCTAACTAAAACCTAAAATAGATATTAGCTAAACAAAACCATACAATGCCAAGCATGTGTGTATATATATATATATATATATATATATATATATATATATATTGGACTTAGCATCCCACACATGTGTAACCAAGTCCACCTGGCCTATTTTGGATTATGCTTAGGGGCATAACCACCTGCATAATAAAAGAAGTTATATTTTTATTACAGTACCCCTTCAGCATAATCCCATGTAGAAGATAATGATTAGACTAAGATCTCCCTACCATTCAGTCTACGCACATCTACCCTAACATCCAGACTAAAACAAAACATCATAAGATAAAATCTAACATCAAACCATGCACCCCCTAACCCAAACTTAGAAATGGTGACTTAGCCTAATGTGTGTGCTATTTAGGGTTTGTGTGGTATGCTTAGCTAGGCTTTAAGGTTAAAGTATTCTAAGTATAAAATGTTCAACTTAGAGGGTTTGTTTCATGTAAGTAATTTAGTTGCTTTGGTTGATTTTATTTGGTATTTTTGATTTGATTTAAATGAATCCCAATTAATTACAAAAAGAGGAAAAGAGAAGAGAACTTCTCTTTCCTCTACCTTATGTAATTTCTAAAGAAAATATCACAAAACACACATCACTTCATTTCTATCCCAACATATGTAACATGCATATGGATGAATCCTAAGTATACTATACATGCAAATGGAAATATTCAGCACACTTTAATGATGAATGCTAAGAGAATTTTTTTAAGAGATTTTAATGTTTTATGATGCATGATTTTGTTAACTAGAAAAAAGGGATTTTTTTTATCCATTTTTCATATGCACACATACTTGTATGAAAGGTAAAGTGAGATGACATTATTAGCAGGGGTGTAGGTACAAGATTTACAAAAAAGCCAAAACCCCGGGTTTTCCATACTAATATACCACTTTCCTTAAATACACATGTATGTACAAAAGATATGAATGGAAAAAGAAAGTTACAAAAGTTTATGTTTGTTTGTTTGTTTGATTTGTTTATGCAATTTATATGTGTAAGTGTGGATGTCCTTCTTAAGTAATAACATAGAAATGAATAGGAATGGATTTAAGCAAGTTTTGTGTTCTTTTCAAATGAACTATACACTTTTCCAAATCCTATTCAAAACTATGATAAAAGAAAAGAGAAGGAAAGCCACATTATGCATATCTTTATATTTTTACTCACATGCAAGCTCATAAATAATTATAAGTAGCAAACATTTTAGTTTTGATGTTTGATTCATAAGCTTTGAAAGTAATTTTGGATTTAATAGTGATAATAACCATTCATATTTTTACTTTAGCCAAAACATGCAATTTGACATAAATAAAACATTTAATTTTTAATTTTACTTTTTTTAAAAGCATGAATGCATTATTTTTATATAGCATACACATTTAGTATGCTAGGAAATAAATAATGTGATTAAAGCAATGTAAATTCAACCACCCTAATTAATTCCTAAAGATAATTCTACGAATAAGATTATTTAAAGTAAATCAATTTTGTTTTAAGGAGAGTTCAGATTTTGTTTGAGTTTAATTTCAATTTGGGAAATGTGAGATGAGTTTGCTGGTCCTAACCCATTCCCCCATGTGTGAGTTATTTAAGTTCAATTTTTAGGTGATTAGATTAATTTTATGCTTTGGTTATGTTAAGGTGTGAATTAAGTGTGTAAATTACCCCTTACCTACACCACTTTAACATATTTAATCACATAATTATGAGCCAATATATGAAATAAAACTACACAAAAAATTTAAATCAGCAATGCACCTAGGAAAGAAAGGGCCTAATGCAATTGGCTCATAATTAATGACTAATTAAGTTAAAGGGTTTAATTTAAGTACTTTCATAACCCTTCCCACATATGTGGGTCCGATTTTATTTTCTTAAGCTACTTAGGTTATTAACACCTAAGCACCTACCCAAGATGAATTGATTAAGTTCTAGAATATTTTAAAAATTTTATCAAGTTAATTAAGTAGTGATTGTTAATTAAGTTTGGATTAAGGAAGGAAAGGGGTTTAGGGAATGGCTTAGGGAAAATTCTCCCAAATCCATTCTATAAACCTCTTCTTCACTTAAGCATGGGTTAATTAACTTAAACAGGGGGTAAACCACTTTTCACATGCTAATTACCATTAATTACTTAAAGAGGGTGATTAAGGATTCATTACATGATTTTTCTAATTAACTCATCAATAAATCCCAAGAAAATTAGGGGAGGTAGGGGTCATCCTACTAAATATACTAAATAAATTTCAAATGAATTAATGAAATAATTAGGGAGTACTGAGGGTTATTAAATTTCCATTAAAACCCTAATTGAGTAAAATATACTACTCAAAATCCATTGAAAACATTTTTAGATTATCCTCTTAAAAAATATCTTTACAGTACATTTTGCCTTGTACTTTTGTGATTTTTCTACAATTAGTTATGTTATTTTGCAGTTTTCATGATTATCCATTAATTAAATAGCCTAATTAAGTAATTAATCTTGTTGGCACCTAATATGACGCTACATATAGCACATGAGAGTGGTGGTCACTTGTTGTCGGTGTCACATTACGAAAGACGCTTTCTCCTCACCCGTCAAGGATCCGATTGGGATCAAGCCCGCAATTCTTAAGGGATTAAATTAGGGAGCCTACGCATCTTGATCATCACCATCCATTCAAAATGAGCGGATGGATGGCTCATGATCCATTCCTGAGCTCAACTGTGGGAGATAGCCACCGTCCATCTTCCATGGAATGATCCAGATCGATTGAGCTTGGATTTAGCCCAAACTCAACCCACACCATCATCATGCAAGGGAGAAGACAACTAATGGCTAGTTTTACCTAAAGTAAAAATTCCTTTCATAAGAGACCACACACTTTCTATTCTAGGCTCTCATGATCCATCTCAGAGATTATCACCGGCCAATTACAGGCATGGCCTGGGATGAAAAGTTTCAAGCCTTGGGATTGAGTAGATCTTCTATGGTAAGCTCACCTTCAAATTCTCACGGCCTTACAAAGTCCCCTCTCCCTTACCTTGAGAACTTGGATGAAGCTTGGAGTGAGTTCGATTGAGTTCTTTGAAGAAGCTTGCAAGAGTAATTGGCTTGATTTTATGTATTGAATGAGATGGATATTTGAGCGAGCTCCCCTATTTTCAATTTCAAGAAATCTGAAATGGGAAAATGGAGATGGCTCTAGGAAGCTTGGGGAGACTTACAATGGCTTGCTCTGAGTTCCCTAGCTTCAATCGAGTGTGTGTATCTTGGATTCAAGTGGAATTAGGGGGAGTATATCTCCCCCTAGGTGAATCAGACAGTCGTGAAGAGCTTTACCATTTTGATCCAATTCACCTCCTTGAGTGGGTTTGTTAGGCCATTTAGAGTGTCGTGACATTCAGTTTTGGGTGTGGAGTGGAGTAGTGAAGCTCCCATGTGCTTGAGATGAGTGGAGGAAGGATTCCCACGTGCCCATGTCAAGTGAGGTGGTCAGTTTTGACCTTGGGTTGGGTTTGGCTGACCCAAACCCAATGGGTCATGTGCACCATCCTCGTGATCATTTGGTCCACTAAGAGGATGCCAAGTGTCCATGAAAAGGAATTGACCAAATTCCAAGTGGTTTTGATTTTGGGTTACCCTATGGCCTAGGGCTAAAATAGTCATTTAGCATGGATTTCAATTTTAATATGTTTAGTATGATTGAAAAATGGGTTGGGCCAAGTTTTAATGAATTTGGAGTGGTTTGATATGATTTGGCTCATGTTGATCCATTTAGGTCAAAATGGGTCAACTTGGGTCAAGTTGACCAATTGGTCAAATTGGGTCAAACCAAGGGTTGGGTCAAGTTCATATGACCATTTGAAATATTTTTGCATCATTGTTTTGGTTCAATTTGATTTACATTTAGATTTGGTTCATTTGATTTCATTTAGGTCAAATGGGTCAAGTTGACCAATTTGACCCATTTGACCTATTTGGGTTAGTCATGGGTTTGTTTATGTTTGGTTGATCATTTGAAATGGATTGGTATCTTTGTTTCCAATCAATTTGGTTTATATTTGGATTTGTCTTAATTTGACTTTTTAGGTCAAGTTGGGTTCATGGTCAATTGGGCTAGGTTGGGTCTAGTTGGCCAATTGGGGCTTTAGTCAAGTTTAACAAGTGATTTGGAAAGAACTTGACCCATTAGTTTCAATCAGTTGGCTTAGATCAAGTTTTGACACATTTTGACATTTTAGGTCAAAGTGGGTCAATTTGGGTCAAGTGAGCAGTTGGGCGAGGTTAGGCTCAAATGATGGCTTGGTCAAGTTCAAACATTGATCATGAATGAGTTTTGATCAATGATTTCAATCAATTTGGCCTATGTGAACTTCGGCTAATTTAGGTTTCATTTTGGCTAAGTGTTGACTTGATCAACCCTTAGGTTTGACTAAGTTTGACCCAACTTGAGTGATTGATCATCTCATGATGATTGTTGCTCATAATGTGAGGCTTAGTTGGTTTAGTTCAATCCAATTTGGGTAGGATTAGCCTTTGGCTCAAAAGGGGTACTTTAGGTCACTTTGGGTCAAGTGAGCCTAAGTAGGTCAAATGGCTTGGTCAAAGCTTGATTTGAGTTTCATTGAACTCACATATGGGCTTATGATTGAAATATAAATCCATTTGCAAGTGATTTGGAGTCAAATGGGTTTTGATTCACTTGACAATTTCAAGTTCAAAAGGTGAACATGAGTTTAATTTGGGTTTGATTTTTGAATTTAGTTTTGGTTTGATGATTAAAGTTAGTGTTTATATTTGGATTCATGATTGAAGGATTGATTGAATAATGAATAAAAATCAAGGGTTTGGCTTGATTTGAAATTGATTTGGCTAAGTTCAATAATTTAACTTGAAAGGCTTAGGTTGAATTTTGATTCAATTTGAGTTTGAGTTTTGAATTTAATTTTGGTTTGATATTTAAAGTTTATGTTTATATTTAGATTCATCTACATATGATATTTATTGATTTAGAGAAAGCTTATGATAAAGTCTCAAGAGATGTTCTTTGGAGAGTTTTAGAAAGTAGTTAATATTGGTTATATTCAAGTCATTAAGGATATGTATAGAGCTACTTGTGTCCAAACACAAGGAGGATTGACAAAATATTTTCCTATTTCAGTTGGATTACATCAAGGATCAACATTAAGCCCTTATCTTTTTACTTTAGTTATGGATGTTCTTACGAGGCATTTACAAGAAGATGTACCTTGGTGTATGCTTTTTGCTGATGACATTCTTCTTGTTGATAAGACTAGAGAGGGAGTCCAACAGAAAATTGAATTATGGAGGTCAACTTTAGAGTCTAAAGGTTTTCATTTAAGTAGATCTAAAATTGAATATATGGAGTGTAATTTTAGTTGTAGAAGTTTTAGTGGTAGTGTTGTGACTTTAGGTGATCGAGTCATTAATAAGAGTGAGCGATTCAGATATTTAGGCTCTATTGTTCAAAATGATGGTGAAATAGATGGAGATTATTAGTAGAATTCAAGTTGGATGGTTGAAGTGGAGGAATGCATCTGGCCTATTATGTGATAGAAAAGTTCCACTTAAACTTAAGGGAAAATTTTATAAGATGGTGGTAAGACCTGCAATGACTTATGAGAATGTTTAATAAAAGAGAAGCATAAGACTAAGTTAAGAGAGATGAGGATGCTTAGGTGGATGGCTTTACTCTTAGAGATAGAATGCAAAATGAGTATGTTCGGGGAAAAAGAGTAGTGTGGTAGATAAGATTAGGGAGAGTAGATGGTTTGGCCACATAAAGTGTTGGCCGTCCGATGACCCAATTAGGAGAGTAGATGCATTAGATTTGCCTTATGTTAAGAAAAGTAGAGGTAGACCTAAAAAGACTTGGTTAAGATGTATAAAAATGATCTTAGTATACTTGAATTAAATGAGAATTTGACACATAATAGGACACAATGGAGATGAAGGATTCATGTAGCCGACCCCACCTAGTGGGATTAAGGCTTGTTGTTGTTGTTGTTGTTGTTGTTTATATTTGGATTCATGATTGTAGGATTGAATGAATCATGAAGAAAAATCAAGGGTTTGGCTTAATTTGAATTTGATTTGGCTAAGTTCAAGATTTTGACTTGAAAGGCTTAGGTTTGATTTTAGTTGAATTTGGATTCAATTTTTGAATTTATTTTTGGATATTTGAATTTATATTTCATTTATATTTGTGAATATAAATGATAAGAAATGGGTTATGAGAAAATTTCTTGAATTTTAAATTATTTAGATTTGATTTGAGCTAAGTACATAAGATAGAATCAAAGTGACTTAGGAAATATTTTTTATTTGGATTTGAATTTTGAATTTGGTTTGATTGATTTAAATTTATATTTCATTTATATATGCGAATATAAATGAGAATATAAATGTGTTGTGAGAAAATTTCTTGAATTTGAATTGGTTTGGATTTGATCTGAGCTAAGTCCATGAGAGAGAATCAGAGGACTTAGGAAATATTTTGGAGTTTAGAATCCAATCATGAGCTTCAATCATAAGTTTCAATTATTTGGAATTAATTCATGATTTGAGAAAATCCATTGAATTGGTTTAAGGTTTGAGTTAGAGTTGGAGTTGATATGAGTTTGGCTTGAAGGGAGGAAGTGAGGAATTTTGTTCATGCTATAGGGTAGGCAAACTTTCCAAACACCCCAAAGGCATGAGCTATTCTTATGGCCAACTCTTCTAAGTCTCTATGGTTAAGTTGAGTGTCCACCTAATTACTAGGATTATCTTATGACTAAGGATACACTTAGTGTCTAAGAGAAGTCCTATGTCTAAGATGGAGGGGTTGAGGGCTCATTCTAAAAATGAGATCAATAATTATCTCGAAAGATAAAAATGACTACCTTATTATGGAGCTAATAACCTAAAAAGGACTCCTAAGGCATGATGGGTCTTTGAATATACTAGATATTTTCCCCTACTTTACATGGATGAATAAAGTAGGGTTTATTTAAACTGAGTTTTAATGATCTCTATGGGGGTAAGCCCCCATAGTTAATTACATCCTAAAGAAGGTGAGTTCTTTAGGAATACTCTCAATTAAAGTAGACAATTATTGTCTCCAAAGATTTCAAAGATAGGACTATCAATAAATTAGCTTTGTTTGGAAATCAAATGGAATATATCAAAATAAGTGACTTTTACTGAAGCCAAAAGAAGATGAGTAGGAGATGCTCATGATACCAGGAAGCCTAGTGAGCTTCCCAAACTATCCTATGGTTGGACTTTATATATCTGAAATTAGAGAGAATTATATATTTGTGAAATTTATTAGAAAACTAGGACTTATAATCTCACAATACAAGGTTGTGGAGATGCTTAAGAGGTGAGGATTTATGCTTGTAGCCCATTGGAAAATAGTAGTCTCAAATCCTAAATCTAGGGAGCTTTAGCAAGGGCCAAAGCACATCCTAAATCTAAGGCGAAAAATGGGTATATTGTTTACCTCCTCAAGAGAGGGTAAACCACCTGACTGTTGGACTTATAACCCCCTAGAGTGGTAGTCAACTAACTCCTCTTATGCTTCAAAACCATGTGGTCAAGTCATATGTTTTGCAAGATGGTTAGGTTGTTATTATTTAGAAAGAAACTAAAGTCCTTAAACCCACTCCCTAAGAGACTAAAGTATGAGTGATATTAATAATGACTTAGTTTAACGCAAATTTTATCAAATTTTATTTGATTTTGGACTCTTCATTTTGACAAAGGCTATAGGATTTTATATGTCTAAATATATGATGAAATAGGGTTATTGGCTAAATCAGAGAGAAAGAGGTGTTTTTCACCACAAGGGAGACCCTCAAAGGTCAAGTCTTCCCCTATCATGTAAGGACGAAAACCCTCTCTTAGCAAGAATGAAATAAGATTATATGCATCATATTAAGCATACAATATTTAGCTAAGGGGTTGTTAAATCTTTTAATTATTTTGATTTAATACCTAAGCTTTAAATGAGGTTATGAGTTATTTAGAAAATTAGTTATGAGTTATAGTTGAGATAGAAAAATTAATTTCTCCATAAGAGCCTAATCAGATCCAGGCCACACATTAAATCATCATACATGAAGAAACTAGGAAAATACATGTCATTTCTATTACACAATTTTAAACAATGCAATAAATAATTTATAAACCCAACATAAAATAATAATAATAGAAAATGCCATACAACCCAAAAATTTCACCCTTACTACAACTCGGTATATAAAAAAATAATTATAATTACAAATGAATAAATGCTATGGGGGGTCTTCATATCTTCTTTTTTCATATCTGCTTCATTCCTCCTTTGGATTTGCTTACTTCAAAGGCATCACGGGGTCTCCTAATTCTCCCATAACACTAATCCTAATCCCTAATATACAATTACATTAAAAATAGAAAAAGTAAATCTAACTACACCTATAAATCAAGTGTTAGCTAAACACACCATACAACCTAAGCAGTTATATATATAGTTTGGACTTAGACTCACATGGGTAACCAAATCCACATGTCCACATGTCCTAGGGTTGGTAAGCAACCTACAAAAGAGATCATTTATATTTATTTTAAGCACACACCTCAAGACATATAATTAGGCTAATCATGGCCTAACATCTAGTCTACAAAGCATACACCCTATCATCAAGTCTATAACAATACATCACAAAACAAACATGCATCAAACCATACACCACCCTAATATAAAGCTAGAAATGGTGACTTAGTCTAATGTATGTGTATTAAGGCTTGTGTGGTATGTTCTAACAAGGCTTTAGAGTTATCATTCTCTAAACATTTAAAAATTTAAGTGGTTTAATTGATTTGTAAATTTTTAAAGTTATTTATTTTTTTAATTTAAACAACTAAATGTTAAATGTTATAAAGAGAAGGAAAGAGAGGATCACTTTCATCCCTACCTTAAGTCACATCTAAAGCTAATTAATTAATAAATTCTCTTTAGTGAATGGATTATTACATATTTTAAATTAATCCTAAGTTAAGGTTCACTTTAAATAATCTCATTCAATAAGAAAAGCTTCTTAAGATTAATTGAAATTAATTACTATCACATAACACATGTTTGTTCATTTTTTTGCATCATATATAGCATGCATATGATTAAGTCCTAAACATAACTATACATGCAATTTATATATTAACACACTTAAATGATGAATGTAAGAAAATGTATTTGGAATTGATGTTTCATTTGGTTGAATTATTTTATCATATTAATTTAAAGCTCTATCAAAATTCTTATACAAAAGCATAAGAAAAGAACTCTAAATAATATGACTAATAAATCTAACCACTTTAACAAAATATGAATGCATGTCTTTTTAATAAAAAGAGGGGGGTATTCATTCATTAGCTAAATACACATTCAAATGTATAAAAGTTTTAAGAAAGTATGTTGCCATTGTTCTTCACTAGGGGTGTGGGGTAGGAAGTTCCTTGGGGCTACTTAAAGTCGTACATCTCTAAAATGTCCAAACTAATATACCTGATATTCTTAAATAGATATGTAAGAATAGAAAACCATGCAAAAACTAGAGTTTGATTTAATTGATTTATTTGCGTGAATTGAATTAAAGCTCTATCCCAATTCTTATGTCAAGATGCATAAGAATGAAATCAAACGGGTACGTCACCATTGTTCTACACCAGGGGAGTGAGGTAGGAACCTTCTTGGGCGTTACTTAAAGTCCTGCATCCCCTGAATGTCTAGACTAATATACCCATTAACATTCAAACATATGTAAATCAACATATGAATGTAAGAAAGGGACTTTACTTCATACACTAAGCTTATATTCACATGAACCTCCTATGTATGTAACTTAAAGTAATAATATAGGCTATTATTCATTAATAGCTTTTTGAAAATACATTTGAGATTAATAGTGATAATAGTACACATATTTCTAATTAAGTCAACACATGCAAATTTGACATAAAGGAAATCATTTTATTTAATTAATTTTTGAAAGAAATGAATGCATGACTACAAGTGGCATACAACATTTTAACATGATTGGAAAAGAAATAAAGCAACACAAGTATGTAATTTCATTCAATCCAACTAATTCCTAAAGACAATCACATTAAATAAGCTTATTTAAATTAAACCAAAGTTTCTAAACCATTTTTAATTTCATGTTTGATTTGATTTAAGGGATGTGAAAGAGGTTTTGCTAATCCTAGTCTCATTCCCCATGTGTGAGTCAATTTGATTTAATGAAAAGAAATTAAATTGATTTCATAGCTTAATTAGGTTGAGGTATGAATTAATTCAATTAATTAAACCCTTACTTATATCACCTTAAGTTAATTAACTAAATAATGATGAGCCAACATGAGATGCAACCATATAGAAAAGTAAATTAGCAATGCTCCTAAGAAATGAAAGTGGCCAAATGCAATTGGCTCATAATTAATAGTTAATTAATCTTAAGAGATTCATTTAATTACTTTTTTGATTTTCTCACACATGTAAGATAATCATAATTTCATTAAATTTCTTTAAACTATTAAACATCTAAATAACTACCTAAGGTTGATTAATCAAAGTTAGGAATGAATTAGATTTTAAATTAATTTAATTAAGCCCTTAATTAGTTAATTAATTCCTTTGATTATATTTTAATTATGATAATTAAGTTAACTTAGGGGAAGAGATCTAGGAAGTTGCCTCAATCCCAAACCCTAAGTCATTTGAGCCCACCCTAGGATAATTAAGTTAACTAGGATAAGCTCAAATGCAAGTTTTCTTTGAAATGGACCAACATATTTTCATACGAGGGTCGATTTTAATGGCATACCTCATTGGAGCTTGTGATCGATAGTTCCAATGATTGAGGAAGCTTCATTTGATAGAAATGAAGCCCCGCTGAGCTGCATGAGCTTTAATTTGAGGTGGATTGCTCTAGAGGCCAATATCCTTCCTATGAGCATTTGTCAGAACATGCCTAGAATGGATTTGGCTAAAAATGATTTCAATAGCTTTGATGACACAGGAGATGTGTTTAACCTAAGTTTGAAATAGGAGTTTGGAGCACCCCTCCTATTTTGATTTTGCATGGGAGAGAGAAATTCCCATTGAGGGAGACTTGGGAAGGCTTGGAAATGCTCTGGGGATTTCGCTCACTTGGGGCTCGAGAGATCAATGAATCCAATCCTCATAAGAGGGAGTATACCCTCAATCTATGGAGATCCATCATTGGTTCACCACCAAGTCGACTCCATAACGCCAGAGTGGAGGAAATATGCAAGGAAAATATGGGATGAGTGCTTGGTCCTTTGGGTGCTCGGGTAAGAAGGGAGGTGACTTAGTTCACCTCCCTTTAGTCCACGGTGAGTCCTAATTATTCTAGGGTGGGCTAAAAGGCTTATTTATGCTCCATATGGCAATTGGATGGCTACCATGGTGATGGGAGAGCGGACTTTGCTTCTTATGGAAGAATAAGGCAGTCCAATTTAACCCCTTGGGTGGGGTCCACTTTGATTTTGGAATGATTTTGACCTTGGGTCAATTTGGGTTGGGTTTGTCACTTAGGGTCCCATTTGGTTTTGGGTGCTTTGGCTTCATTTGGTCAAATGGGTTATTTGTTGGGTTGACCAATTGGTCAACTTACGTCAAACCAAAGCTTGGGTTAGGTTTAAATGATGATTTAAAAGTTTTGTTTAAGTGATTTTGATTAATTTGGCTTAGGTTTGATTTTGGCTCATATGGATTCAAATAGGTCAAATGGATTAAGTTGACCAATTTGATTATTTTGACCAAATTTTAGGTTGGTTCATGTTCAATTGGTTAATAAAATGATTGTAGGCTTTGGTTTGATTTGATTGTTTAATTTGATTTTGGCTATTTTGACCCTTTAGGTCAATTTGAGTTAAGTTGACCAATTCAAATTGAGCTCATCATGGCTTTGGTTAAGTTAATAAATGATTTGGAATTTTCCATTGGTTGTAAATCAATTTGGGTTAAATCATCATTAGACCCATTTTGACTTTTTAGGCCAATTTGGGTCAATTTTGGTCAAATGGTCAATTGGACTTAGTTTGGCTCAATTAAAGGTTTGGTCATGTTCCATCATTGATTATGAATGGGTTTAAATTAATGGTTTCAATCAATTTGGTATATGATGGGCTTTGGCTAGTTTAGGTTTCCTTTGGGCTAAAGGTTGACTTGATCAAAAGACCAAGTTGACTTGGTTTGACCCAATTTAAGATAGTTGATCACCCTTGGATGACTATTGATCATGATATAAGGTTTGGATGGGCTTGGTTCAATCCAATTTGGGTTGCATTAGAACTTAGCTCAAAAAAGTCTTTTAGGTCACTTTGGGTCAAGTGGACCTAAATGGGTCAATCGGTTTGGTTTTGGTTTGATTCAAGTTTAGTTGAACTCATATATAAGCCTAGGATTGAAATATAAATCAACCTAGAATCAATTTGAAGTCTAATGGATTTTGGCTCATTTGAAGTTTTCAAATCAAAAAGGTAAACTTGGCCTTGACTTTGGTTGACTTGATTTTGGTTTGATAATTATAGTTTATATTTATATTTGGGTGAGTGATTAAAGGAATGATTGATTCATGAAGAAATCTAGGGGTTTTGAATTGATTTGGATCGGATTTGGCCAAGTTCAAGAAATTAGCTTAACAAGCTAAAATTGGAAATTTAATTTGATTTGGGTTTGGTTTTGGCTATTTGAATTTATATTTCATTTATATTTGTGAATATAAATGAAAATATAAAAGATCCATGAGAAAATTACTTGAATTTGGAGTGATTTGGAAGCAAATTTAACCAAGCTTATGGATCCAGATCAGAAGGGCTTAAGTAGGGAATTGATTTAGTTTGATTTATCTTTTATCATTGGAGGGTGGATTTCATTTATATTTGTGAATATAAATGAATGAATAATTGATTTATAAAGAAACCAATTTATTTTGGGTTGATTTGGGTCGAGATGTAATTAGCTTATGGAGGTAAATCCATATGGCTTAATAAAGGTCTTGATTTGGTTTGATTTAGTTTGATTTGATTTGGCTCATTTGAATTTGGATTTCATTTATGTTTGTGAATGTAAATTAAGTAATAATTGATTTATAAAGAAATTAATCAAGTTTGATTTGGTTTAAAGGGGTTTTTAGCTAAGCATATGAAGGTGGTTCATATGGCTTAGGAATGGATTTTGGAATTTGATTTTAGGTTGTAGTCATTTGATTTGGAATTTGGATTTGAATTTGATTTAAGATTGAATTGGTATTTGGGAAAATCAATTAAATTGGGGTTGATTTGAATTTGGTTAAGGCTAGGTCCAAAATATAAAATCAAAGGGCTTAGGAAGGGTTTTAGAATTTGAATTTGATCATGGGTTTCAATCATTTGATTTAGAATTGATTTTAATTTGGATTTGAATTGGATATAATGTTTGGTTTGAGGAAGGAAGCATGGATTGGGTTTGAGGGTAGGCAAGTCCAAGTCCCAAGGCATGACCTTATGGCTAATCCTTCAGTCTCTAATTGTTAAGTGTTCACCTAATAGAAGTGTCTTAAGATTTAGGAGCTCTTAGTGTCACAAGAGTAAGGATGAAAAATTTGAGAACTCGCCCAAAAGTGATCAACAAAAGGGCCAATATAGTGTGTAACAACAGGTGCACCTCAGTATTGGGTGTTGACTAAAATGATCATCAACATTCAAGGATTGCAAGTGCTAATGGATCTAAAAAGATGTAGATGGAATCAAGATCTTAGTGTAATGCAACTCAACTTATGTCAAGGGCATAAGAAAGGAAGAAAGGATCCACTGAGGGATTAAATATGTGAACCTTCCACTAGGGATGCAGTTGATTATCCATTGAGAGGATAAGGGTTTGAGCTTGATAAGCTTTGGGGAGAAAAGATCTACTAGGGATTAGGATATGATTTGCACCTCGCTAGGAGAAATTTGATTTGATTTAATTGGTGGGCATCCAGGGATGATAATTTGATTTGTTTATGATTCGGGACTCCACTGGGGAAAGGATGTGATTTTGATTTTTGAGGGCACATCTGCTTGAGATATGAGTTTGGATCTGTTGAGGATAAGATGGGTTTAATATATGGATTTCTTTGGTTTATGTATCTAGGTATAGGAGTGGATGAATTTAATTTAGATTCCATGGGGAATAAAATGGACCTTGTGCGATGGATCACTAAGAATGGGCTATATCAGCCTAGTCTATCTCAAATTTACAAATCCAAAGGGAAAGTCTACCAACCATCAGGTAGGACTAACTAACCTAAGGGTTACCTTTCGGTGTGCAATGGCCAAGTCAAGAAGAAAGCTTGTAGACTTGCATCTTCCTAAACAAGGAACCACTAGGGTGATTGGTTGATAGCACAATAAATCAAACCCGACCTAAGGCGACTATTGAGCAAATGCCACTATAGACTCACATCGACTGAAATAGTCAAAATTAATTTCATTTTTAGATGGACCCTATCAGTGTGTAATGGATCCACTAAGAAGGGGCTAATATCAGCTTAGTCATATCTTAGATTTACAAATCCAAATGGATAGTATATTGACCATGGGGTAGAGCTAGCCAACCCAAGGGGTGCCTTTCAGTGTGCAATGGTCAAGTTATGAAGAAAGATTGTAGACTTACATACTTCTAAATAAGGAACCACTGGGGAGATCGGTTGATAGCACAACAAATCAACCGACCTAAGTGCTGTGCTGGTCATGAGAGAATGTAGACTTATATCTTCTAAAGCAAGGACAACTGTTAGGGTGACCTGTTGGTGGCACAACAAGTCAAACCTGACCTAAGGGTGACTATTGAAAGAGCTCAACTCAAAAGTAGTTAGGAAATTCTGATAGGGAGTTTTGCTGACATTTCCCTAAAGATAGGATGTCTGCTTGGGAAAAGGTACCGCTGGGGGTTTTTCTCCTAATCCATAAGCAAAAATAATATATTTGTTGTTTATATGTTTACGTCAACCCTGTTGGTGTGCGAGGGACCACACTAAGAAGAGGCTAATATCAGCCTAGTCCTATCTCAAACTTATTGGACCAAGGGAGAATCTGCATATTTGTAAGAGAAATTCTCCAACCATAGGGGTGGCTACTAGAATGGGGACTGTCCAATCCAAGAGTAACCAGGATAGTGTCTAAATGGGGTTGCTAAGGACGTGATCCAAATAGAGTGCCCACATGGGAGTAAGGGCATTATCAGACCTATAAAAGAAAGCCTATAGGTATGGCCGCCTGGAGAATGCTTGTAGACTTACATCTTCCATGAGTATATCCACCGGGTGGGTTGCTTTCAGCATGGCGATAACCAACTAACCTAAGGTGCCCATTGGTTTACGATGATCAATTTGAGAGGAAGGCTTGTAGACTTACATCCTCATGATAAAAATGATCATCGAGATAGTCTATCGTCGGCAAGATAGATCCTATCCGACCTAGGTGACTACCAAGTAGGGAGTCTCATGTCAGGACTGGACCCAGAATTAAAGTAGTCAGGAAGAAAGGAGCCACTAGGGGACTTTTCCTAAGCCTCAAATATACTCAACCTAGTCAATGCATTATGGCTAGTCCAGAATAAAGCATGTTGGCTTACATATCCTTAAACAAAGTCAACATGAGGTAGCTTACTGAATGCGCAGTATGGCCTACAAAACTAACAAGGTGCTCCTCAGTTTGCAATGGTCAAGTTAGTAAGAAAGCTTGTAGACTTATATTCTGACAAATAACCACCAGGCACACTAGCAAGGTAGCATGTCTCATAGGCTAATGAGTGAGTGTCATAAGGAGCTTTATCCCACATCAAAATAGCCCGAGACAAAAGATATATGTTTATTTTATGTGGTTCTGTGTAGTTTGTGTTGGTGCTGTGTTGCTAAAGGATAGGATGCCACTTGGGTTCCTTACACCTACCCTAAATACTTCATGGAGGATTTGCAAGCAAAGATATTCCTAACCAATATGAAGAGATGGAGTTTGAGATAAAAGAAATTTTATTGATAATTGATTTGGAATAAGATTTATGGATAGTATTTCTTTAGGTAGAGCCTGTTGATTGGAAGCATTGGGAACTCTCCTTATAATTTATAAGCTGATAAGATCCACCTTGGTAGGCCTTCTCTATGGCAAAAGGGCCTTCCCAAGTGGGTTCAAACTTGCCTCCCATCTTTTGACGGGCAACAATTGCTCTCCTTAGAACTAAAATAAGCTCTCCTACTTGAAAAGCTCTAGGTGGACCAACTTGTTATGAGCTTAAATCATTTTGGCTTTATACAACTCAAGACTGTATCATGCTCGGAGGTGTCTCTCCTCCAAACCTTGAGCTCTTCTAACCATAACTTGGCATTCTACTCCATTGTGATTTTACTACCCTTAGCTATCATTAATGATGGGAGTTGGACTTCTACTGGTAGGACTGCTTCAGACCCATACACTAAGGAGAATGGGGTAGATTGAGTTGGAGTTTTGTATGTGGTGTGGTAAGCCCATAAGGCTTCAACTAACTGCTCATGCTACTGCCACTTGTTGTCATCGAGTGTCTTCTTTAATATCCAAATGAGAGTTTTGTTGAAGGATTCTACTAATCCATTTGTCCTTGGGTAATAGATGGTAGAGTATCTCCAATCTATGTTGTGTCTCCGAACAAAGCTATTGATTTTAGTGCTCTTGAATGCAGTACCATTATCAGATATAATTCTTTGAGGCACCCCAAACTTATATATGATAGGATTCCTGAAAAATTAGAGCACATGCTGAGTTGTGACCTCTCTTAGTGGGATTGCTTCCGCCCACTTGGAAAAGTAGTTAGTGGCAGCTAGAATGAATCAGATGACCCTTGGAAGAGGAAGATCGATTGAACCCACTATGTCAGTATGCCAACATTCAAATGGACATGAGGCCAATGTAGGATGTAGAATGTTGGGTGGTTGGTGTAAGACCATACCGTGCACCTGACATTGGTGGTATCTCCTATCTACATCCATGCAGTCTATAATCATCGAAGGCTATTAGTATCCTAGTCTATTGATATTGGCTTTCATCTTTGGGCTGGATTGGTGTTCTCCACATAAACCTGAGTGTACCTTGGTCACGATCTTACAGGCTTTCTATTTTTCCAAACAACATAACCATAAATGATCGAAGGACCACGGTAAAGTGCCATCCATGAGAGCATATGAAAGGGCTCTCGCTTCACCCACTGATGCTTGGACTTCTCTTGAGGTAGTATATTTAGATAATCCATGAATGGTGCCTCCAATAACTCCTCATCCTTTTTGGCAATGGCAACCTCCCCTTCAAGAGAGAGTCTCTCGATGAGTTCTGCATCAATAAGGGATAAGACTTGTCTATTTTGGACCTTTATTGGTATGGACTCATCTTCAGGACATGCCAACTCCTTGGCAAGCTTTAATGCATCTCGCATGATTTTCCTCGAGAATCTTAGAAATGGTAACCTCTAGGATTTGAGCCAACAACTCCATAGTGTACTTATGATAGTGATGGAGCTTAGGCATCAAAATGTTGTAAGACCTAGCAATTTGGTTGATAACTAATTGAGAATCACCGAAGATGTTGATACTCTGGATGCATAGTGTAATGGCTAACTCCAGACTGGGAATTAGAGCCTCATATTTAGCTTCGTTATTTGTGCATGGATTGGACAGATGATATGAGAATCTCATCACATCATGATCTAGAGTTAGAAGAACTATTACTACCCCTGCCTTTCCTAAAATAGTAGATCATCATTCTTCTCCTTTTTAAAAGGAAGCCACACCATCAAAATACATCTCTCAATGATGAATTCTAGTGTCCTCTAAGTTCATGATTTGTTCATCGAGAAGGTCATCACTAAGCGGAGAATCAGCAGGAAGTGGGTGTGCTGCTAAGAAATCCGCTAAAGCTTGGCCTTTCACCACACAAAGGGGTAAGAAAGTGAGGTCAAACTGTGAAAAAATCATGGACCAATGTGCTAACCATCCAAATAGCGTTGATCATGTCATGAGATATTATAGTGGATTGATCTTAGAGATCAGGTTTACCTTATGAGAAAGCATGAAATGTCGTAACTTTTGGGATGCAAAGATTAAAGCTATGCAGTGCATTTCAATAGGTGGATAGCCTGCCTCAGTAGGGATTAGATGACGACTAAGATAGTAGAGTGCATTCTCTTTCTCTTCGTCATTGGTTTGGGCCAACAAAATGCCAAGGAAGTCATTTAATGTAGTACTGTAGAGGATTAGTGGCTTGCCCGGGATAGGGGCTGCTAGAACTGGAGACATCATCAGGTAGTGCTTGATGTCTTCAAAAGCATAACGGAACTTGCCATCCCACTTGAACATGTCCTACTTTTTGACAAGTGCTAAAAATGGTTGGCACCTCCCTGACAGGTTGGAAATGAAGCATCTTAGATATGCCAACCACCCTTGAAAGGATCTGAGTTGAGTTAGACTTTTAGGGGGTGGCATTTCTAATATCATCTTAATCTTCTCTGATCAATTTCTATTCCACGGTGCTGGAAAATAAACCCAATGAATTTCCTGAAGCTACTCTAAATGCACACTTTAATGGATTCATTTTAAGGTTAAATTATCTTAACCGTTCAAGAACTACTCTCAAATCAAAGAGATGGTCTTCCTTTCTTTACTTTTGACTACAAGATCATTAATGTAACATTCAACCTGATGATGAATGAGTTCGTTGAAGATCCGAGTCATGGCCCGCTAGTATGTAGCACTAGCATTTTTAGGGCCGAAAGGCATGACCCTATAACAGAAAATTCCAATCGGGGATCGAAATGCAATGTTCCTTTCATCTTCAAGGGCAATCTTTATTTGGTTATAACCACATGAGTCCATCCATGAAAGAGAATACTACATGAGATGAGGCAATGTCCACCATCAGTTCTTGTATTAGTAGTGAAAATTAATCTTTTAGACATGCCTTATTTAGATCCCTAAAGTTGACGCATATGTAAATTTGGCCATTCTTTTTCTTAATCGGGATGATATTGGCTAACCAGATAGGATTTATTTCTTCCCTGATGAAGCCAGCATTGATCAATTTCTTGATTTTAGAAATGACCTTCTATTTAATGTCTAATCGCATGCATCTTGGAGCTTGCTTGATATGGTTAGCATTAGGCACTATTGCTAGTTTATGGACTACTACGTTAGGAGATAAACCAGACATCTCTTCGTAACTCCATGTGAAGAAGTCATTACACTCAGTCAATAGCCTAACTAAGTCATCTATTTTAGTACCACTCAACAAAGAACTGATGTATATTGGACGTGGATTATCTTCAATCCCAAGTTGATTACTTTGAGCTTATTAATGGTTGATTTGATCTCTTCTTCGAACTCTGGTGATGCATCTCTGACTTTAAGATCATTTGGATCATCTAAAGTTTCTAAACACACCTCCTCATATGAGTTAGTGTGATTTGAAAAGAACCTATCAGATTCCAAATGATTGGTGATGACAGTAATGATCGTCATCAATCGGACCCACTGCATAATAGTCCTAGTCTTGATTGAGGATGTCTGCTTTGGTTTTCCCATAACCTTTCAAAGTAATTTGACTTCTGTTTAGACTAAGTATGTGGGATTAAACCCTTCTTTGCCAAATTAATAATGCAAGATGAATACCAATCAAAAGGCAATTGTATTAAATTTTTATATGAATCATCCTCAAGTTCTACATTAGCTTCCTGACTTGAGGATGATACTCCCAAAAAGAACCTCTAAATTCTCCCATCTGGGGATGACTTAGAGGCTTCCTTAACTACCAAACCCTCAACTTCTGAGAAGAAAGTGGGGTTAGAGCTAAAGTTCTCAACTGACTCCTAACTATTTTATATGCAAACTTGGATACATTTATACATTGCTTTGGAGCCCAGTCTTCATCACTATCATGCTCCAATGTCACCTCGAAAGGGATCTATTGCTGAGAAGAGCTGGTTGGTGTGCTAGCCACAAAAGACTCATCCTCTGAACTAAATTCTAAGTCTATATGGATAGCAGGTGTACTCCTGATGGATGGAATATACCTCCTATTGGGTGGCCAATAGGGAGGCTTTCCACCTCGGGGGCTACCTCTGAATTGTCCTCTATCTCTACCTAGTAGAGGTCAGGTCATCCTACCCATGTGTTCGAATGGAGTAACGAACTATGGGTGGAATCTAATGTCACGCTCTATATCTTCCCCTGGGTCCATGTCTCGCTCTCTTTTATTTCTTTTTCTATTACTTTTTTTCTTTTCTTTTCTATTTCTTTTCCTTTTTCTTTTCTTTCTTTTTGTCCCTCTTGGGAATCTTGACTAGATTCGTCAGAGTGGACTTGTTGGTTTTGGAGAAGAAAATAAGCTGCATCCTCATATATCCCGACCTCATGAACTGTGAAGGGCTTGAGATCTCCTTTGACTTAGTACTCAATTTCACCTCTCATGAACTTCATGCATTGATGCAGATAGGATGGAACTGTGTTGTTCTTATGTATCCATTGTCTCCCAAGCAAAGCATTGAAAGATGTATCTAAGTCTATGATGTGAAACTTGGCTTTAGTGTTCCATTAATCTATCTCTAATGACAACACTATGGAGCCTAAGGCCCTCTCACCTTTTCATTGAATCTTCAACATTATCCTCTCCTTTTGGAGTTTAGAGATGTTGATCCTTAAGTAGGAAAGGGTTCTTAAATTTATAATGTTGACTGATGCACCTTGGTCAACCAGAACTCTTGATATCTTGTATCTGCCAATGTCCACTATAATGTAAAGAGGGCGATTGTGCTTGATTATTTCTAAGATGTCCTTTGAGCTATGTGCCTCTTCTTTAGTAGTCAGTTGAGCTAAGCATATCTCTGGATCAAGGAGTGCCTTGACTAGAGATTCCCTCATCTCTTTGGATAAGATAAGGGTGTCATATATGCTTAACTAAGCTGAAAACTTTTTAAGATGTGCTAGAACATTGTAATCAACTCTGACTTGATCCTCCACAAGCATATCCATGGGTGGAGTATCCTGTAGAGGGGTATTTGCTCACTGGAATCAATGAATTATTTACCCTTATCAAGAGGTGCTACCCTATGAGGTAGAACTTTGCCACTGCAAGTTGACTTCAGAGACCTCTTGAAATGATGAACTTGTGGAAGGTTCTACCTTCTCGTCAGGCATAGATATAGCTTCTCCTATGGGACCTTCAGTGTTACTTGACTCCAAGTCAATCTCAAGAGGTGAACCTGATTGATTCAGAAAAGGAAAGTCTGATTTTGAATAAGAGAGATCAATGACTAGAGCTATCATTATTATTTTCTAGACTTAGAGTTTTCAATATAAAATCTAAAGTACATAAGTGGACAAGATGTAAGTGAAAGATTTCTTCATTTATTTCTTTTTAGGTGGAGGTACATGATAGAAATCTAACAAAGAAGTAGGGTAAAGGATTTAATGCCCTGCTACATACAATTCTATCATGTAAGAGGAGATAGGAAGAAGATGTAGTGCAAACTATGGATGGACACTCGAATGGTTACTGCAACAGGTGGATTGTTGTTTCCGCTAGTCGTCACCTTCTTCAAGTTGTCATTGGCAACTTGCAAACCATCCTTGATGTTAGAGGTTTGAGCTGCCTTAAGCACCTATAGAGAGATTTTCTTAATTTTAGAAACTACTTTTTTAGAGGTTCGGGTTAAGGCTATATCCGAAACTTCTTTGGTCTTAAGAAGATCACATGTTCCCCAAGAATTACCCAAATATAACTAAAAGTTTGTTCTACTAAGTATTCCTTGGGGATAACTATGATGCCTAACTTGTAGCTATGCTCAAGCCAGTTCTTAAATGTAATACAATCCTCTAAGACATGACTAATCATGCAGTGTCATCTGCAATAATTAGTATCATTACTCTTGCCCACATCCTCCGGCCTTTTGGGCTCTAGTAACTGAAAGTTAGGTTTCTTCAAGAGATTCTTGAAGATTTTCCTAACTACCTCCCTTTTGAATGAATATGGCTTATTCAATCTATCAGTAAGAGCAAGTGGGTAAAAGCTACATGGCATGGGATAGGAATACCACTGTTGGGTAGGCTGTTGATATGGTGGGAATGGCCATTATGGCGATTGTGGTGGTTGATATGATGGTCGAGGTGGTGAGGAGGAGGTAAGAAGCTCGTGGTCTCATACCAGACCCGGCTACTTTCCCTACCCACTAACACAATAATCCCGACTTCTTCAACACCTTCGCTTGATGATTGGTGGGAAAGGGTGACTTTGGCTTCTTTTTGCGCTAGATGCCTTGTTAATTAGTTTCTCAAATGTCCAGATGGTAAAGCCCTTAAGCATGAAGGTGACTGGGCCATGAATATTCTTGAGAAGAATCTCAATGGCATGTTGTTCGGATCGTTGTGGCTTGCATTTCATGCTCAAGTTGTGCCACCTAAAAATATAATCAACAAGGGACTCATTGGAAACCTAAGTCACTATAACAAGATTGCCAACAATCACTCTTTGATGAGCTCCAGCAAACCTCTTGATGAAGAGGTGCTCCAACTCTATAAAAGTCCCTAAACCATTGTGCAGTTCTGCATACCAATCAAATGCAACCCGCTAGGTCGATAAAAGTTTGAACGAGTGCATCACCATATTGCAATAATTAGCTCTAAAATATGTGATATACTGATGTGGGTTCCCATTTCTATCAAAGATTTTGAAGGAAGGTGGCACAAAACCCTTAGGATATTGAACTACATCAAATTCCTCTGGGTATGGTCTACCCTTTGGAATATATGAGCTCCCCTTGCGCCATCATCGCTTCCTCACCCCGCTTTACCATATTTTTATATCCTTCTCATGCATGGATGCCATCATGTAACCTTCCTATGCAAACTACCAAAGATCATCCTCAGGAGTGCACCTAGGATGCTCGGTGTACCAACTCGACCTCATCATGTGAGAGGGTTAGGAAACTGGGGTTGAGTTTTGCAATGCTGCAACTACTGCCATCAATTTCTCAATCTTATTTCCCATCTTGTCAATGTGATCATCCCTCTATTTTAGCTTGTGGAGGAGGTGCTAAATTGAGTGAGAAGTGTCACCTTCTCGAGCATAGCACCTTCATGTCTAATCTAATCTCGTTATAAATATCCCCGTGTATCGACCATGTGGGCCTCATCTATATTATCCAAAGATGTCATCCATTGAAGTCAACTATCCTCATCCTCAATAGTCACTCACAAAAATCTATATTTTCTTGACAAAGTAATCTACTAATATGTCATCTAGCGACCGATCTACTATGCCTGGCTGGATTGGGACAAATACCCATTGCTGCTAGCCATAGGATTATGCTCCTCTACCTCTATGCAATGAACACTACCTACTATCAAGACCTCCTCACTGAGGATCAACTATCATGGGTATGGTCATATCCACCTCTCTCTCTATATGTGTGGGTGGATGACACTTGGTCGGCACTCCTTCCTAGCCACAGCTAAGATAGGGATTGATCAGGGGAGCTCAATCTCACCTCAACAAGTGGAATGGATGGAGTGGGATCCTTGGGCCATAGCTGGATCACCATAAGGGAAGGTCTCTCCCTAGATAGGGGCTTTTGAATCTTGGTGGGAGTGGTAAATGTGGCGAGCTAAACTGGTGATGGTGGACGGTGAGGGGAGCGATGTGATGGAAACACTGACTGCCCCTCAACTGGGGATCTCTACCTATTGCAGGTTACGCCAGCAAGAATAATCTTGTCTGAGTGATCAACCTTGATAGGGTGACAATCATGAAAATCCATCAATGCAGAGGCTATCGACTGTCGGGCATACCTCCATTGCTCTCTCCTGGGTAGATACTCAAACCTACATGGCTCTCTCTCTCTCTCACTCTCTCTCTCTCTCTCTCTCTCTCTCTCTCTCTCTCTCTCTCTCTCTCTATGGATCTAACCCCTAACACTCCTAAGGATCATGGATCATAAGTCAAACAAGGTACTGACAGAGCATCAGAAGCTCAGCACTGCATGAAGCAGCCCTAAGTCGCATAGACCTCTTATGCTCCCTAGCAGGTGTCTCATACTATGCTAGTGGTGGAGGAGAAGCAGCGATCCTCCAGTAATCCTCCTCTCCATCTGAAGCTGAGAGGAGGTGGAACCTATTACCACTTAGAAGTGGAGAGGTCCCCTCCTCAACTATATGGGAAGTAGAGTCAAGGTTACTAGCTGCTCACTCATGACCTTGCTTAATCTTGATTAGGTGCCAGGTGAGGCGAGTGAGAAGCACCTACCTCACAAGTGGAGGAGACTATCTTAGAAGCTGAGAAAGCCTTCATCTTTGAGGTGACCAATGAGGAGGTAGCAGCTCTCGCTGAAGCTATGACAAGTACTAAAACTAACACTAAATGGGGCATGGGAACCACTGCGGCCTTCATCTTCAATGATGGAAACTCAGAGTCAGATGGGATATCCAAGCGGATGAGTGTCATCTATCCCACCAACTCCTCCCTACTAATGGTTGTGAGGGCTGCCCCTCACAAGTAATGCAGACCCCCTCAAAGCCAAGGCCAAAATAAATCAGGTTGGCAACATAAGTCGTGGTGACATTGGCTTGCTAGGAGAAGATGAACTTGCTAGGAGCCATGATCACTGTGTTGACTAGAAGCTTGACTGACTAACTGTACTGAAATCACTGTATTTATTGAAAACATAATTGAGTTAGACCCTTGCCTTGATGTTTGCCTTCAATCATTAACTTTTATATTTAATTTAGAATTTGAACCCACACTTAAAAAATTTAGGTATGCTAAGTGAAGTTCATTGAATTTTGGAGAGATTTTTGATATTTGGAGGAGAAACTTTCATTGATTTTGATTTAGAACTCATGCTCAACCAATTTAAGTAGGTTGGATGGGGTTCAAATATTTGGAGAGACCTTTGAAGATATTTGCATTATGTATCTTGTTTGAAAATTTTGATTTAGAAGAACCTTTACTCAGCAAATTTAGGTATGCTAAAAAGAGATTTTGATATATGTTTGAAGATTTTGTGAAAGTATCTTTGCTTGTGATGATTGGTTATGTGTGTGATATATGTTGATTTGAAAATGGGGTTTCTTACATAACAAATTTGGTATGTTAAGTAGAGGTCAAATGTGTTTGATATGTGTTTGAAAATGAGACTCTCACTTAACAAATTTGGTATGTTAGATGGGAGCCAAATGTGATTATGATTTGAAAATGAGGCTCTTAACAAATTTGGTATGTTAAATAGGAGTCAAGTGTGATATGATTTGTGTTCTGAAAATGAGACTCTCACTTAACAAATTTGGTATATTAAGTGGGAGTCAAATGTGTTATGGTTTAATTTATTTTGAAAATGAGACTTTCACTTAACAAATTTGGTATGTTAAGTGAAAGTCAAAATTTTGATATAATTTTTTTTTAAAAAGTAGACTCTGACTTAACAAATTTGGTATGTTAAATGGGAGCCAAATTTGATATGATTTTCTTTTGAAAATGAGACTCTCACTTAACAAATTTGGTATGTTAAGTGGAAGTGAAATGTGATATGATTTTTTGAAAATGAGACTCTTGCTTAACAAATTTGGTATGTTAAGTGGAAGTCAAATGTCATATGATTTGCTTTTGAAAATGAGACTCTCACTTAACAAATTTGGTATGTTAAGTGGGAGCCAAATGTGATATGATTTGCTTTTGAAAATGAGACTCTCACTTAACAAATTTGGCATGTTAAGTGGAAGTTAAAAGTATGATATGATTTGCTTTTGAAAATGATACTCTCACTTAACAAATTTGGTATGTTAAGTGGAAGTCAAAAATGTGACATGATTATTTTATTTTATTTTTATTTTTTGAAAATGAGACTCTCACTTAGAAACTTTGGTATGTTAAGTGGGAGTTAAGGGTAATTATAATCAGTTTGAAAGAGGAAATCTATTTAACAAATTTGGGTATGTTAAATAGAGTTCAATTTATTTTATGACTTTTGGAAATGGGGCTCTCATTTGATAAATTTAAGTATGTCAAATGGAGTCCAAAATATATTTTGATTCCATATGTGATCTCTTGCTTTTGAAAAGATGGAAACTTCAACTCTAGCATATGTGAAATATGTTGAGTGAAGTTTCAATTTTATGCTATGATTTTATTTGAAAATAGTATCTTCATTCAACAAATTTGAGTATGTTAAATGGGGATAATTACTTTCAAAAAGGATGCTTTTGAAAAATGATTTTAATTTTGATTTTGAAAAGAACCACCATGTAACAATCATGGGGATTGTTAGATGAGGTTTGGTTATATGATTTCTATGCTTTTTGAATATTTCTTATGAATTTTGTGCAAAAATATTTTGTTATGTGAATTTTGAAAAGTGTTTTTTGGAAAGTGACATTTTGTAGAAGAGTTTATTTTCTTAAATGTTAGAATGAATATTGGCTCACCAAGCTAGTGGTAAGGAAGTTCTAAATTTTTGTCATCTCCTTTCATTAATTAATTTTATTTTTCACCTATTGGAAAATCCAATAGGTTTCAAGACCTATAGGGAGTGAGGTGCTAAAACCTAGAAAATGTTGACTAGCTTTGCTTAAGAATGAAATAAGCTAAGTGCCAACGGAAGGAAAGATAGTCTTAGACTTTATATGAAATACAAGTCCACTATTGATGCTTGGAGACAATAATTGTCTACTAGAGATGGAGATAGGAACCATCCCCAGCGAAGTCGTCAAAAAAATTTGTGGTGTTTATTTTTAAATATATGTATATAGGGGGGACACCACAAAAATCTGAGGTGTGCTTATTGAAGTGATCGAGTACGACATTAAGGAATAGTGCACTATCTTGAAAGATAGAAATCACTATCCTATAATAAACCTAATCACTTAATAAGGACTCCTAAGGCATGATGGATCTTCGAATATACCAGATATTTTTCCCTTACTTTACATTGATGAACAAAGTAGGGTTTATTTAAATCTAAAGTTCTAAAGCCCCTATGCCCCATAGTTAATTACATCCTAAGGAAGGTGAGTTCCTTAGGAATACTCTTGATTAAAGTATGTAATTATTATCTCTAAATATTTCAAAGATAAGACTATCAATAAATTAGTTATGTTTAGAAAATAAAATGGAATAGATCAAAAGGAGAAACTTATTACCAAAGCCAAAATAAGATGAGTAGAGAATGCTCATGATACTAGGAAGCCTAGTGAGCATCCCAAACTATCCTATGGTTGGGCTTTATATATTTGACAATGGAGAGAATTATATATTTGAGTTAAAATTTATTAGAAAACTAGGACTTATAATCCCATAATATAAGGTTGTGGAGATGCATAAGAGGTGAGAATTTATGCTTGTATCCCAACAAAAAAAAAAACAACCTCCAATCCTAAATCTATGGAGCTTTAGCGACGGCCAAAACACGTCAAAAATTTAAAGCAAAAAATGGGTATATTATTTACCTCCATAAGAGAGGGTAAATCACCCGACTGCTGGACTTATGACCACCTGAAGTGGCAGCTAGCTAACTCCACTTACACTTTAAAACTATATGGTCAAGTCATATGTTTTGCAAGATGGTTAGGTTGTTATTATTTAGAAAGAAACTAAAGGCCTTAAACCCACTCCCTAAGAGACTAGAGTGGCATGAATAATGACTTCATATAATGCAAATTTTATCAAGTTTTATTTGATTTTGGACTCTTCATTTTGACAAAGGCTATAGGATTTTATATGTCTAATTGTATGATGAAATAGGGTTATTGGCTAATTCAGAGAGAAAGAGGTGTTTTCCACCACAAGGGAGACCCTCAAAGGTCAAGTCTTCCCCTATCGTGCAAAGATGGAAAACCTCTCTTAATAAGAATGAAACTAGATGATATGCATGATATTAAGGATATAACATTCAGTTAAAGGGTTGCTAAATCTTTTAATTATTTGATTTAATACCTAGGCTTTAAATGAGGTTATGAGTTATTTAGAAAAATAGTTATGAGTTGCAGATGGAATAGAAAAATTAATTTTTACCTAAGAGCCTAATTGGATCCAGGCCACACATTAAATCATCATACATGAAGAAACTAAGAAAATAGATATCATTTTTATTACATAATTGTAAATAAAGTATTAAACAATTTAAAAAATGAACATAAAAAAAATAATGATACGGTACCATCATACAACCCAAAAAAGAAAAAATGGTACCGAAGACTCTTATATAACCTAGTATATGAAAGAATAATTATAATTACAAATGAATAAATTCTATGGGGGGTCTTCATATCTTCTTTCTTCATTTCTCCTTCATTCCTCCTTTAGATTGGCTTACTTCATAAGCATCACACGGGCCTCCCTGAATAATGCCTTCTAGCCTCCACTCATCCTAATTCTCCCATAACACTAATCTTAGTTCCTAATGCAAAATTATATTAAAAATAAGAAAATTAAATCTAACTACACTTGTAAAATAAGTGTTAGCTAAACACACCATACAACACAAGCAGTTATATGTATAATTTAGACTTAGCACCTTGCACATGGGTAACCAAGTCTACATATCCTAATTTATATTATGCTTAAGGGTTAAGCAACCTACAAAAGAGAGCATTTATATTTATTTTAATCACCACTTAAGCACAATCTCCTACAAAATATATAATTAGGCTAATCATGGCCTCACATCTAGTCTACAAAGCATACACCCTAACATCCAGTCTACAGCAATACATCATAAAATAAACATGCATCAAACCATGCACCACCCTAACATAAAGTTAGAAATGGTGACTTAGTCTAATGTGCATGTATTAAGTCTTGTGTGGTATGTTATAACTAGGTTTTAGAGTTATCATTCTCTAAGCATGAAGGACATTTAATTATAAAGGGTGATCTCACTTTAAGTGGTTTAATTGATTTGTAAGTTTTACTTAATGTTTCTTTCATTTCACTTGATTTACACTAAACAACTAAATGTTATAAAGAGAAGGAAAAAGAGGATCACTCTCTTTCATCCCTACCTTAAGTCACATCTAAAGCCAAATAATTAATTAATTCTCTTTAGTGAATGGCTTATTAAATATTTTAAATTAATCCTAAGTTCATGTTCACTTTAAATAATCTCATTCAATAAGAAATACAACTTAACATAAATTGAAATTAATTACTATCACATAACACATATTTGTTCATTTCTTTCCATCATATATAGCATGCATATGATTAAGTCCTAAACATAACTATGCATGCAATTTATATCTTAGCACACTTAAATGATGAATGTAAGCAAATGTATTTAGAATTGATGCTCCATTTGGTTGAATTATTTTTTCATATTAATTTAAATCTTTGTCTAAATTCTTATACAAAAGCATAAGAAAAGAACTCTAAATCATATGATTAATCAATCCAACTACTTGAACAAAATATGAATGCATATCTTTTTAATAGAAAGAGAGGGGTTCATTCATTAGCTAAATACACATTCAAATATTTGAAAGTTAAAAGCAAGTATATTGCCATTGTAAATAAGGTACATTCAGGTCTATGTGAGCACACCAATCCAGTCTAAAGATGAAGACGAAGATCAAGAGACTAGGATGCTACTGACTTTCGATGATTACAGACTGCATGGATGTATCTAGGAGATTCCATCAGTGTTAGGTACATGGTGTGGTTTTACATCAACCACCCAACATTCTACACTTACATTGGTTGCATGGCCATTTGAGTGTTGGGGTACTAACATTCTTGACCGATTGATCCTCCTTCTTCCATGGGTCACTAGTTCATTCTAGCTGCCACCGACTACTTTTCCAAGTGGACGGAGGAAATCTCACTCAGAGAGGTCACAACTTAGCATGTGCTTGGTTTTTAGAACCATATCATATATTTGAGTGCCTCGATGAATTATATCTGATAATGGTACTACATTCAAAAGCATCAAGATCAACAGCATTGCCAGAAGACATGGTATAGATTGGAGATACTCCATCATCTATTACCCATGAGAAAATGGCTTATCAGAAGCATTCAACAAAACTCTCATCCAAATACTAAAGAAGACACTTGATGATAATAAGTAGTAGTGGAATGAGAAGTTGGTTGAAGCCTTGTGGGCCTATTGCACCACATACCGAACTCCAACTCAATCTACCCCATTTTCCTTAGTGTATGGGTCCGAAGCCTTTCTACCTTTAGAAGTTCAACTCGCATCCCTTAGGATAGAATTGGGTACCAAGATCACTGCAGAACAGAATGCAAAGTTACAGTTAGAAGAGCTCAAAGGTTTAGAGGAGAGTCTCTTATGAGCATGCCAAAACCTTGAGTTGTACAAAGCCAAAATGATTCAAGCTCACAACAAGCTAGTCTGCCCTAGGTCTTTCCAAGTAGGAGAACTTTTGTTAGTCCTAAGGAGAATAATTGTTGCCCATCAAAAGATGGGAGGCAAGTTTGAAACCACTTGAGAAGGTCCCTATATCATAAAAGGCCTACCAAGGAGGATCATATATGCTCATTGATTATAAACGAAACACCCGATGCATCCAATTAATGGGCTTTATTTAAAGAAATATTACCAATAAATCATGTTTGAAAATAATTATCAACAAAAGAATAAAAATCTAACTCTATTTCATCAAAATCTTCTCTTCTTTCAAAGCGTTGTTTACTTGTCTTATGAATCCATCATGACGTGTTTAGGATAGATGTAAGAGTCCCCCAGTGGCATCCTAACCCTTTTTCACAACATGAACACAATCTTCCCCAGCGTATTTTAGGATAATGTGTAAGAGTCCCCCAGTAGCGTCCTATTCCCTTTAACACACAAGCACAAAAACCAAACACATATCTTTTGTCTAGGGCTACTTTGATGTGGGAGCAAGCCTCCTATGGCACTCACTCATTAGCTGCCCTAGGTCGGGTCTACATGTTACCTCACTAGTATGTCAGCCTAGTGATCATTTGTTCAAAGATCTGAGTCCCCACGCTTTCTTCCTAACTTGATCATTGCAAACCAATGAGCACCTTGTTAGTTTGGTAGTCTTCACTACCCAACCAGTAAACTACCTCATGTTGACTTTGTTTAAGGAGATGTGAGTCCCCGCACTTTCTTCTTAAATTAGCCATCATCCACTGACTAGGTTGAGTATCCTTAAAGTCTAGATGTAAGAGTCTCCTAGAGGGATTCTATTCCTTCAAGAATAAATACATATCTTTTATCCCTGGGCTATTTTGATGTGGGAGCAAGCCCTTATGGCACTCACTCATTAGCTTCTCTAGGTCGGGTTTACATGTTACCTTGCTAGTATGTCACCCCAATGGTTCTTTGTTTGAAAGATGTGAGTCCCCATGCTTTCTTCCTAACTTGACCATTAAAAACAATGAGTGTCTTGTTAGTTTAGTATACTTCACTGCCTAGCCAATAAGCTACCTCATGTTGATTTTATATAAGAAGATGTGTGTCCTGGCACTTTCTTCTTGAACTAATCATCATGATCTAACTAGGTCGAGTATGTTTGAGGTTTAGGATAAGTCCCCCAGAGACTCCTTTCCTCTTGACTACATTTGAGTTGATATAAGTTCCCCAGTGGCATTCACTTGGTAGTCGCCCTAGGTCGAATGGCACCTGTCAAGCCGAAGATAGACTATCCCAGCAATTAGTTCTGTTATAGGAAGATGTGAGTCCCCGACTTTCTTCCTATGTGCAAAGCGGCACGTTAGGTTGATGATATGTCGATAGTGACTCACCCAATGGATACACCACTCTTGGCAAATGTGAGTTCCTGAGTTTCCTCCTTGAGTTGGCCACCGAATACCTATTTGATATATGACTAGCCATGTCATCTTATCTAGGGTTTTGGATCAAGCCCTTAGCAGCCCCTCTCCCTATGAGCATTCTATTTGGATCACGTCCTTTGCAACCCCATTTAGATACTACTCGGGTTACTCTTGAATTTGACAGTCCCCCTTTCCTGGTAGCCACCCCTTGTGGTTGGAGAATTTGTTCAGCGAATATGAAGATTCTCCCTTGGCTGAGTAAATTTGAGTTAGATCTAGGCCTCCACTGCCCCTACTCAGTTTGATCCCTTGCAAACTAACAAGGTCCTTGATAACAAACTAAACAAATAAACAAAAAATATTCACTTGTGAATTTGGAATTCAAGCCCCCAAAGGGCCCCTTTTCCCAAGCAGGCATCCTATCTTTAGGCGTGTCGGCCTCCCTATAATTGCGACTACGGAGATAAGTCCCAGTCGGCACTCACTCCATAGTCACCCAGGTCGTTCAATCTATTTTCCCCAGGTTGCCCGGTCATTTTTCTTTGGAAGATGTAAGACTATGATGCATTCTTTTCTAGCATAAACCGATGATGGCGACCCCAGTCGGGTTGATTTTTTTTTGCCCAAAGTAATCGATCACCCTAGTGGTCTTAATGGAAGATGTGAGTCCTCGTACTTTCTTTCTTTGAATTGATCATTGCAAATCGAAAGGCACTCCTTTGGTTGGATAGTTCTCCCCTCAGCCAAGAAGCTACACCCTTCGGTTCAATAAATCTCATATAGGTCTAGGTTGATATAAGCTCCTTCTTAGTGTGATCCATCACAAACAAATGGAATCCATCAAAACAAACAAATTTTAAAATGAAATTTATCTTGACTATCTTTGAGCTAATTTAAGTCCCCCAGCAGCATTCACTCAATAGTCAGCCCTAGGTCAGGTTTGATTTGTTTCCTTGCCAACCGATCACCCCGGTGGTTCCTTATTTTGGAAGATATGAATCCCTATGCTTTTTTCCTAACTTGACCATTGTAAACTGAAAGGAACCACTTTGATTGGATAGTCCTACCTTATAGTTAGTAGACTACTCCCTTTGGATTGGTAAATCTGTGTTAGCTCTAGGCCTCCATGGCCTCTACTCAGTGCAGTCCATCATAAACCAACAGAATCCATCAAAATAATTAAAAAACAAAATGAAATTTATTTTGACTATCTTTGAGCTGATTTAAGTCCTCCAGCGGCATTCACTCAATAGTCAGCCCTAGGTCGAGTTTGATTTATTGCCTTGCCAACCGATCACCCCAGTGGTTCCTTATTTTGGAAGATGTGAGTCCCCGCACTTTCTTTCTAACTAGACCATTGCAAACTGAAAGGAACCCCTTTGGTTGAATGGTCCTACCTTGTGGTTGGTAGACTACTCCCTTTAGATTGGTAAATCTGTGTTAGCCCAAGGCCTCCATGGCTCCACTCAGTACTTTCCATTGCAAACCAATGGGATTCGATCAAAACACATAAAAATGAAATTAATCTTGACTATCTTTGAGTTGATTTAAGTCCCCCAATGGCATTCACTCAATAGTCAGCCCTAGGTTGGGTTCAATCCTTTGCCTTACTAATGGATCACCCCAGCAACTGGTCCCTACTTTGGAGGATGTAAGTCTACTATGCTTTCTTCCTAGTACAGCTACTACACACCGAAAGGTATTCTCCTTGGTTGGCTAGTCCTACTATGTGATTGGTAGACTACCCCTTAGGATTGGTAAATCTGAGTTAGGTCTGGGCCTCCATGGCTCCTACTCAGTGTAATCCATCGCAAACCAATGGGGTTCATCTCAAAATCCAAAAATCTAAAAATTTGAAACAAGCTCAACCCTCCTCCCCCAGTGGAGTCCAATCAAATTAAAAAAATTAAATCAATTCTCCCCGAGTGGAGTCAAAATAAATCAAAACTAATCAATCAATCAATCCAAATCATTTCATTTACTTCTCCTCAGTGAGAGGCAAATCTTTTTAGTTCCCTCAGCGGATCCTAAAGTTTAATCCCTCAACGAATTTCAAACCTCTCATCCCCATGTGGATGACTTGAACCTGCTTCCCTAGTGGAAGGTTCATATATTCTTTCCCTAGTGGATTCTTCCTTCACTCTCTTATGTCTTTTACATGAGTAGAGTCACATTACACTAAGCTCTAGATTCTTTCTACACCTTGGATTAGGAGTAGATCATTTATGTTAGTGCTTATGATTGTTCGATGTTGTTGATCATTTCAGCCAACACCAATACATGCGGTGTACCTTGTCAGTCAAACCACACCTATTGGGTGCCTTTTTGTTGACATCATGTTTAGGATGAGCTCTCAACCCCTTAATCTTAGACATGGGACTTCTCTTAGACATTAAGATTTCCTTAGTCTTAAGACACTTATAGTGATTAGATGAACACTCAACCTAGCCCTAGAAACTTAGAAGAGCTAGCCATAGGAATAGGTCATGCCTTAGGGGTGTTAGAAAAAATTTCCTACCCTATAGCTTGAACCAATCCTCACTTCCTTCTTTCAAGTCAAACTCAAATCAATTCCAACTTGATTGATTTTTTTCAAACTCAAGTTAATTCTAAATGATTGAAGTTTATGATTGAAATTCCAAGTTCAAAAATCTTTCCTAAGCCATCTTGATTTCATCTTATGGACTTAGCTTAAGTCAAACTCCAAATTAAATCAACTTCAAACTCAAATCAATTCTAACTTAATTGAATTTCTCAAACTCAAATCAATTCCAAATGAATGAAGCTTATGATTGAAATCCAAATCCTAAAAATCTTTCCTAAGTCACATTGATTCTATCTTATGGACTTAGCCTAAATGAAATCTAAATCAATTCAAATTCAAGAAATTTTCTCAATATTTATATTCTCATTTATATTCACAAATATAAATGAAAAAATTCACATATCCAAAAATCAATTCAAAATTCAAATCCAAATTCAACTAAAATTCAACCTAAGTCTTTCAAGTCAAATTCTTGAACTTAGCCAAATCAAATTCAAATCAAGCCAAACTCTTGATTTTCTTCATGATTCAATCAATCCTTCAATCATGAATCTAAAATGTAAAATAAACTTCAATCATCAAACTAAAATCAATTAAAACTCAAATCCAAATTTAATTCAACCTAAGCCTTTCAAGTCAAATTCTTGAACTTAGCTAAATCAAATTCAAATCAAGCCAAACTCTTGATTTCTCTTCATGATTCAATCAATCCTTCAATCATGAATCCAAATATAAATGAAAACTTCAATCATCAAACCAAAACTAAATTCAAAAATTAAACCCATGTCAAACTCATGTTCACCCTTTTGAACATGAAATTGTAAAATTAATCAAAACTCATTTGACTCTAAATCACTTGCAAATGGATTTATATTTCAATCATAAGTCCATATATGAGTTCAACCAAACTTGATTCAAGCTTGATCAAGTCAATTGACCTACTTAAGTTCACTTAACCCAAAGCGTCCTAAAGTACCCCTCTTGAGCCAAATTCTAATCCTACCCAAATTGGATTGAACTAAGCCCAACTAAGCCTCACATTGTGAGCAACAATCATCATGAGATGATCAATCACTCAAATTGGATCAAACCAAGTCAAACCTAAGGGTTGACCAAGTCAACACTTAGCCAAAATGAAACCTAAACTAGCCAAAATCTATCATAGGCCAAATTGATTGAAACCATTGATTAAAACTCATTCATGATCAATGTTTGAACATGACCAAGTCATCATTTGAGCCTAACCTATCCCAATTGGCCATTTGACCCAAGTTGACCCAACTTCACCTAAAAAATTAAAATGTGTCAAATCTTGATCTAAGACAAATTGATTGAAACCAATGGGGCATGTTCATTCCAAATGACTTGTTGAACTTGACCAAAGCCTCAATTGGCCAACTAGACCTAACCTAGCCCAATTGACCTTGAACCCAACTTGGCCTAAAAGGTCATGTTGAGCCAAAATCAAATTATATCAAAATTGATTAGAAATAAAGATACCAATACATTTCATATGACCAATGAAGCCTAAAACAACCCATGACATAACCCAAATAGGTCAAATGGGTCAAATTGGTCAACTTGATCCATTTGACCTACATGAAATCAAATGAACTAAATCCAAATATAAATCAAATTGAACCAAACCAATGATGCCAAAATATTTTAAATGGTCATATGAACTTGATCCAACCCTTGGTTTGACCTAATTTGACAAATTGGTCAACTTGACCCAAGTTGACCCATTTTGACCTAAATAGGTCAACATGAGCCAAATCATTTCAAACCAACTCCAAATTCATTGAAACTTGGCCCAACCCATTTTTCAATCAAACCAAACATATTCAAACTAAAATCCAAGACAAATGACCATTTTACCTCTAGGTCAGGGGGTAACATATGGCCAATTCCACTTGGAATTTGGGCATATCCTTCTAGTGGCCACTCAGCACCCTCTTAGTGGACCAAGTGGACATTAGTGAGCATGGTGCACTTAATCCAATGGGCTTGGGTCAGCCAAAAGGTCAAATGACTCCTCTCATTTTGAGCCCATGGGATCACTCCCACACTCCAAATCAGCACATGACACTCCTCCACTACCTCCCTCTAGCCAAAATGAGAGGAGGTTAGGCTCAAATGATGACTTGTTGAATTTAACCCTCTCAGCTGCCCAACTAACTAATTGACCTTGAACCCAACAAGGTCATGTTGAGCCAAAATCAAATTATATCAAAATTGATTAGAAATAAAATACCAATACATTTCATGACCAATGAAGCCTAAACTAACCCATGACATACCCAAATAGGTCAAATGGGTCAAATTGGTCAACTTGACCCATTTGACCTACATGAAATCAAATGAACCAAATCCAAATATAAATCAAATTGAACCAAACCAATGATGCCAAAATATTTTAAATGGTCATATGAACTTGATCCAACCCTTGGTTTGACCTAATTTGACCAATTGGTCAACTTGACTAAGTTGACCCATTTTGACCTAAATAGGTCAACATGAGCCAAATCATTTCAAACCAACTCCAAATTCATTAAAACTTGGCCCAACCCATTTTTCAATCAAACCAAACATATTCAAACTAAAATTCACTTAGCACCCTCTTAGTGGACCAAGTGGACACTAGTGAGCATGGTGCACTTGATCCAATGGGTTTGGGTCAGCCAAACCCAACCCAAGGTCAAAATTGACCACTCAACTCATTTTGAGCCCATGGGATCCCACACTCCAAATCAACACATGACACTCCTCCACTATCTCCCTCTAGCCAAAATGAATTATGTGCAAGTTCAAACAACCTAACAAACTCATCCAATCTAGCCAATTGATCATAAATAGGAGAGCTTGTGATTATCCGATCCTTCCAGGGGGAGATATACTCCCCCTAATTTCACTTCATTCTAATAGGCTCATACTCGATTGAGCTTAGGGTCAGTAAGCATTTGCAAGTCTCCCAAGCTTGCCATCTCCAATTCTCCATTTCGATTTCTTCAAACCAAAAAGAGCTCCACCATTTTCCAACTCAATACATAAAATCAGCTCAATTCCTCTTGCAAGCACTCTGAGGGAACCCAATCAAGTTCATCCAAGTCTTCTTCCAAGCTCCAAAGGCAAGGGAGAGGGGACTTTGATCAAGGCTATGAGCATTTGAAGGTGAGCTTGGTCCATAAGAAGATCCACTCAATCTCACACCTCAAACCTTCAATAGGGCTTCGACTCCACTACATGAAGCTAGCTCGATGGTTAGGAACATCGGTGATAGCCTCCGGTGAGGTACTATTCAAAAATCGAGCATAGTTTAAATTTTTCTTGGTCCTTTTCGAAGGGAAGTTTCACCCAATGAGAATTTGACTATTAGATCTTCATCTCCTTACTCTTTAATGGTGTGGGTTGAGTTTGAGCTCAATCTAAGCTCAATCGAGCTCGAATCTTGCACTAGAGAGTGGATGGTTCCCCTCTCCCGCAGGCGAGCTCAGTTACAGATCATGGGTCATCCAACCGTGCATTTTGGATGGATAACCATGCTCATGCCGCATAGGATCCCCCGATTTGCCCCTTAAAAATCGTGGGCTCGATCTCAATTGTCATCTTTGATGACGGTGAGGAAAATAACATTGCAATGTGATAAGTGACAAATCCCACCATGCCGCGTGCAAAGCACATTGTCTCACATGGCGTTGATGGGATTAGTCATATAATTAAATTTAATTAATAGATAATCAGAATCTTCAAATATTCATAACTAAATGTAGAAAAATAAAAAAAATGCAAAATTAAATGCATTGTGAAGATAATTTAAAGCGAGATAATATAAAATTAAATTACATTGATTTTGAACAGTGATATTTTCTGAATTTAGGTTTTATTGAGAATTTAATTATGTTAGTTACTCTCTAATTATCCCACTAATTAATTCCAAACTTCTCATGTGCATTTTTTGGGATGACTTCTGCCTCCCCTAATTTTTTTGAGATTTATTAATGGTTTAATTAGGGTAATTTCTTAATTCATTCCTAATTACCCTCTTAATTAATTAAATGATTAATTAACCTTTTAAATAGTGATAAATCCATTAATTAAGTCTACCAATCTTAGAACAATGAGTGGACTTTCCATATCTTCATTTCCTAAGTTTATTTCGTTTGGATAAAAATCTAATTAAGGTGTAAATTAATTAAATAAGTTTAAACACTTAATTAAATGGCTTAATTCATCAAAGTTTTAAAATCAAATTAACTTGAACTTAATCATTTTCTTCTTGGGTAGGTGCTTAAGTTTTCAATAACCTAAGTAACTTAAGGAAATCAAAATCCAACCCACATGTGTGGGAAGGGTTATGAAAGTACTTAAATTAAACCCTTTAGCTTAATTAATTACTAACTTTGAGTCAATCGCATTAGGCCCTTTCTTTCCTAGGTGTATTGCTGATTTAAATTCTTTGTGTAGTTTTGTGTCATACATTGGCTCATATATATATGCTTGGGATTGTATGATTTATTTGGCTAACCTTTGTTTTGCAGGTGTTAATTAGATTTAATTTTCCCTTTTCATGTAATTTTGTAATTAGAATTTTGGAATGATTGTTATGGGGTATTAGGATGAACATTGGTCATAAGACTATGTCTTATGTACCATGTGAAAACATTCCAACTAACCAAAGAAAGAAGAAAGAAGAAAGAAGAATGAAGAATATGAATTCCTTCTTGATTGTAATTTATTCATTTATAATCTAGGTTGTATAAGTGCTATTTATTTATATTTGGGTTTGTGGTGGAGCCAACCATAAATGGCTTCTTATTCTTTTGCGCTAGCTTTATAAATTGATTGATGTTTATTTAGCTTGTGCATTAAGATAGCATCATTTCCTAGTTTATTCCTTACTTTGATGTATGGCCTGGATGATGATTAGGCTCTTAAAAAAATAAATTTTCTATCCAACATAAATAATTCAAACTAAAAATTAAACAACTCATAATCTCACCTAAAGCTTAGGTCATAAATCAAGATAAAAGAATAAGCAACTCCTTAGCTAGATGTTGTATTATTTTTCTCACATCATGCATAAAAAGCATATTTTTTTCACTCTTGATTGGAGGGCTTCCACCTTTGCCAAAGAAGTTGGCTTGACCTTTAAGGGCCATGGTTGAAACGCACCTCCTTATCTTGCTGATTTTGGCCCATAATCTAATTTCTCATGCATTAGGCATATGAATCCTAAAGCCTGTGTCAAATTGATTGTCCAAAAATAAAAATAAAATGTGATAAAATTTGCATTAGATTTGAGTCATTAAATCATATACTACATGATCTAGTATCTTAGGGAGTGTGTTTAAAGACTTAGTTTCTTTCTACATAAATAACAGCTTAGTTATCTTGCAAAAGCATATGACTTGCCTACATGTTTCAAAATCATAGGAGGATTTAGTTGGTGGCCACCCCCAGGCGGTTGTAAGTCCAATAGTCGGGTGGTTTATCTTCTCTTGTGGAGATAAACCAAATACCCATTTTATCTTAGATTTAGGTCATGCTTTTGGCCCTTGCCAAAGCCCCCTAGATTTAGGTTCATATGTTTCTACTTTCCTTTGTGGGCTACGAGCATAAATCCTCACCTCATAGGCATTTTCATGACCTTGTATCATGGAATTATAAGCCCTAAATCTCTAATAAAAATTTAACTAAAATAAATCAATTTAATTTCAAAATTATAAAGCCCAACCATAGGATAACTTGGGATGCTTACTAGGCTTCCTAGTATCCTAGGCATCTCCTACTTACTTCATTTGGCTTCGATAAGAACTCCCTCCTCTTGATCAATCCTACTTAACTTTTATAAAAATAAACCAATTGATTGATCGTCCTACCTTTCAAAATTTTTGGAGATAATAATTATTTACCTTAATCGAGAGTATTCCTAAGGAATCCTGTTCCTTAAAATGTAATTAACTATGGGGCTTTTGAGAACAAACCCAATTTAAAATAAACCACCTTTACTTTTCTATGTAAAGTAGGGAAGAATCTCTTACATTAAGACCCATAATCCTTAGTCATTATTAAGGTGAATAAGTCCATTGTAGGGTGGTGATTCCTATCTTTTGAGATAGTACACCTCTTAATGTCATACCGATCACCTAATAATAACATCTATAAATCTGTATGGTGTCCTCACAAAGTGTTTATATATTTTTGTTTTCATTTATCCTTCTTTCCAAAAAGGGATAGATGAAGGCGGAGATATATAAATTTTCACCACATTGATTTAATTGATTTATTTATGTGAAATGAATTAAAGCTATATCCTAATTCTAATGTCAAGATGCATAAGAATGAAATCAAACGGGTATGTTGCCATTGTTCTGCACCAGGGGTGTGAGGTAGGAATCTCCTTAGGACTACTTAAAGCTGTGCATCTCCGGAATGTCCAGACTAATATACCCATTAACATTCAAACTTATGAAAATCAACATATGAATGTAAGAAAGAGACTTCACTTCATACACCAAGCTTATATTCACATGCACCTCCTATGTATATATAACTAAAATCACAATATATATTATTATTCATTAATAAGCTTTTGAAAATATATTTGAGATTTAATAGTGATAATAGCCACACATATTTCTAATTAAGTCAACACATGCAAATTTGATATAAAGGAAATCATTTTATTTAATTAATTTTTGAAAGAAATAAATGCATGACTACAAGTAGCATACAACATTTTAACATGATTGGAAAGAAATAAAGCAAGCATGTAATTTCATTCAATCCAACTAATTCCTAAGGACAATCTCATTAAATAAGCTTATTTAAAATAAACCAAAGTTTCTTAAATCCATTTTGACTTTTATGTTTGATTTGATTTAAGGGATGTGAAAGAGGTTTGCCAATCCTAATCTCATTCCCCAAGTATGAGTCAATTTGATTTAATGAAAAGTAATTAGATTGATTTTATAGCTTAATTAGGTTAAGGTATGAATTAATTCAATTAATTAAACCCTTACCTACATCACCTTAAGTTAATTAACTAAATAATGATGAGGCAACATGAGATGCAACATATAGAAAAGTAAATTAGCAATGCTCCTAAAAAATTAAAGTGGCCTAATGCAATTGCCTTATAATTAATAGTTAATTAAGCTTAAGAGATTCACTTAATTACTTTTATGATTTTTTCACACATGTAAGCTAATAATAATTTTATTAAATTTCTTTAGACTATTAAACATCTAAAGAACTACCCAAGGTTGATTAATCAAAGTTAGAATGAATTGGATTTTAATTTATTTTAAGTAAGCCTTTAATTAATTAAATCCTTTAATTATATTTAATTAGGATAATGAAGTTAACTTAGGGGAAGAGATCAAGGAAGAGGCCTCAATCCCAATCCTTAAGTCATTTCAAACAATCAATTAGGCACTAAAATAATTAGACTCCCTTTTCTTTTAATTGATTAATTAAGTGGCTAATTAATTACTTAAACTTTAATCTATTTGAAACAAATGAAGAGGATTAATTAAATGGTCATAAGGAGTAAACCTAAACCATTTCCCAAAGACTTTTCACTATTAACAAATGGAAATAAGCTTAATTAGTGGATAAATTTACTATTCACTTGCCTAATTAATCAAGAATTGAATTAAGAGGGTAATTAAGGTTCAATTAACCAATTTCCCTCATTAAACATCCAATAAATTCCAAGAAAAATAGGGGAGGTAGAGTTCATCCACCTAAACATGCTTTAAAGTATTGGAGTTAATTAGAAGCTTAATTAGAGAGTAATTAAGCTAATTACCTTTTAAATTAAACTCTAATTAAGCTAACATCATAGTTCAAAATTACTTGATGCATTTTTAATAGATTCCCCTCTAAAATACCTTTAAAATGAGCTTTGATTTATATTTTTTAGATTTTGCTACAATTAGTTATGAATTTTGGAAGTTTCAACCTTAAAATTAAATAGCCCTAATTAAACCTTAATCTAAATTGGTACCGTGCGTTGAGGCAAGCTTTCCACGTGGCATGATGGGATAGGTTATTTAAGTTGTCATCACACAGCTGAATCAACTAGAGACAAACACGCTTTCTTGTGGACCATTCGATCTAAGATCGGATGGCCATGATTAAATCCTGCGATTAAGAGAAAATTGAGGAGATCTAAGCATGAGTTGATCACGACCGTCTATTCCAATCACACGAAATAGATAGCCCATGATCCATCCCTCTACAAGCGGAGCGGGCCCATCCACCATGGATCACTTGATCCAGCTCACCAGCTGGATCCTCAAACTCAACCCACCTTCGCGAAGGAGAGAATCCAATAGCTAGGATGGATTTTCATATAATGATCAGTTTTAATGGCATACCTCATCGGAGCTTGTCACCTAAAATGATTGAGGATGCTTTATTTGGTAAAAATGAAGCCCTATTGAGCTACACGAGATTTGAGGTGGATTTCCCAAGAGGCCAAGATCCTTCCTTTGAGCATTCAGTCTTAATCAAACTCATTCTTGGAGTGGATTTAAAGCTCGGGAAATAGCTTTAATATCGATGGCACACGAGGATGGTGTGTGCAAGCTTAATTGAAGTTTGATGGAGAAATTGATGAGTTTGAATCTGAGGCACCCTCCCTTATTTTGATTTTGCACATGAGAGAGAAATTTTGATCGAGGGATGCTTGGGAAGGCTTGGAAATGCTCTAACGGATTTTGTTTCTCACTTGGGGGCTTAGAGTTTGAATGAATCCAATCCCTATGAGAATTGAGGGAGTATACCCCTCAATTATGCTTGATGGATGGATGGGATCTATCCTTAGTCAGTTCATGCCATCACCCAGGTGTATAACTCCACGTGGCATGCTAGAAGTGTGGCTATGGCGACAAGGCAAGATATGGGAGGATTGAGTTTGTTTGGTCCTTTGGGTGCTCAGGTATGAAGGAAGGTGACTTGGTTCACCTCCCTTTGGTCCATAATGAATCCTCATTATTCTAGGGTGGGCTAGGAGGCTTAGGTGTGCTCCATATGGCAATTGGATGGCTACCATGGTGATGGGAGAGTGGACTTTGCTTCTTATGAAGAGAATCCAATGCAAATGATGGGTGTCCAATGGATAATTCTCTTGGGTGGGGTCCACTTTGCTTTTGGTATGATTTTGGACTAACCCAGGGACCATTTGGGTTGGGTTTGGTCAGCCCTTACAATCCCATGGGTTGGCTTTTGGGAACTTTGGCTTCATTTGGTCAAATGGGTTCGTATGAGTTCATGCTAGGTTGGATTGACCAATTGATCAAATTGGGTCAAACCATGGCTTATGTTAAGTTTAAATGATGATTTAAAAGTTTTGGTTTAAGTGGTTTTGATTAATTTGGCTTAGGTTTGATTTTGGCTCATTTGGATTCAAATAGGTCAAATGGGCTAAGTTAACCAATTTGACCATTTTGACTAAATTGGGTAGGGCTAGGTGTTGGTTAACGTTCAATTGGTTAACTGAAAATGATTGTATGCTTTAGTTTGATTTGATTTGGGTTTAATTTGGATTTTAGCTATTTTGACCCTTTAGGTCAATTTGGGCTTAGGTTGGGTCAAGTTGACCAATTGGTCAAATTGAGCTCAATCATAATTTTGATCAAGTTCAAAAAATGATTTGGAATGAACTTGAGCTATTGGTTGCAATCAATTTGGGTTAAATCATGATTTGACCCATTTTAGCTTTTTAGACCAATTTGGGTCAACTTTGGTCAAATGGTCAATTGGACTTGGTTTGGCTCAATTAAGGGTTTGGCCGTGTTCCATCATTGATTATGAATGGGATTGAATCAATGGTTTCAATCAATTTGGTATATGGTGGGTTTTGGCAAGTTTAGGTTTCATCATCTAAGGTTGGCTTGAGGACCAAGTTGACTTGGTTTGACCCAATTCAAGGTAGTTGATCACCCTAGGATGATTGATGATCATGATATGAGGTTTGGATGGGCTTGGTTAAATCCAATTTAGGTTGAATTAGAGCTTGGCTCAAAAAGATCTTTTAGGTCACTTTAGGCCAAGTGGACCTAAATGGGTCAATTGATTTGGTTTTGGTTTTGGTTTGATTCAAGTTTAGTTGAACTCATATGTGAGCCTAGGATTGAAATATATCCAACTACAATCAATTTGGGGCCTAATAGATTTTGGCTCATTTGAAATTTTCAAGTCAAAAAGGCTAACTTGGCCTTGACTTTGGTTGACTTGATTTTGGTTTGATAATTGTAGTTTATATTTATATTTGGGTGAGTAATTGAAGGAATGATTGATTCATGAAGAAATCCATGGGTTTTGAATTGATTTATATAGGATTTGGCCAAGTTCAAGAAATTAGCTTAAAAGGATAAAATTGGAAATTTAATTTGATTTGGATCTGGTTTTGGCTATTTGAATTTATATTTGGGAATATAAACGAAGATATAAAAGATCCATGGGAAAATCACTTATATTTTGAGTGATTTGGAAGCAAATTTGACCAAGCTTATGGATGTAGGTCAAAAGGGCTTAAGTAGGGAATTGATTTAGTTTGATTTATTTTTGGTCATTTGAGGGTGGATTTCATTTATATTTGTGAATATAAATGAATGAATAATTTATTTATAAAGAAACCAATTGATTTTGGGCTGATTTTGGTTGAGATTTGATTAAGCTTATGGAGGTAAGTCCATATGGCTTAAGAAAGGCCTTGATTTGGTTTGATTTAGTTTGATTTGATTTAACTCATTTGAATTTGGATTTCATTCAGTTTGTGAATATAAATGAAGGAATTATTGATTTATAAAGAAATCAATCAAGTTTGATTTGGTTTAAAGGGGGTTTTGGCTAAGCATTTGAAGGTGGTCCATATGGCTTAGGAAGGGATTTTGGCATTTGAATTTGATTTTGGGTTCTAGTCATTTTATTTGGAATTTGGGTTGGAATTTGATTTAAGGTTGAATTGGTATTTGAGAAAATCAATTAAATTAGGGTTGATTTGAATTTGGTTAATGCTAAGTCCATAAGTTAAAATCAAAGGGCTTAGGAAAGGTTTTGGAATTTTAATTTGATCATGAGTTTCAATCATTTGATTGGAATTGATTTATAATTTGTATTTTAATTGGATTTAAGGTTTGGTTTGAGGAAGGAAGCATGGATTGGGTTTGAGCCAAAGGGTAGGAAAGTCTTTCTAAGTCTCTAAGGCATGATCTACTCTTATGGCTAATCCTTCAAGGTCTCTAGGCTTAGGTTAAGTGTTCACCTAATCACTAGAAGTGTCTTAAGACTAAGGAGCTCTTAGTGTCTACGAGAGTCCTAGATCTATGATGAGGAAGTTGAGAACTCACTCCAAAAGTGAGGTCAACAATCCAGCTACGGCCTAAGGATCCCACTCCATCTATTCCACCTATTGAGGTGATGTCGAGCTCTCTCATTCGACATTCCACTTCAACTATGGTAAAGAAGTGGAGACCCAAAAGTTTCATGTCGCACCACCTCTACAGTAGTCAGAGGAAGAGAGGGAAGGGGACACCAACATAGTCCCCATGGAAGTTGAGCGCCGTTAGTGCACCTCGACAGTATTAAGAATATACGATGCAGAAGCGGTCCTATGGTCAGTCGAGAGCAAGTCTACATTCTAGTAGAGCCAAACAAGACAAATGACCATTCATTAGATGACATTATAGAAGACTATTGCATTTTGTCAAGCAAATTGTTGGCAGTGATCACTTAGATCAGGAGGAGGGTAGAGTTAGCTTTGATCCTGATGAAGATGATATGTTGGATGACATAGTCGAGGTCCACATGGTCGACACTCGAGAATCCTTGCAGGAGGATTATAGCACAACCAGGAAGGTGCTATGGTGAGAAAGGTGACACTTTTCATTCGACTCAGCACCACCTCCACCAGCTCAAGTAGAAGGATGATTAGATATACAAGATGGAGAAGAGGGTAGAGGAGTTGATGGCAGTGGTCTTAGTATTGCCAAACCCAGCCCCATTCTCACAGCCTTCTCCTGTGGTAGCCAACCAACCAGAGTTGTTACATACCTTAGATCATCCTAGATGGACTCCCGTAAATGATGATGCTGGTAATTTGCATAAGAATGTCACAGATAGCACCTTCATGCATGAAAATTATATCAAGCATATGGTAAAGCAGCAGGTGAAGGAGGCATTAGCGCAAGCTAGGGGAGCTCATCCATTATAAAGGGTAGATCATACTCATAGGAATTCGATGTAGTTCAATACCCGAAGGGTTTTGTGCCACAATCCTTCAAGATCTTCGATGGCAATGGGAACCCACGACAACACATTGCATACTTCAGAGCTAGTTGTTGCAATGCCGATGGCAGCGATGCACTTCTCTTCTGCCTTTTTATTAGCAGTTTGTCAGGTGTTGCATTTGATTAGTACATCGAACTACCAAATAGTTTGGCGAAGACTTTTGCTGAGTTAGAGCATCTCTTCATCAATAAATTTACTAGAACTCAGCAGAGGGTGACTATAGGTAACCTCATTGTAGAGAAGTAGAAATCCAATGAGTCCCTTATTGATTACATTCTCAAGTGGTACAACATGAGCATGAAATGTGAACCACAACTATCTGAACAACATGCCATTGAGGTTCTTCTCAAGAATATCCATGGCCTGATCACCTTCATGCTTAAGGGCTTTACCATCAAAATCTTTGAGAAATTAATCAACAAGGCTACTAGCCTATAAGAGGAAGCCAAATAGTTACCCTTCTTGGACCAATCATCTAGGCCCAAGTAGAAGGTGTTGAGAAGAAAGGGGATAGTTGGGTGGACGAGGAAGCAACCAACCCGAGTTGTATGAGAGACTACAAGCTCGGCAACCTCCTTTGCTTCCTCTACCACTTGGCCATCATCACCATCACGACCCAAAATGGCCATTTTCACCACCTCGACCTAAGTAGTGTATTATCCACTGTCGGTAGTTACTTTCTACCTACTCTTGCCCATAGATTGAATAAGTCATATTCATTTAAGAGGCAGGTAGTTAGAAAAATCTTTAAGAATCTCTTAAAGAAAAATACCTTTTAGTTACCAGAGCCTAAGAGGCCAGAGAAAGTGGGCAAGAATGATGATCCTAGCTATTGCCCATACCACCGCATGATAGGCCATGTCTTAGAGGAGTGTATCACTTTTAAGGGCGGCAGTGTAGCTCGTCGGGAGCCATAGTTATCCCTAAGGAATACCTGAAACCATCCATTATCTTGGGGTAATCCTTGGGGATACAATCCTCTTAAGACAAAGAAGATTGGGATATCTCCCTATCCGGAACCTCTAAGAAGATCATTTCTAAGATCAAAAACTTTCCTTGTAGGTACTTGAAGCAGCTGAAACCTTCAACACCAAATAAGTTTTCCTAGTTGCAAAGAATAACTCAGGGAGGGTGACTACCAAGCAACAGCAGCAACTCACCATACTAACCTGGGATAGTCCAGTAGCACATCTACCGTCCGAGTCTAGCACTCCATCCACTGTTGCAGTTACCACTTCTTCTACTAGCTCCTCTTCTACCGGTAGGTGCATTGTATTAGCATATAAGGGTATAAAATTCCTTACTCCACTTATTTTACTTGATTTCTATCATGTACCTCCACTTAAAAAGAAATCAATGAAGAAACATGATTCTACTTATATCTTCTCTACTTCTGATGCCCCAAATTTTATTCCTATTGAAAGCTCTCTGAGTATAAATAATAATAATAGCTCTAGCAGTTCCAATCCTTTCCTCTCTTATTCAGAGTCAAACTTTCAATCGGGTTCACCTCTTAAGATTAACTTGGAGTCAACCGACTTTGAGTATCCCATAGAAGAAGTTGTAGGTATGCCTGACAGTGGTAGAACTTTTCATAAATTCATCATTCCAAGAAGTCACTGAAGTCAACCTACGTAGTGGAAAAGTTCTACCTCTTAGGGTAGCACTTTAGGATAAATGCTAAGCAAGTCATTGGTTCTAGTGAGTAGATAGCCCCTCCACAGAATGCTCCACCCATGGATATGCTTGTGGAGGACCAGCCCAGAGTTGATTGTAGCATCCTAGCTCATCTTAGAAAGTTGTCAGCTAAGTCAAGCATATATGACACCCTTATCTTATCCAAAGAGACAAAGGAATCTCTAATCAAGGCTTTACTTGTTCCTGAGATATGCTTAGCTCAGCTGACCACTCTGGAGAGGAGGCACACTACTCGAAGGACACCTTAGGGTTTACATTCAATGATGAAGACATACTTCTAGGGACAATCAAGCATAATTATCCTCTTTACTTTACAGTGGATGTTGGCAGATACAGGCTATCCAGAGTTTTGGTTGACCCAGGTGCACCAGTCAATATTATGAGTCTATGAACTCTTTCTTACTTGAAGATCAACATCTCTAAACTCCAAAAAGAAAGGATGATGTTGAGATGATTCAATGAACAAGGTGAGAAGGCCTTAGGCTCCATAGTGTTTCCCTTAGAGATAGATGATTGGAAGATCGAAGCCAAGTTTCACATTATAGAATTGAATACATCTTTCAATGCATTGCTTGGGAGACCATGGATACATGAGAACAACATGGTTCCATCCTCTCAACATTAGTGTATGAAGTTTGAGAGAGGTGGGATCGTATACTATGTCAAAGGAGATCTCAAGCAATTTATAGTTCACAAGATCGGCATATATGAAGATGCAATTTACAACCTCCTTCAAAATCAACAAGTCTATTCTCATGAACTTGGCCAAAATTCAAAAATAAAAGAAAAAGGAAAAAGGAAAAGAAAAAGGAAAGAGAGAAAGAAAAAGAAAAGAAAAAAGAAAATAAAAAAGAAAATAAAAGGGAGCGAGAAATAGATTTGGAGAAAGAAGTGGAGCCTGATATTATATTCCACCCACAGTTTGTTACTCCATTCGAACATATAGGTAGGATGACCCAACCACCACCAGGCAGAGGAAGAGGCCAGTCTAAGACAGTCCCAGGGGTGGAAACCTCCTTATCAGCCACCCAATAGGAGATATTTCCTAGCCACCAGAACTACACCTACTATCCATATAAACTTAGTTAGAGGATAAGTCATGGTTAGCACAATCAACTCTTCTCATAGCGGATTCCCTTGGAGGTGACACTTGAGCCAGGATAGCAATGAGATCGAGCTCCAAAGAAAAGCATATGTATCCAAGTCTATATTTGAAACAGTTAGGCATCAATTGGGAACTTTAGCTCTAACCTAACTTTTCTCATAGAAAGTTGAGGGTTTTGTAATTAAGAAAGTCCCAAAGTCATCCACAAATGTGAAGACTTAGAGGTTCTTTTAAGCATCATCATCAAGTCAGAAGTTGATGTAAACTTGAGGATGATTCATATAAAGATTTAATAGAATTACCTTTTGATTGGTACTCTTGTATTCATAATTTAGCAAAGAAAGGGTTAATCCCACATACATGGTCGAGCACGCAGTCGGTACTTGAGAGAATATGGAAGAACAAATGCAAAAACTCATCAAGATTGGGACTACAATTTGGTATAGTGGGTCTAATCGATGTGATGATTACTACTTGATCATCACCAATCGTTTAGAATCTAATAGGTTCTTTTCTAATCACACTAACATATATGAGGAGGTGTGCTTAGAAACTTCAGATGATCTAGATGGTTTTGAAGTCAATGATGCACAGCTAGAGTTTGAAGAAGAGATCAAGTCAACCATTGAAAGCATAAATCAAACTTAGAAGCGAAGAAGATCCACATCAGACATCAATTCATTGAATAAAATTGAAATCAATGACTTAGTTAACCTATTGATTAAGTTTAAACACTACGCTTCATGTGGAGTTATGAAGGGATGCCCGTTTATCTCTAATGTAGCACAACTAGTAATAGAGCGGCCAACCACTAGGCAAGCTCTAGGCACATGTGATTACACATCGAACAACGGTCATTTATGAATTCAAAGCGGATTGATATTGGCTTCATCCAGAAGAAAATACCCTACCGGCCGGTCATCTATTAAGAAAAAGAATGGTCAAATTTACATATGCATCAATTTTAGGGATTTAAATAACACATGTCCAAAAGATAAATTTTCACTATCGATACTAGAACTAATGGTGGACATTACCTCATCTCATATAGTCTTCTCTTTCATGGATGGTTCATCTGGATATAACCAAATAAAGATGGCCCTTAAAAATGAAAGAAACACTACTTTTAGAACCCTGGTCAGAATCTATTGCTATAAGGTCATGCCTTTCAGTCTTAAAAATGCTGGTGCTACATACTAATGGGCTATGACTCAAATCTTCGATGAACTTATTTATCATCAAGTCGAGTATTATGTCAATGATATCATGGTCAAAAGTAAAAACAAAGGAAGACCATCTTTTTGACTTGAGAGTAGTTTTCAAATGGTTAAGATATTTAGCCTCAAAATGAACCTACTAAAGTGTGCATTCAGTGTAGCTTCAAGGAAATTCCTTAGGTTTTTTGTTGGACATCGAGGAATCAAAATTTATCTAGAGAAGATTAATATGATATTAGAAATGCCACCCCCTAAAAGTTTAACTCAATTCAGATCATTCCAAGGGCAGTTCGCATCTCTAAGACGCTTTATATCCAACCTATCAGGAAGATGCCAACCATTCTCAGTACTTTTCAAAAAGGATGTCAAGTTCAAGTGGGATGGCAAGTGTTAGCATGCCTTTGAAGACATCAAGCACTACCTGATGACACTACCAGTTCTAACAGCCTCTATCTTGGGAAAGCCACTCATACTTAACACTATTGCATTAAAGGACTCCCTTAGTGCTTTGTTGACCCAAACTAGCGATGAAGGGAAGGAAGATTCGTTCTGCTATATCAGCTGTCGTCTAATCCCTGTTGAGGCTAATTATCCACCCATTGAGGAGCATTGTCTAGCTTTAATCTTTGCATCCCAAAAGTTATGGCATATATATTTTCTCATAAAGTGAACTTGATCTCATGATCAATCCAATAGTATCTCATTGACCGGTGATGAGATGGATGGTTAGATGGTCCATGATTCTCTCACAGTTTGATATCATATTCATACCCCTCCGTGCGGTGAAAGGACAAGCATTAGCAGATTTCTTAACAGCACACCCACTACTTGCTGACTCTCCACTATATGATGACCTCCCAGATGAACAAATCATGAACTTATAGGATAATAGCATTCACCATTGGGAGATGTACTTTGATGGTGCATCTTCCTCTCAAATAGGAGAAGAACCATAATCTACTCTTCCAGGAAAGGTAGGGGTAGGAATAGTTTTCCTCAGGACCACGATGTGATAAGATTCTCATATCATCTCCAATCCTTTTAACAATGAAGTTGAATATGAGGCTTTGATTGGTCGGTCTAGAGTTATCCATTACTCTAAGCATCCATAACATCAATATATGGGTATTCTCACCATGTCATCTATCAAATTCTTACAATTTTCTAAAAGCCTCCATCACTACCACAAGTATACAATGGAGTTGTTGGACCAAATCCTGGAGGTTACCATTTACAAGATTCCTCAAGAAAAAAACATCATAGTAGATGCTTTAGCCAAGCTTGCCAAGGAGATAGCATGTCCGAAATATGAGTCCATATCAATAAGAGTCCAAAATAGACAATTCTTATCCCTTATTGATATTGAACTCATCAAAAAATACTCTCTTGAAGGGGAGGTTGCCACTACCAAAAAGTAAGAGGAGTTAGATTGGAGGCAACCATTCATTAATTACCTTAATAGAGGCAAACTACCTCAAGATAAGTCCCAAGCCCATTACACAAAGCAGAGAGCACTTTCCTATGCTCTCGTGGATGGCACTTTGTACCGGCGGTCCTTCGATCATATGTGGATATATTGTTTGGGAAAACATAAAGCTCGTAAGATTATGATTGAGGTACACTCAAGATTATGTGTAGCTCACCAATCCGGTCCCAAGATGAAAGTCAAAATCAAGTGACTCGGATACTATTGGCCAACAATGATCACAGACTGCATGGACATTGCTAGGCAATGCCACTAATGTCAAGTTCACGGTGTGGTCTTACACCAACCACCTAACATTCTACATCCTATGTTGGAATCATGGCCATTTGAGTGTTGGATGCGACATAGTGGGTAATCCTCCTTCTTCCAAAGGTCATTGGTTCATCCTAGCTCCACTATATTTTTTCAAGTGGGTGGAGACAATTCCACTCAAAGAGATTACGACTCATGTGCTCCAGTTTTTTAAGAACCATATTGTATATATGTTCAAGATGCCTTGATGAATTATATCTAATAATGGTAATGCATTCAAGAGCACAAGATCAACAACTTTGCCCAGAGACACAGCATAGATTGGAGATATTCTATAATCTACTACCCAAGGGAAAATGGCTTGGCAGAAGCCTTCAATAAAACTCTCATCCAAATACTAATGAAGACACTCTACAACAACAAGCGATAGTGGCATGAGTAGTTAGTTGAAGCATTGTGGGCCTACTGCACTACATACAGAACTCCAACTCAATCTACCCCTTTCTCCTTAGTATATGGATCCAAAGTTATTCTACTATTAGAAGTCTAACTCTCATCACTAAGGATAGTTGTGGGTAGCAAGATCACCACAGAGTAGAATATCAAGTTGTGGTTAGAAGAGCTCAAAGGTTTGGAGGATAAATGCCTACGGGCATGTTAGAACCTCAAGTTATACAAAGCCAAAATGATTCAAGCTCCCAAAAAGTTGGTCCATCCTAGAGCTTTTCAAGTAGAAGAGCTTGATTTAGTTCTAAGGAGACTAATTATTGCTGTCGCAAGATGGGAAGCAAGTTTGAATCCACTTGGGAAGACCCTTTTTCCATAGAGAAGGTCTACCAATGAGGATCTTATCAACTTATTAATCATAAGGGAGGCCCAATGCTTAATTGGGCTCTTCTTAAAGAAAAAATTATACTTAAATTCATTTTGAAAATCTTTATCAATCAATAAAATTAAAATTCCATTTTAAATTTAATCACTTCCATGTTGAAAGCATGATGTATGAATCCACCATGATGTGTTTAGGGTTGGTGTAAGAAACCCAAGCGACATCTTATCCTTCATCAATACAACACAAATACAAACCACACACAAATATATAAAATAAACATATATCTTTTGTCTCAGGCTACTCTGAGTTGGGATAATGCCCTTAACGATACTCACTCAATAGCTAGGTCTAATGTGCTACCACACTGTGTCACCCCAATGATCTTCTTACTTTGGAGGATGTAATTTTGCTATTCTTTCCTTCCTAACTTGGCCACTGCACACTGGCGAACGCCCTATTAGTTTGGTAGGCCTTACTGCATGGTGGGTAAGCTACCTCATGATGACTTCTTTTAAGAAGATATAAGTATATTACGCCTTCTTCTTGAACTAGCCACCGTATGATAACTCACTCGAGTATATTTGAGGTTTAGGTAAAGTCCCCTAATGACTCATTTCCTCCTGAATACTTCAAGTTTAGGTTTGATCCTCCTCGGGACTCCGTGCTTAGTAGTCATCCTAGGTCGGATAGTCCCTGTCTAGCCGAGGGCAGGCTATCTCGATGATCAGTTCTGCTTGGGAAGTTGTGATTCTACACACTTTTTTTCCAAATTGATCTATGCACACCGAAGGGCACCTTAGGTTGGCTCGCTATGCTAATAGCGAGGCACCCGTGAATACACCACTCATGGCAGATGTAAGTCTGCTATGCTTTCTCCTTAAGTTGGTCACCACACATCTATAGGCTTTCTTTTTAGGGCTCAGGATAAAACCCCTAGCGACACCTCCCTTATGGGCACTCTATTTGGATCATGTCCTTTGCGACCCCATTTAGACACTACCAAGGTTACTACCAGATTGGACAGTTCCCCTTTCCTAGTAACCACCCCTGTGGTTGGAGAATCCCTCCTATAGATGTGTAGATTCTCCCTTGGTCTAGTAAGTCTAAGATAGGACTAGGCCGATATAGATAGCCCCTCTTAGTGTGGTCCCTAGCACACCAATAGTCCATGCAAATATATAAACAACATATATATTCGCTTGTGGATTAGGAAGACACCCCCTGCGATACCTTTTTCCCAAGTAGGCATATTTTCTTTAGGGTAGTGTTAGTAAAACTCCTATAAAAATCACATGAAAACTCTTGAGTTGTTATAAGTCTCCAGTGGCACTCATTCAGTAATCGTCCAAGGTCAGCTTTGATTTATTGTGCTACCAACTGATCACCCCAGCAGTTGTTCCCCACCTTGAAAGGTGTAAGTTTGCTACACTTTCTTCCTAGCACAACCATTGACCCTTAGGTTGGTTAGCTCTATCCTTCAGTTGATAGACTATACCTTTGGATTTGTAAATCTGGAATAGATCAAGGCTGATATAGCCCCTTTTTAGTGGATCCATCGCATACCGATAGGGTCCATCAATTAAATCAAACTAGATCAATTCAAACAAACCATATTAAATAAAATAAAATTAACTCTGACTACTCTTGAGTTAGCATAAGTCTCCAGCGGCACCCACTTAGTAGTCACCCTAGGTAGGGTTCGATTTGTTGTGCTACCAACTAATCACCCCAGCGGTTGTTCCCCAATTTGGAAGATGTAAATATGTTATGCTTTCTTCCTAGCACAGTCATTGCACACCAAAAAATGACCCTTATGTTGACTAACATTATCCTTCAACTGATAGACTAGCCCTTTAGATTTGGAAATCTAAGATAGGCCAAGACCCCCGTGGCTCCTTCTTGATGGTTCCATCGCACACCGATAGGGTCCATAAATTACATCAAATCAAATTAAATTCAATCTGATTTTTCCCAATGGAGTTAAATCACACCCTTCTCCCTAGTGGAGCCCCAAATCATATATAAACAAATCAAACAAATAAATCAAATTCAAAACCATCCTCCCCAGTAAAGCCACAATAAAATAAACTAACTCCCCCAATGGAGTCTAAATTGAAACAATCCAACCCCATATCTCCCTAGTGGAGCTAATCAAACAAATCAAAGATATCCAACCAAACCTTTATCCCCAGCGTATACTCCTTCAAAACAAATTAAATTAGATCCAATTCCAACATCCCAAGTGGAGCCAAATCACATTCCTCCCCCAGTGGAGCCCATAATAGAATAAACAATCAAATAATCATAATTAAAATCAAATGCAAATCCATATCCCTAGTGGATAACCTGAATATGCTTCCCTAGTGGAAGGTTCTTATACCAAATCCCCAATGGATACGAGCTCATATCCCTATCGAATATGCCTCCACATAAATTAAAATAAAATAAATTAAAGTCAATTTAATCTTAATACCCAGTAGATTATATATTCTTATCCCCAGCAGATCTTCTTTTCATAAATCATGTAATCAAATCAAACAAATTAAATCTTAATCCCCAACTAATTTTCTTCTTCTATACCCTTAGCATAGACCCCTCACTTGCCATGTCCAATGTATGTGTTATCCCCTACGGACCTCTCTTCATGTCCTCTACATGAAGCTCCCATCAAATCCTCTTAGTTCTTTAATTCCCTTCGCATAAGGAGAGTTGCATTGCACTAAGATCATGATTCTATTTACCTTTTGGGTTTAGGTTTAGATCATTTCCATTAGCGCTTGCAGTCCTTTGGACATTGTTGATCATCTTGGTCAACACCAATACATGCGGTGTGCCTTATTAGTCACACCACACTTATAGGGGTCCTTTTGTTGACCTCACTTTTGGAGTGAGGACTCAACCTTCCCATCTCATATTTAGGATTCTTCTAGACACTAAGACTTCCTTAGTCATAAGACACTTCTAGCAATTATGTGAGCACTTAACCTAAGCCAAAAGACTTAGAAGGGTTAACCATAGGATTAGGTTAATCCTTAAGGATTAGGATAATCGACCTACCCTATAGTTTAAACCCAACTTAAGTTCACCTCCTTAAGCCATAACCAAACCTCAAATTCAACTCATCAACCAAATCAAATGATTGAAACTTATAATAAAATCAATCCAAACTCAATTTATTCTCTACTAGATCAATTCTATAATCAAATCAACTTGCCAAAATCTACAATCATATCAAATTCAAACCAAATCCAAACTCAAAATCTCTCTTAAGCCACATGATTTATTTCAAGGACTTAGCCAAATCTCCATTCAAATCAAACCTAAGTCAATTGGTTTTCTCATAATCAATTTTTATCTTCAATCATCTTCCCAAATATAAATCAGATCTACATTTAAATGAGCAAAACTAAATCAAACTAAATTAAATCAAACATAGATCATTCCTAAGCAACATAAACCATTTCGATGGACTTAGCCAAACATCCACTCAATCCAAACCAAATTTAATTGATTTTATCATGAATCAATTATTACTTTAGTTATCATCCCAAATATAAATGAAATCTATAATCATCAAACAAAACCAAAATCAACATAAGTCAAACCTAACCTAACCCATTTGACTTGAAATATTCAAATGAACCAAAAATCCATTTAAACCCAAACCAATTGCAAACAAATTTAGAAATCAATCCCAAACCCATATATAAATTTAACCAAAATCATGACTCTTGAAATGTTAATAACAAATATTTGAGAAGAATATATATTAATGAAATGAATAACCAAAGTGGGTAAAATTGAGGCCTTATACTGGTTTAGAAAAATTTCTTTCCTATGAAGTTATTTATCATACATATACTTCCCTGGTTAACGAAGGCATGTACTTATTTATGTATTTTATATATGCATGTGTGTATTTAATTGGAGAATGATAATCTTCTTTTATATTTGAAAATACATGCATTCATAATTATTTAAATGATTGAATTTTTCAATCATGTGATTTGGAGCTCTCTTTCTTACGTTCTTGTATTCAAATTTACATATATTTGAATGCAATGGGTATATAGTCTAGACATCCCAGGAATACGAGGCTTTAAGTAGCCCCAAGGAGGTCATTTGATTACCTCACTTCCCTGGTTAACAACAGCACGTACCTATTTAATTTCATTCTTATGTATCTTTGTATAAAAATTTAGATAGAGCTTTAAATTTATATATACTAAATAATTCAAATCAAATGAAAAGATAAATATAAAATGTACACATACATCCATCATTTAAATACACCAAAACATGTTTCATGTATAGATATGCTAGATATTAAATCATATGCATGGTATATCTGATGGAAAGGAATGGTTTAATATATATCATGGATTAGTAATTCAATTAGATTAATTTTAAGAAGTCTTTCATATTAAATAGAGTTATTTAAAGTGAATCTAAACCTAGGATTAATTTAAAAATATGTAATAAGTCATTCACTAAAGAGACTAAAATCAAATTAATATACTTTAGAAAGTGGCTTAAGGTAGGGATGAAAGAGGGTAATCTTCTTCCTTCTCTTTATAAAACTTAATTGTCAAGTGTAGATCATATGAAATGAAATAAAATACAAACAAAAATTTACAAATTAATTAAACAATTTAAAGTGAAACAAACGTTCATAATAATTTGAATATTTTCTATACTTAGAAGAATATAACTCCTAATTTAAAGTGAAACATTATGATTGTGGCCCGATACGCAGCAGTTTTTTCCAATGTACGCAAAAACTACGGTGCCAAGCTGAAATTTTGGAGCAGCCACCTTATTTTGCATGTATCGGAGTCTACAATAAAAAATTTTAGTTATAAGAAATTTGATCAAAATCATGACTCTTGAAATGTTAATAACAAATATTTGAGAAGAATATTTATTAATGAGTTTTGTTTTGTTCAATAAAAAAATTTAGTTATAAGAAATTTAACCAAAATCATGACTCTTAAAATGTTAATAACAAATATTTGAGAAGAATATATATTAATGAAATGAATAACCAGAGTGGGTAAAATTTAGGCCTTATACTGGTTTAGAAAAATTTCTTTCCTATGAAGTTGTTTATCATACATATACTACACTCGAAGGAGTCTTGCATCTAATATGTATGCAATAAAAAATTTAGTTCTAAGAAATTTGATCAAAATCATGACTCTTGAAATGTTAATAACAAATATTTGAGAAGAATATTTATTAATGAGTTTGTTTTGTTCAATAAAAAAATTTAGTTATAATAAATTTAACCAAAATCATGACTCTTGAAATGTTAATAACAAATATTTGAGAAGAATATATATTAATGAAATGAATAACCAGAGTGCGTAAAATTGAGGCCTTATACTGGTTTAGAAAAATTTCTTTCCTTTGAAGTTGTTTATCATACATATACTTCCCTGGTTAACGAAGGCATGTACTTATTTATGTATTTTATATATGCATGTGTGTATTTAATTGGAGAATGATAATCTTCTTTATATTTGAAAATACATGCATTCATAATTATTTAAATGATTGAATTGTTCAATCATGTGATTTGGAGATTCTTTTCTTATGTTCATGTATTCAAATTTACATATATTTGAATGCAATGGGTATATAGTCTAGACATCCCAGGAATACGAGGCTTTAAGTAGCCCCAAGGAGGTCATTTGATTACTTTACTTCCCTAGTTAACAACAGCACGTACCTATTTAATTTAATTCTTATGTATCTTTGTATAAAAATTTAAATAGGGCTTTAAATTTTTATATCCTAAATAATTCAAATCAAATGGAAAGATAAATATGAAATGTACACATACATCCATCATTTAAATACACCAAAACATGTTTCATGTATAGATATAGATATTAAATCATATGCATGCTATATGTGATGGAAAGGAATGGTTTGATATATATCATTGTTAATAATTCAATTAGATTAATTTTATGAATCCTTTCATATTAAATAGAGTTATTTAAAGTGAACCTAAACCTAGGATTAATTTAAAAATATGTAATAAGTCATTCACTAAAGAGAATTAAAATCAAATTAATATACTTTAGAAAGTGGCTTAAGGTAAGGATGAAAGAGGGTCTTCTTCCTTCTCTTTATAAAACTTAGTTTTCAAGTGTAGATCATATGAAATGAAACAAAATATTAATAAAATTTACAAATTAATTAAACAATTTAAAGTGAAACCAACCTTCATAATAATTTGAATATTTTCTACACTTAGAAGAATATAACCCCTAATGCTTAGTAAGACACGCCACACAAGCCTTAACACATGCATTATAATTAAGTCATCACTTCTAGTTCTATGTTAGGACAGTACATGATGTAATGTATATTTTATTTTGTGATGTATTATTTTAGACTGGATGTTAAGGTGTATGCCTCGTTGACTAGATATTAGGCCGATGTTAGCCTAATCATGTTTTTATAGGGGGTTGTGCTTAAGGGATGCTTAGAAATAAATATCAAAGCTTTCTTTGTAGGTTTCTTAAGCCTCTAAACATGATCCAAATTAGGTACTTACCCATGTGTAGGTGCTATGTTCAAATTATAAATTTAACTACTTAAGTTGTGTGTATGTTTAGCTAACACTTATTTATAGGTGTAGTTAGATATACTTTTTCTTATTTTCAATGTAAATCTACATTAGGATTAGATGATAAATTAGGATGAGTAGTGGCTAGAAGGCTTTATCCTAGGATGCCCTATGATGCCTTTGAAGCAAGCCCATCCAAATCAAAGAAGAAAGAATCATATCATGAAAATGAAAGAATGAAGAATGAAGAATGAAGACCCCCATAATATTTAATAAAATTGTAATTATTCTTTTATATTTTGAGTTGTATAAGGGTATAGCTCAGCTACCCATCTCTTCTCTTTTTGGGTTATACAATGGCACCTGACTACACCAGCCTCTTATTCTTTCATGATAGTTATAGAAATTAATTGATGGTTTGTTTTGATTGTGTATTAGAAATTGCATCTTTTTATAGTTTCTTAAATGATTGATGCTTTAATGTGTGGCCTAGATACATTAGGCTCTTAGGATAAAATTAATTTTTTTATCCAACTAATCACTCATAACTAAATTTTAAATAATTCATAACCTCACCATAAAGCCTAGGCATTAAATAAGTAATTAAAAGATTTAGCAGCACCTTAGTTGAATGTTGTATGTCTCATAACATGCATGCATATTATTTCACTCTTGTACATAAGAGGTTTCCATCCTTGAACAATAGGGGAATGCTTGACCTATGATGGCATCCCTTATGCTGGAAAACACACCTTTCTTACTGATTTAGCCAATAACTTATTTTCATCATGCATGTAGGCATAAAATCCTAAAGTTTTTCTAAATGAAGTGTCAAATTTTAAAAAAAAATTTTAAAAAATTTTGCATTAGATTAAGTCATTATTCTTACCACTCATGCTCCCATCTCTTAGGGAGTGGGTTTAAGGACTTTTAGTTTTTTCTAAATAAATAATAGCCCAACTATCTTGCAATTTCATATGATTGGAGCACATGAATTTTAATCAAAGGAGGAGTTAGCTGGCGGCCACTCTAGGTGGCTATAAGTCCAGCAGTCGGATGGTTCATCCTCTCCTATGGAGGTGAACCTTTATGTCCACTTGTCGTGTAGATTTAAGTTGTGCTTTAGTTCTTACTAAAGCTCCCTAGATTTAGGATCCGAGGTAGCTATTTCCTTCAAGCTACAAGCATAAATACTCACCTCTTAGGCATTTCCACAATCTTGTTTTGTTGGATTATAAGCTATAGTAATCTAATAAAATTTTAACTCAAAACATATAAGTCTCTTTACTGTCAAATATATAAAACCCAATTATAGAATAGATTAGAATGCTCACTAGGCTTCTCAATATCATGAGCATTTCCTATTTCCTCCCTTTGGACTCCAAAAAAAAGAGTTCTCCTTGAACTTTCCCATTTGATTTTCTAAGTATAACCAATCATTTGATAGTCTAGCCATGAAATCTTTAGAAATGCTAATTGTCTACTTTAACCAAGAGTATTCTTATGAAATTTCATTGCCTAAGATGTAATTAACTATGGTGGATTGCTTCCATAGGGAATTTTAAAGCTTAGTTTAATATTAACCCTACTTTATTCATCCATCTAAAGCAGGGGAAAAATCTCTAGTATATTTGAAGACCCATCATGCCTTAGGAGTCCTTATTAGGTATTAGTCCATTGAAGGGTGATGCATTTATCTTTGAGATAGTATCATACCGTCATATTGATCACTTCAATAAGTATCCCCTATGATCTATGATCGTGGTGTCCCTCCACCCCACCCACACACACATATAAAATAAACACCATATGGAGTTACTTTAAAGTAATAGTCCTTATAGTGCAAAAGTTATTAATGTGTTTCTCAGTATCAATAAATTTTATTTTCCTTCTCATGATGCTTGATGAACTAAAATATATCACACATTTAATTCAATTACATCAAATATTAGTGTAGTCATCTCTAATGAATGTCTTAGTGATGAAACATCCATGGAGCTATAAACATTTTCATCATATTTGTCTTGGACATTATATTCATCTATTCTTAAATCAATGTATGTTGTATCATGCTCATCAATATGTGCTAGAAAAATTATCTTTGAATCATGATCATATTTTAACACTTGCTCTAAGGAATGGTTGGTTGACCTTAGCTACAATCTACAACTAAATTCTTTTTTAGCCCAATCGATACAAAAAATGAATGGTGTTGAATGGATATAAAAATCATATTATGTAGCAAGTTCTATGAGAGGAGTTGATGTCATAAATAATGTCCCACTAAAATAATTTACTGCCCCAACATTAAACAAAATTGGCCCTTATCAACAAATATTATTGTGTACAAAAGATCAATGAGATCTTCAAGGATGATACTTCTTAAAATTATAAATCCTATACTTTATTTCTCAATAAATGTCAAAATAACTTGGTTTTCCTTTTTTTTCTTTTTCTTTTTTTTCATCTCTGGTATAATTGAAGAATATTGATGTTTGATTCACACATAGAATGAATATGTTCTAAATATAAATAGAAGCTAGATTTGGAATAAGGATCAAATCAAATTCAATCAAATGTCAAACAACATTTTTCAACTTTATTTGAATCAAAATTAACAACCATCAAAGGAGGATAGAATAATGGTTGGATAAAGTTCAAACTTGATTTGAACATTTTTAAATTTTATTAGAAATAGGTTTAATTCAATTTGTTTGAACAATGTTGTTAACATTTGATTTAGATTTAAATCAATTCTGAACAAGTTTTGGATATGATTTGAACAACTTCTGACCATTGAACCTATGTCTTTGGCCTAAATCTAGGTTATCAAAATGACCTCAATCTCAATTTTCATATATATATATATATATATATATATATATATATATATATATATATATATATATAAAACATATACATATTTTGTTCCTCATAATTAATATATATCATATAAATTATTGAAAATCACTTTAGTCATAATATCACCATTCTTGGAAAGCCAAGAAGGTGTAAAAACAGTTGGAATACAAGGGTAGTGTGATAAAAAACTAGAAATAAATTATTAACAAGCTAGTTGGCTTATGTAAGAAGAAAAAATGAGGTTGTATGAAGACTATAACTATGTACTGGGGTGGAGAGCAGCACTAGAACAATAAGTGCTTGGCTGAACAGTGAATAGGTGTTGGTTGGGATGGGGAAAATTGTTGGAGGTTCTTCTGGTGTAGAAAACAATAAACATGAATGTGTTGGACTGAAGAAAACTACCTAAAAATAATTCGCAAAGCAAGGACAATGTCATACGACTTCGATTCAATAAAGATACAACTTCAATCGATACAAAATATCCCCAAACAATAAAAAGAAATACTCTCCCTAAATCAAAATAATAAAAAATGCACTTGAAGCACATAAAAGTATGTTTATACTAAACAAGAATAAACCCTAATTAAGAGATAAGTGAACTGGCCCTTGAAAAGCCTGAATTGTCCACATTCTGTTCAAAATGAACTAGTTTCAGATAAGTGACCTCTCCCCACTACATACAAAATTCCACATGTTGTATCAGTTCTGCTCCTAAGCCACTGTCTTCAGACTAGGGAAGCATCACCTTCATCAATTAAGGTATTTGCATTCTCATAATATGTTAAGAGTTTTGCTACATTGAAGGTGGTTGAGGTGCTGTAATCACTCAGTAGATCAATTTTGTAAGCATTATCATTCATCTCTTGATGACTCTGAATGGACCATCTGCTCTAGACTTGAACTTTTTAAATGATCTTGAGGGGAACTTCAACTTCTTCAATCTACTTTTGACTAAGTCATCTTCTTTAAGGACCTAGGCTTTCCAAGCCTTGTTTGCATGCTTCTAGTATTTAGCATTTTATTTAAAATTTTTTTCTTTTTCCTATTTATGCAAAGACTAGATTCCTTCACTTTGACCTCAACATCGACACTAAGCTCAATGGATGGAAGTACAGGAACCAACTCCAATGGAGTGAGAGGATTCTCCCATAAACTATCTCAAAAGGACTGTGACCTGTAGATTGGCTGGTGGACCTATTGTAACCAAATTCTACTTAGGGAACAATTAAATTCCACTACCTTACATTTTTTTTCCCACAAAACACATCCCCAAACTGTGATTCACCACCTTCGTATATCCATTAGTTTGAGGGTGAGCTATTGAACTAAATTAGAACTTTGTACCCAACTCACCCCTTAAAGTCCTCCCAAAATGATTAAGAAATTTCACATCTTTGTCTGAAGTGATGGTTTTAGGCACACCATAAGGATATACTATCTCTCTGAAACACAAGTCTGTAACATGTGATGCATCCATCATCTTATGGAATGGTACAAAATGTACCATCTTGAAGAAACAGTTTACTATCGTCATACTAGAATAATTTCCCTATTGGTTAAGTAGAAGACCATCAACAAAGTCCATGCTCACATCCACCAAAGATGACTTAGAAATATGAAGTAGAGTGTAGAGATTTGTATTCTCAACTAGGTGGCATACTCTGCACTAACGAATATGTCTCTCCACATCTCAAACTATCATGGCCCAATAGAAGCTCTCCTTCATGAAGAAAAGATTTTTATCTTTTCCATAGTGTCATGTCATCCCACCATTGTGATATTCCTGTAGAATAGCCTCTCTGAGTGAGCTCCTAGGAATGCGCAACCAATTCTGGAAGAATAATTATCAAACATGGAACTACTTATACGATCTATCTTAGTAATGAGCCTAAATGTCCTAAAAATTCTCGTCAATTGTATGTGTCCTTCAATATTTCAAAACCTACAACCTTAGACTACACTGTAGTGATCAATAAATGTCACAGTCTCAAAGTATTTAATACATTGTTCTAACTTCATAACTTACGCTTAAGCAGAAACTAAAAGAATGATATGAACTCCACCCAAGATGTGTGTCTATCCTTTAGTTTACTCTATCTATTTAAGAATCTCAAAACTTATGATCGATGTAGAGAATGAACTCATTAGTAAGCAGGTAGTGGCTTCTGAGGGCTCTTATTATAGCATAGAAATCCTTGTCATAAGTTGAGTACTTTCTCCCAAAATTATTCAACTTTTCATTAAAGTAAGCAATGGGATGTCCACCCTAACTTAGTATAGCTCAAATCTCAATGTTGAAGGCGTCATACTCCACCCTAAATACTTGGTTGAAATTAGGCAAAGCTAGAATAGACGCCCAAGTAACTCATTATTTCAATGCCTTAAAGGTAGCTTGTGCTTCATTGAACTATGAAAACTTTTTATTCTTCAATAGGTTCATCAGGTTGGTATTATAGAACAAAAGTTCTTGATGAATCTCTTGTAAAAGGATGTCAATCTAAGAAATTAACATACTTGAATAAATAACTATATGTTAGGCCAGCTCATAAAAGCGTCCACCTTTGAGGGATCCATCTTAATATGAGAAGTAAAATTATACCTAAAAGAATTTCTAAGGAAGAGACACTTCTTTGGTTGGACATATAGCTTCTCTCTAATTTCAAAAGCTATATAAATGCTTTAGGTGATCATCATTAGAATAATTGTACAACAAAATATCATCAAAGTAGACAACTATAAATTTTTTTAATGAATGCTCTAAAAATATAGGTTAAATAGCCACAGGAAAATGCTTAGAGCATTCAATAAGCCAGAAGACATAACTGTCCAGTCATATAACCTATATCTTGAAAGTTATCTTTCATTTGCCTTCAAGCCTCATCCTGCTATAATGGTAGCCGATGGGTAAATCAATCTTAGAGAAGGTAGTCACACGATGAAGCTGATCTAATAATTCATCTAAGCAGGGAATCAAAAACTAGTACTAGTGATTTTGTTCACATCCCTAATGTCAATGTGCATGCACTAAGAACTATCCTTCTTGAGTATAATAAGACAATAGATCTTATTCATGCACCAATCTCTAGAAATCAAAACACTATTAAACTTGCTCATTAATAGGATGAGATGACAAATTTTAGACTTCTAGTTGATGATGTTGCGCCAATAGTAATCTTGATTGATACTAACACTGATTATGAGGACATTATTCAGCATGAAGAAGAGGACATCGAGGATGATGACAAAAAAGAGACTATAAATTCAACTTTTAGTGATTCATTGGAGTAAAATATCTACATATGCATTAAATGGCACATATCTTTTCATTTAATACATAGATGTACATTATCTTTTTTTAATATAAGCATTAAAAGTAAGAGTTTGTAGTTACATATTATCATTTTTACATACTTTAGTTGCACACTATTTGATAGCATATATTGTAATAACACACTTTTTTTTATTTTTTTTTTTTATATATTGTTCTTTTACATACTTTAGTTTCACACTATTTTTTTTAAATAATATATGCCACTTTTTTTTATATTATGCTTGTGCCCTGTTTTTAGATATTGTTCTTACATACTTTAGTTGCACATTACTTCATATTATTCTTATACATACTTTAGTTTATTACTTAGTTTTATTTTTGATAGATCTATTAGTTGCATTTTTTTTGTAACAGATGATATAAGGTGGTGGTGATGATGTTCCACGATGATCAATTATGAGCATCTTTAGGAGAAAGAAGAAGATTGTGTCCCGACTGAGTCTTCAGGCTACCAAGACGATCAACACCATGACATCCATTTCGACCTTGCCACCTCGAACTTCTGGACCTATCCATACATGCACCTACCACTCTCCTGAGCTTGTTGATACCACACTATTTTACCCATATCGAGCACACATTGGTCAAAGGGAGCCCAAGTTTCATCATATGCCGCTAGATCAGATCGATCCATCTACGCCAACTGAAGGTAGCTGAGATGCTGATGATATGCACATTTATTAAGCCAGAGGGTGACAAGTAAGTTTATCTTTAAACTTTAATTTTAAATTTTTTTGGTGCTAATCATAATTATATTTTTCAGGTACAATCATTCCAAAGAAGTCATACATAAAATTAGAGACAAAATAAGGAGTAAATTTGATGCTCCTTATATTTCATGGAAGAAAGTACCAGTTGAAGTGCGAGACATGTGATTCAGAGAATTTGAGGTATTATCATAACACTTTATACATATCTAATATATTATATTATACTAAAGCACTACTGATCATCATTAATGTGCTTTATTTAATAAAAAGATTTTAGGTGGCTATTGGAGCATAGCCAGAACATCAAAAGAAATTTTAAGCCTAAAAGCGCAGCACGTTTATGCGATATGTTCATAGACATAAGAAAGTCTGAGTGAAGGGTGGTTTGGATTAGAGAGGATGTGTGGGCTAATCTCTACAAAGCCTTCGCCTCTCCAGATTATGTTCATAAGATAGACTAGGCTAAACAAAATTGAGCATCTGATTATGTGGACATGGGAAACTCTCTACATACTATAGGCTCAATTACACACACCAAGAATAAGTGAACGATGGTTAGTCATTCATTATTTATAGTAATTAAATTTATAATCAAACTTAATTAATTTTATTGAAATAATTATAATAAAACTTCTTAGAAGGGAGTCCACTGAGTTAATGTTTGATCATGGAGAGCTTACATAAGTTAACTTTTTTTTTAATTACAATTTTGTTAAAAATATGTTTTCTTTAAATAACATATAATTTCTCACAAAATAATTATATATAGATGAAGGAGGTTGTTAGTCAGAGCTGTACTAGTGCAGGGAGTTTTAGTAGATAGTCAGAGTATGACATTTAGAAAGAGGATGTTGGAGGTAAGAAAAAAAGGAATGATGTAGACTCATAGCAGTTAGCATATGATGCATGCTAGTCATTCTCTAAAATGAATAGTGATTCAATCAAAGAGTTAGTTTGTGGTGAAAAATTCCTATAGAGGAGTCGCCTTTCAAAATCTATAGAGAGAAATGAAAGAGGACAAGACTAAAAATTCATCCTTTTAGGATGCCATGCAGATCCTCAGATGTACTTATTCAGGTGATCAGATACGTCATCAAAGAAATAGTGTGCTATCTCAAAAGATAGAAGTCACTACCCTTTAATGGAACCAATCACCTCAATAAGGACTCCTAAGGATGATGGTGATATGTACCAGAGATTCTTCCCCTACTTTACATGGAAAAGTAAAGCATGCTTTATTTTAAATTATGCTCATCAAGTTCCCTACAGGCAAGCCCCATAATTAAATTACATCTAAGAGCGAGATCCCTGAAAACTCTCAATTAAGGTAAATGGTCATTGTCTTTGAAGATTTCAATAGAAAGACTATCAATCGACGCATTTTGAAAGATCAAATGGGATGGATTAAAAGAGGGAGTTATTATCGAAGCCAAAATGGAAGATAAGTAGGAAATGCCCCTGATGCTAGGAAACCTAGCGAGCATCTCAAACTATCTTATAATTGGATTTTATATTTTAGAAATTAATTTAGTTCGTTTGAGTTAGATTTTTCATTAGAAATTTAGGACTTAAGATTCCTTAATACAAGATTAAGGAAATGTCTAAGAGGTGAGGATATGTTTATGGCCCACAAAGGGAAGAAGCAATCTCAGAACCTAAATCTAAGGAACTTCGATGAGGGCCGGAAGCATAACCTAAATTTAAGACAAAAATGAGTAATTGGTTTGCCTCCACAAGAGGATAAACCACCCTGACTTACAACCGCCTGGGGTGGCCACCGCCTAACTCCTCCTATGATTTTAAATTCATGAAGGTAAGTCTTTATGCTTATGTAAGATGTCTATGATGTTATTTATTAGAAAGAGACTAAGTCCTTAAACTCACTCCCTAAAGAGACCAGATCATGTAAAGTGACATGCTTCAAATGACCTAAATCTAATGCATTTCAAATTTCATTTTTATTTTCATTTTGGGCAATTATTTTTGACTCTGGCTAATAGGATTTTTATGATTAATGCATGAGAAAGAAGATTATTGGCCAAAATCAGCGAGAAGAGAGGAGGTGAGTTTCCACCACGACACTCAAATGTCAAGTCGAGTTCTCTGCAAAGATGAAAGCCCTCCAATCAAGAGTGAAATAAGATACATTTGTGCATGATATTATAAAGAAATTTTTATCTAGCTAAGGGGTTGTTAATTCTTTTATCATGATTTTAATCCTAAGCTTTAGGTGAGGTTATGAGTTATTTTAATTTTAATTTGAGTTGTTAAGTAGGGTAAAAGATTTATTTTTCCTAAAGAGCCTAATCCTCATCCAGGCCATACATAAAGCAAGAAAGAAACTAGGAAAAGCATGCCACTTAATGCAAAATCTAAACAAATTATCAAACAATTTATAAAGCTAATCGCAAAAATAATAAATGGCTTTTTTGGTCGGGCACCACCGCACAAACCAAAAAATATCAAATGTGGGTAGCTGAGCTCTACCCTTATGCAACCCGGATTACAAATGAATATTACAATGAAGCAAAGGAATTCATTATTATTAAGGGTTTTCAAGCTTTATTCTTCTTTCTTCTTTCTTCTTTCTTTCTTCTTCTTTTCTTCTTTCTTTCTTTGGAAGGTGGATCCAAGGCTTTCACATGGTGCATAAGATAGGATCTTATGATCAATGCTTATCCTAATCCCCATAATAAATCATTCTAAAATCCTAATTATACAAATTTTTACATGAAAAGGAAAAGTGGAAATCTAGCTAACACCCATAAACCAAAGGTTAGCTAAAACACACCACACAAATCCCAAACATGTATATTAGACTTATCACCCCACACATGGGTGACTAAGTCCACCTCGCCTATGGATTATGCTTAGGGGCATAAAGCACCTGCAAGCAAAAGCATTTATATTTTTATTTATGATAGCACCCCTTAAGCACAATCCCCTACATAAAAGAATAGTTAGACTAAGAATGTCCTACCATTCATTCTATGAGCATACACCCTAACATCTAGTCTAAAACATATATCACAAAATAAAACATAACATCAAACCATGCACCGACCAAACCCAAGCCTAGAAGTGGTGACTTAGGCTAATGTGTGTGTGCTTTCAAGGCTTGTATGGTATGCTTAGCTTAGGACTTTCGGTTCAAATTTTCTAAGTGTGAAGAACATGTTCAACTTAGAGGGGGGTTTTATTTAAGTTGTTTAAGTTTGAGTTGGTTTTATTTCATGTTTTGATTTGGTTTGAGTTGATCCTACAATTAATTACTAAGTTATGAAGAGAGGGAAAGAGAAGATAACTTCTCTTTCCTTCCCTATCCTTAAGTAATTTGTAAAGTAGGTTCACATTTTTAGTTCATTTAGGTGAATGTTTTGATTACATGTTTTAATCAATTCTAAGTTTAGATAAACTCTAAACAAACCTATCCAAAAAGAAAGGCATTTTAAGATTAAGAAAACTGAGTCAAAATTCACATAACACACATTACTTCATTTCTTTCCCCCAACATATATAACATGCATATGGATGGACCCTAAGCATATCTATACATGCAAATGAGAGTAGTTAACACACTTTATGATGCATTCTAAGTAATCCATTTAAGAAAATTTAGAAGTTGAATATGCATGATTTTTCTTAAGTAGAAAATATTTTCCTTATCCAAAATTTCACATACATACATGAAAGTATGAAAGGCATAAGTGAGTACATTATTAACTGAGGTGTAAGGTACAAGACACTTATTTAAAGCCTCGCAACCTCGGGGTTGTCTAGACTAATATACCACTTTCCTTAAATACAAACATGCATATAAAAGAAATGAAATAGAAAAGGAAAATGCAAAAGTTGTTTAATGGATTCATTTTTTTATGTAATTTATGTATGCAAGTGTAGGTAACCTTTCTTAGATGGTAGCATATGGATGAATAGGATATGGAATTAGGTGAGCATTATGTGCTTTTCAAATGAACCTTATGTCTCACTAAAATTCTTATTCAAAGCTATACCAACATAGGAAAGAAAGAAAACCTATACTAAGCATACCTTTTATAATTAATCACATGCAAGCTTATAATTAAGATATGAATAGCACACTTTCAGATTTGGTATTTAATTTATGTATTTTTGAAAATAATTTGGATTTAGTAGTGATAATAGCCACTCATATTTTACTTTAGCCAACACATGCACATTTGACATAAAGTAAACCATTTCATTTTAAATTTTGAAAAATGAAATTATGAATGCATGAAATCACATGGAATACAACTTAACATGTTGGGGAAAGACCCAAAGTAATTAAAGCATGTAAACAAACTCACCTTACTTAAATCCTAAAGACATTCTTAAGGAATAAGAAATTTTAGAATAAATCAAAGTGAATTTCAAAGTGATTTTTTTTAGTTTAAAGTTTGATTAAATTTTGAAAAGTTGAGATGATTTTGCTATTCCTAACCCATTCCCATATATGTTTTGTAATTTTGATTAATTTTTAGATAATTAGATCCATTTTTATGAGTTGATTAGGTTAAAATATGCATTAAGTGACTTAATTAACCCTTACCTACACCACCTTAGAAGAATTAACTAAATAATTATGAGCCAATACTATGACATAAAACCCACAAGAAATTTAAATTTGCAATGCACCTAATAATGAAAAGACCTAATGCAATTTGGCTCACAATTAAAAGTTAATTAAACTAAGGGGTTTAGCTTAAGTACTTTCAAAAATACCCTTTCGTACTTATGAAAGGGGTTTTAATTTCCTTAATTGAACATACACTAAAAATCTACCCAAGGTAGATTAATTAAGTTCTAAACTTTTAGAATTTTTGAAAATTGATTAAGGGGTTAATTAATGAATTAACTCTTAATTAAGAGGAGATTAAGGAGAGAATAGGGGGTTTAGGGAATAGCTTGGGGAAATGCCCCAAAATTATTTCATAAACCTCCCACTTAATGGATCTGATCTTAATCAACCTAATCATAGGGTAAAGCCACTAATCACACCTTAATTACTTTTAATTATATGAAAAGGGCAATTAGGGAATGAAATAGCAACTTCCCCAAATTGAGCCCTCAATAAACCTCAAAAAAAATTAGGGGAGGTAGAGGTCATCCCCTTAAATGAACCCTAGAAATTTGAGATTAATTGATGACCTAATTAAAGGATAATTAGCTAATTAAGATTCCCAAAGAAGTCCAAATTAGAAAAGGGTAATTCAAAATCCATTGAAAATTTTTAAAATATTCTAGATGAAATTATCTTTCATAGCCATGACTAATAATTAGCGGTGGTCGCAGACACTTTACACATCACGGTGAGGGTATGACTTAAATCACATCCCAAATGGCGATGACGGTAACGCTAATATATTAAGTCGATCAAAGATCAGACGACTAAGGATTCACCCGTGATTTTAAAAGGTAATTAATTTCTAAAATGTGCTAAATAATCTCAGCCATACATCTAAAATAAGTGGATGGATGAATGAGATGAGCCAACTTCATCCCTGAGGATCAATGGAGACCGCCCATGATCTAAGGGGATATCCGAGCCCTATCTAGCATAGAATCATATAAAAATCAACCCACACCATCTAAGCATAATTACCAACCTATCCAACGGTTCATTCACATGCCATGAATATTTCTTTCACAAAGGACCAACATCCTCTAATCTACGTGGTCAAAAAATCACATACCTCGCCAAAGGTGATCACCGATGCTCAAGATCGATGAGGTAGCTTCGTCTGGTGGAGACAAAGCTATGTTAAAATTCCTAGGCCTTGGGATTGATTGGATCAATGGGTGGATCAACTCCTCTTCAAGATCCTTGTAGCTTTGATTGAATTGAGCTCTTCCTTGCCACTAGAACTTCAGAGAAAGCTTAGGCCAATTTAACTTAGCTCCTAGATCAAGTGCGCAAGAGGAATTGGAAGGAGATCAAGTGTAGAGGAAGTTAGCTATTGGTTTGAGCTCCCCTCATTTTGCACTATGCAAAATTGAAGAATGGGGAATTCAAATCCTCTCTCAATACCTTGGGAATGCTCTCTGATGATTGCTAAGGGTTCTTAGGCTCCAATCAATAGTGAGTGCATTGAAATTTCATTGAATTAGGAGAGTATATCTCCCCCTATGGCAATCGGACGGCCAAGCATAAGCTTGCCATTTTGATCCAATTGCTGAGATTGGAGAGGTTGTTTTGATGGTTTTGAGGGTGCACATGGTCGATTTGATCCCTTAAGTGGATTGCCAACTTTCCATGTGCTGAATTTGAGCTTATGATGGAATTTGAAAACTCAATTTCAAACTATGTGGTCGGGTTTGGTATATGGGCCAAATGGGCTAATCCAAATCCATTGGGTTGGGTGCACCACTCATCACTAAGTCCCCTTCAGCTTTTAGAAAAGCCTCAAGTGATTGTGAAGAGGGTATGACCAAAATACCCATGGGCTAGCCAAAATTTGTTCTATGGCCTAGGGGTAAAATGGTCATTTTGCTATTTTCCACTTTGTATGTTGGTATGTAGAAACTAGGTTTGACAAGTTTCATTGGATTTGGAATCCATTTGATAGGGTTTGGCTCATGTTGACCCATTTAGGTCAAAATGGATCAACTTGGGTCAAGTTGACCAAGGTCAAATTGGGTCATCAAGTTCATATGACCATTTGAAATGTTTTAGTTGCTTTGGTTTGATTCAATTTGGTATAAATTTGGTTTTGGCTCATATGACTTCCTTTAAAGTTGACTATTGACAATTTGACCTATTTCGGAGTTTAGGAGTATATGGAGTGGATTGGTTTGTTTCCAATCAATTTGGGTTAAGTTCAATTTTGGCTCAACATGACCCCTAGGTTGGGACTAAGGTCAATTGCGGTCAAGTTGAATTGAGGCTTTGGTCAAGTTCCACAAGTGATTTGGATGGACGATCCATTGATCAATCAATTTGGCTTAGATTGTTTTGGCACATTTTGACCCTTTAGGTCAAAATGGGTCAAGTTGACCAAATGGGCTAGTTAGGCTTAAAGGTTGACTTGGTCAAGTTCAAACATAGGTCATGAGTGAACTTGGATCAATGGTTTCAATCAATTTGTCCTATAGTAGATTTTGGCTATGTTAGGTTTCATTTTGGGTGTTACGTGTTGACTTGGTCAACCCTTAGGTTTGACTTGGTTTGACCCAATTTGATTGATTGATCATCCCATGATGATTGTTGATCATGATGAGAGGGATATATGAGTTTGGTTCAATCCTTAGGATCAAAAGTTAGCTCATAAGGGTACTTTAGGTCACTTTGGGTCAAGTGAGCCTAAGTGAGTCAAATGGCTTGGCCAAAGCTTGATTTGAAATTGGTTGATCTTGTATATGGACTTATGATTGAAATATAAATCCATTTACAAGAGATTTGGAGTCAAATAGATTTTGATCCATTTGAAAATTTCATATTCAAAGGAAGAATATGAAGGGGTTTTGAGTTTGATTATTTGATTGAAATTTGGATTTATATATGAGCTCATGATTGTAGGGTTGATTGAACCATGAGAGAAAATTAAGAGTTTGGCTTGATTTGAAAAGAATTTGGCTAAGTTCAAGATTTTGACTTGAAAGGCTTAGATTGGATTTTGAGTTGATTTGAGTTTGATTTTTGGAATTTATTCTGATTGTTTGAATTTATATTTCATTATATATGTGAATATAAATGAGAATATAAATGAATCATAAGAAAATTTAAAAGATTTGAAGTGGTTTAAACATGATGATTTAAAGTTAAATCCATTAAAGGGATTTAAAGGATTTAATGCAATTTTTAATTAAAATTTAATTTTGAATTGGATTTGATTGATTTACATTTATATTTCATTTATATATGAGAATATAAATGAGGATATAAATAAATTTTGAGAAAATCCCATGAGTTTGAATAGGTTTGGTCAAGGTTTAGGATTGATCCATTAAAGGGAATTTCAAGGATTTTAAATTTGGAATTTAAATTTTGGATTGGATTTGATTGATTTATATTAACATTTAATTTATATATGAGAATATAAATACGTTTTGAGAAAATCCCAAGAATTTGAATAGATTTGATCAAGGTTTAGGATTGATTTTGGCTAAGTCCTTTAATGGAAAATTAAAGGGACTTAAAAAAAATTTCATGAATTGATTTGGAATTTTGATTTTAGTTGGATTAATTTGGATTTAATTTTCATTTATATATATGAATATAAATGAGAACCTAAATGGATTATGAGAAAATCTCAAAGGTTTGAATATGTTTGAATCATGATTTTGGTTAAGTCCTTAAGGAAAAATTAAGGATTTAGCTAAAATTTGGGCTTAGGAATTTTTGATGGATTTTTTATCATGGGTTTCAATCATAGATTTCAATCATGAATTTCAATCATATGGAGTTGATTTGAGTCATGAAAAATTAAATAGAATTGATTTGGAGTTTGACTTGAAAGAAGGAAGGTAAGGAATGGTTGGCTAAGGAAGTTTTCCTAACACCCTAAGGCATGACCTATTCCTATGGCTAACTCTTCTAAGTCTTCTGTAGGTAGAGTGTCCACCTAATCACTAGATGTGTCTTAAGGCTAAGGAACTCTTAAAGCCTAAGAGAAGTCCTATGTCTAAGATGGAGGGGTTGAGAGCTCACTCTAAAATTGAGGTCAACAAAAGATTTGATCAAAGAGTTAGTTAAATTTAGGTCGCCAAAAAAATCTGTGGTGAAAATTTCCTATAGAGGAGTAACCTTCCAAAATCTGTGAAGAGAAATGAAAGAGGACAAGACTATAAAAATTCATCTTTAGACATGAGATCCATGGATGTACTTATTCGGGTGATCGGATATGTCATCAAGAAAATAGTGTATTATCTAGATAGACATAAGTCACTACCCTTTAATGGAACCAATCACCTCAATAAGGACTCCTAAAGATGATGGGTCTGCATATGTACTAGAGATTCTTCCCCTACTTTACATGAAAAAGTAAAGCTTTATTTTAATCAGTTTACATCCAATCATAGTTAATTACATCCAAGGATAGGATCCCTTAGGAAAACTCGATTAAGGTAAATGATTATTGTCTTTGAAGATTTCAATAGGAAAGACTATCAATCGATTAGTTCATTTTTGAAAGATCAAATGGGATTGATCAAAAGAGGGAGTTATTATCGAAGCCAAAATAAAAGATAAGTAGGAAATGCCCCCGATGCTAGGAAATCTAACGACTATCTCAAACTATCCTATAATTGGGCTTTACATTTTAGAAATTGATTCAATTCATTTGAGTTAGATTTTTTATTAGAAATTTAGGACTTAAGATTCCTTAATATTTGTTAAGTGAAGTTTCTAAATCCCCAAAATTAAAAATTTTCTAAACACATTTGAAACCTCATTTAACATACTCAGATTTGTTAAGTGAAGTTTCCAAATCTCAAAATAAAAAATTTTCAAAGCACATTTTGGAACCTCAAATTAACATACTCAAATTTGTTAAGTAAAATTTCCAAATCCAAAATCAAAATTAGCAATCATATTTCAAAAATTCTAAACACATCTTGGAACTTCATTTAACATAATCAAATTTCTTAAGTGAAGTCTCCAAATCCAAAAAAAAAATTCTAAAAATTTCTAAACATATTTTGGAACTTCATTTAACATACTCAAATTTGTTAAGTGAAGTCTCCAAATCCAAAAATTTCAAAAATTTCTAAACACATTTTGGAACTTCATTTAACATACTCAAATTTGTTAAGTGAAGTCTCCATATCCCAAAATCAAAATTTTCAAACACACATTTTGAATCTCACTTAACATACCCAAACTTGTTAAGTGAAGTCTCCAAATCCAAAAAATTTAAAATTTTCAAACAACATTTGGAACTTCATTTAACATACTCAAATTTGTTAAGAGAAGTCTCCAAATTCAAAATCCCACAAAATTTTTCAAAACACACTTTGAAATTTCATTTAGCATAATCAAGTTTGCTAAGTAAAGTTTCCAAATCCAAAATCAAAATCAATAATCATAATTCAAAACTTTCAAACATATTTGGAACTTCATTTAACATACCTAAGTTTGTTAAGTAAAGTTTCCAAATCCAAAATTCAAAACTTTTCAAAACATATTTTGGAACTTCACCTAGCATACTCAAATTTGCTAAGTAAAGTTTCCAAAGTCAAAACAAAAAAAAATGTTCAAACACCTTTGGAACTTCCTCCCTTAGCATACAAAATTTACTAAGGAGAAGTTTCCATTTTCAAAACCAAAAATGAAATCAAAATTTTAAACACACCATTTGGAATTTCAATTAGCATACTCAAATTTGCTAAATGAAATTTTCATTTCACAAAACTAAGTGGGATTTCACCTTTAGCATACCAAATTTGCTAAAGTTAAATTTCCACTTTCAAAACATCAAAAAACAAAATGAAGCACCTTTGGATCCCCTCATACCAAATTTGTTAAGGGTCCTACCCTTTTCAAAAATCAAAACATTCCAAATGAATGAAACACTTAGGATTTTCTTAGCATACCTAAATTTCCTAAGAATCCTATTTTCAAAAATTAAACAAAACACACTTGGTTTACCCACTTAGCATATCTAAATTTGTTAAGTGGGAATTCCAAATTTTCAAAAAATCTAAACATCAAAACAAAAAATGAAGCACTTAGGATTTTCTTAGCATACCTAAATTTGCTAAGAATCTTCTTTTCAAAAATCAAACAAAACACACTTGGTTTCTCCACTTAGGATACCCAAATTTGTTAAGTGAGAATTCTAAATTTTCAAAAAATCTAAACATCAAAACAAAAATGAAATACTTAGGATTTTCTTAGCATACCTAAATTTGCTAAGAATCCTATTTTCAAAAATCAAACACACTTGGATCCTTCTTTTAGCATACCTAAATTTGCTAAGTAAGAATTCCAAATTTTCCAAAATCAAAACAAATTCACTTTTACTTCACTTAGCATACCTAAATTTGCTAAGTAAATAAAATTTCAAAATTAAACAAAATAAAATCATTTGACCCTTACTTTAACATACCCAAATTTGTTAAAAGGAAGGGTCCTCAAATTACAAATTCAAATTCAAAATAATAATGAACCTATGGAAGCATCCTATCAAAAATTTTGAATCCATATTTTACCTAAATTTGTTGAAATTTGGATTCATATTCAAATTCCTCTTTCAATCAATCTCTTCAAATCTATTTGAACCCCACTTAACACTTCCAAGTTGTTGGATATAGGTTCAAATTTTCAAAATTCAAAAATTCAAAATCTATGGAGATAGAAAACTGATACAAGTTCATTTCTCATTGCAGATCCTTTCACCAATACGCAAGCTGTACTACAGTATGCAATGAAATTTGTCTTTACTTTCCCTCAGGGTATGGATCTAGCCTTAGATCATGCTGACTTCCTTGCTTAGACCATACCCACTTGATCCATTTTGGCCAGGGATTTGAGGGGGCCAAGATCACTTGTGAGGGCATTCCCCTCACCACAGTCAGCAGAAAGAAGGTGACCGGGCAAAAGTCGGTCATCAGGATAGACCTACCATCTGATTCGGATGTATCCTCACTGAAGAGGAAAGCTATGGTAGTACCACAGACTTCAACTATTGCAGTTCCTGCAGTACCAGTTCCAATTGAAGTTCACCCTAGAGTTGCCCATTGCCCTGAGTAGCACCCACCATCTATACCCCAAGGGTAAAGCTCCCTTGGTTTCTGGCTTGCCTCCCCACATTTGAGTATGCTCCTCCTCTCATCCTACTGCACCAAAGATAGAATAATAACCATATGGTCAAAGCTTCCACACTCGGATAGTGAGAGCATGGTAGCTGACCCATGGATGAGTCTCCCATGATCACTTCACCACCGGTTACGAAAACTAGTTTCATCCTCTTGGGATCAGAGAGGATGCTGAGGATTTCATCGCCTCCTCTAGTGGTGCCCGAAGCAATTTCTAGAGTAAGAGGTCATACGACCTCCAATCTCTACACCGGGTGGAGCACACGACTGGGTCTAGTTTTGACCTTTGATCTATTATCCCCCGCAAGGGGAGATAGATTCATCAGAGAGTGAGGCCCATACATCATGAGAGCGAAGGTTCGGTTCATCCCAACCTTCTACTTTGGTTGATTTTCAGCTTCTACCCAGACCATCGAAGTATTCTCTCACGGGACCACAGAGAGGGTAGCATAGAGAGGTGGTATCCACCCCACCGCTTCACCCCTCGCCATCGCCATGTGTTTCACAGATCACCCATTCCATCTACCATGAAGCCACATCGGGAAAAGTATCCCATTGGTGATGACTACGAGGATCCTACCTCCTCCACCACCCATTGTGGTAGTTGAGCTCTCCCTTTGACCCCAGGTGGTGGTAGAAGGAGTACACCATCGATTCCCTTCACCAACCCCTTTCCGATGCGAGATGGTTATCAGATATTCTAGATGACAATTTCAAAGGTGAGGATCATCCTGGATTGCTACCCCTATTGCAACATGAACTATCATTCTTAGTGAGTAGTACGCACAAGATAACTCGATGGTGTGAGGTTCATGATTAAACTACCCCAAACTATTTGTACCGAAGTTATCGATCCTCGAGTGAGATAGTTGCACATTATTTTATGGAAAAGAAGGAGATCTTGGGGTACATATGCGATGAAGAGAAAGTTAGCCGATCCCAAAGATGACTTGGGGGATAGCGGCATGGTCGACACTAGGTTCTCTTCTTAGGGAGAAGCCATGGAAGGTGATGAGGTTGATCAAGGAGACACCGCAGAATCAACCCATCACCTCCGTAGTTAAGATAGAAAGACGATGATTGATGGGATGGCAGCTTGAGACTTATTAAGCGTGCTTAAGTAAGCCTCCATCCTAGTACCCGATGTCACCTGATAGTGCATGTCTTAGACCTAACAAGACTCTACCTCCGCTGAGCAAGCAAAGCACTATAGGAAGGTAATGAAAGTACTTCCATACATGAAAAAGATCTAAAATCCATGGTTGAGTAGAAAGTGAGGGAAGGTTTGGCTCAAGCTCGGGGAGGATCATTGGGTCCAAATGGTAGACCCTACCCAGAGGAATTCAATGTCATCTAGTATCCCAAGGGTTTCGTGCCTCCTTCCTTCAAAAGCTTCGATGGCAGTAGGAATATGAGACAGCATATAGCTCTCTTCAGGGCTAGTTGTTGTAACGCAGGTGGCAATGATGCTTTACTCTTTAGACTCTTTATCGATTAAAGGTGTATCGCTTTTGATTGGTATCAACCAATAGTTCAATAAAGATATTCCGAAGAGCAACTCTTCATCAAGAGATTTATTGGAGCTCAACAAAGGGTTCAGAGGTGATCTTGTAGCAACAACACTGGTGAGTCACTTGTTGATTATATTCTTCGATGGCGTAACCTGAGTATGAAGTGTGAACCATAACTATCTGAATAGCATGCCATTGAGATTCTCTTGAAGAATATCCATGGCTCAGTCGCCTTCATGCTTAAGGGCTTCACCATAAAGATATTTGAGAAGTTAATCAACAAGGCAGATAGTCTACAAGGAGAGGCCAAACAGTTGTCTTTTCCAGATTAGTTTCCAAAGAAAAAATCCCAGAAGGTCTATGAAAAGAAACTGAGCAAGAGGGAGTTGATGGGGGAAGTAGCTAGAGATCACAAAAGACCATGACTTGAGCCTCCACCTCCTTTGCACCACCAGGCACAGCCTCATATAGCCTCCACTGCACCCACCATAGCCAACCCACCGAAGTGACATGCATCCCGCCACCAAATAGTTATGGTCCACCTACTCTTTTAGATAAGTTAAATAAACCTTATTCTTTTAAGAGGGCGGTAATCAGGAAGATCTTTAAGAACCTCTTAAAGAACTTGATTTTCAGCAACCCGAGCCTAAAAGATCGAAAGAAGTAGGCAAAAGTCATGATCCAAACTTTTGCCCTTACCACTATATGATAGGCCACATTTTGGAGGATTGTTTCACATTCAAGGACTGGCTTGAACATAGTTTCAAGACCGGTGTTGTAGCTATCCTAAAGGAATACCATGTGAAACAACCTTTCAGTTCCATTAGGATAATCTTTAGGGATACATGTGATCCTACCAAAACAAAAGAAGGTTGGGACATCTCCTTGCCTAAAACCTCTAAGAAAATCATTCATAAGATCAAGAAGCTTTCCTGGTGCTGAGTCAAACCTCCAACACCAAGGAAGGTTTGCAAGTTGCTGCCAACTCTAGAAAGTGGAAGCTCAGCAATAAAAGATGTGTTGGCCTAGATAGCCCTTAGCATAGCCACGATCGCGTGTCAGCCTCCAACATTCGCAGCTTCCACATCTAACTTCCTCCATTTCAGCTCTTCTATTTCTTCTACTAGTAGAACTCTTGTATCGTGGATAAGGGCATCAAATCCCTTACTCCACTCACTCAACTTGACTTCTACTTTGTACCTCCAAATACTTTCTAAGAAATTAAAGAATAAAGCTAATTGAATTACATTGTCTCTTGATGAGTTATCTTCTTCTATTCCTAATGATAACTCTTCAAGTCTAAATAACTATAACAATTTGATCTTCCTCTTCCGATTGAGTTAAACTTTCCAACTCAAATACTATGGTTCACCTCTTGAGATAGACTTGGAATCATCATCAAGGTCCCATAGGAGAAGTTGTAGGTGAGCTTGAAGTGCAGGTAGAACCTCCCACCACCTTACCTCAAGAGATCACCGAAGTCAACCTCTGTAGTGGCAAGGTTCTACCTCCTAGGATAGCACCTCAAAATGAGGAAACAAGTCATTGATCAAGATCAAAGCCCTTCAGATGCTGGATATGCTTATGAAGATCAAGGTGGACTACAATGTCCTTTCTCATCTAAGAAAGTCATCTGCAAAGCATACATATGATGCCCTTGTCTTATCCAAAGAGATGAGAAAATCACTAATCAAGGCTCTCCTTGATCGAAATATGCTTAGCATTGTTATAGTGAGGAAGCACATTATGCAAAAGAAGCCCAAGGGATCACCTTCATAGATGAAGACCTTCTTTTGGGGGACTTGGAGCACAACCATCCCCTATACATCACAGTTGACATGGACAAGTTCAGACTCACCAGGGTTCTCATGGATTCAAGTGCATTAGTGAACATTACGAGTCTAAAGACCCTTACCTATTTAAGGATCAACATCTCTGCACTCTGAGGAGATAAGATGATGTTGAGAGGATTCAATGAACAATGTGAGCGGGCTTTAGGTTCTATATTGTTACCATTGGAGATCTGTGAGTGGAAGATTGAAGCCAAGTTCTACATCATTGATTTGAATACTTCATTCACTACTTTGCTTGGTAGGCCTTGGACACATCAATAAAGATCGTTCCATCCTCCCTTCATCTGCATCAAGTTCAAAAGATGGGATTGAATACCATGTCAACGGAGATGAAAAGCCATTTTCAGTTAGAGAGGTTGAGATTTATGAGGATGCAACCTACTATCTTCCTCAAAACACCCTTTCTAATGAACTTGGATAATATTCAAATGCAAAAAATAAAAGAAAAGAAAATGAAGAAAAAGAAAAGCCAAAAGAAAAAGAAAAGAAAAATAAAAGTCCAAGTACACAAGAAAGGGGAAATGAAGAAGAAATAGATCAGCATATCACATTCCACCCACAGTTCATTCCATCATATGGACATGTGGGTAGGATGGCTCAACCTCCACCAGTAGAGGCAGAGAAATAAAGGCGTTAGAGAGACTAGTTGGCCTTCACCAAGAGGTCATGTTCCAGTTCATAGGAGCACCCCTTCTATTCACATAGACTTGGAATCTTGCACAAAGGATGAGTCTAATGTGATTAGTATGCCCAACTCTTAGGGTTCCATTGGAGGTGACTTTTGATCAGAGAGAAGACCACCTCCAAGCAAAGCAGCAAAGTATTCAATCGGTTTATGTGAAACTATTAGGCGCAGTTGAACCTTAGCTCTTACCTCACTTACACCTCAAAAAAAGTTGAAGGTTTGATAGTTAAGAAGTCCCTAAGTCTTCCGGACATGAAACAAGAAGTTCTTTTGAATCATCATCCTCAAGCCCCAAGTTGATGTAGACTTGAGGAAGATACTTTTAAAGAATTAATGGAATTACCCTTAATTTTACTCTCCTTGTGTTCAAAATCTTAGAAAAGGTTTGGTTCCTCCCACATGGTCTAAACACAGTCAAAAGTATTTTGAAAAGCTATGGAACAATTCAAGCAAGGAAGCACAATCAAGAGCAAGAATAGATTGACAAGATATTATTACCTAGTTACAATCATTTGAGTGATAGTTCTTCTCACACATCCCCAACTCTTATGAGAATGTGTTTAGAAACTCATGATCCAGATGATCTCCAAGTCAAAGTGGCACCGCCAAAATTTGAAGAGAAAATTCATTCAATAATTGACAAGCTCAAAGAAATCAACCTCGGGATAGAAGAAATCCTCACCCGACATACATCAATTCATTGCTAAATGAAGAAGAAACCAATGACTTAGTTAGGCTATTGACTGAGTTTAAAGATTGCTTCGCATGGAGTTATGAAAAAATGCTGATTATCTCAAGTCCATAAGCTAGCAATAGATCCTAACGCTTCTATTAAGCAAGCCTAGCATGCGATTAGAAATTGAAAAATAGGTCATTTCAAGTCAAGAAATTGAATGCTTTTCATCAGGGAAGAAAAATATCCTACCGTTAGCTAGTGTCATCCCATTAAGAAGAAGAATGGCCAAATTTGCATTTGTCAATTTTAGGGACTTAAATAAGGCATGTACTAAGGATGAGTTTCCTCTTCCTATACCAAAATTAATGGTGGACATTGTCTTATCTCATGTTATCTTTTCTTTCATGGATGGGTCATCTGACTATAACCAAATCAAGATGTCTTATGAAGATAAAAGAAACATTGCTTTTCAAACCTCGATCGAAATCTTCTATTATAGGGTCATGCCTTTCGGCCTTAAAAATGCTGGTGCTACATACCAACGAGCTATGACTCAGATCTTCAACAAACTCATCCATCATCGGTTGAGTGCTACTGATGATCTAGTAGTCAAGAGTAGAGAAAAAGGAAGACCATCTCTTTGACTTGAGAGTAGAATGATTAAGATAATATAACCTTAAAAATGAATCCTAAGTGTGCATTGAGTAAAGAAATTCCTTGGTTTGTTGACACGGGGAATAGAAATAGATCCTAAAAAAGATTAAAGCTATCTTAGAAATGCCACCTCCTAAGAGTTTAACTCAACTCGATCCTTTCAAGGATGGTTCGATATCTAAGATGCTTTATCTCAAACCTTAGGGAGATGCAAGCTTCTCGACTTGTCAAAAGGATGCCAAGTTCAAGTGGGATGACAAGTGCCACACATTTGAAGACATCAAAGAGTACTTGGTGAAGCGCCGCCCGACCTATCCGGGCCATCCTTTATACTGTTGCATTGGATGACTCTCTCTGTGCTCTATTGGCCCAAGCCAATGACAAGGGGAAGGAAAGCATTCTCTACTACCTGCCATCGTATGATTCCTGCTGAAGCAAACTATCCACCTATTGAGAAACATTGCCTAGCTTTGATCTTTGCATCTCAAAATTTATGGCATTACATGCTTTCTCATAAGGTGAACTTGATCTCCAGGATAAATCCACTGTAGTACCTCATGACAAGGCCAACGCTTTCCAAATGTTCACCATTGGTCCATGATACTCTAGTTTGATATCACATTCATACCCTACGCGGCGAAAGGACTAGAAATTTCTTAGAAGACACCCACTTCCTACGATTCTCGCTTAGTGATGATCTCCCGATGAACAAATCATGAACTTGGGAGGAGAACCGCCGATGGGAGATATATTTGATGATGCTACTTCTTTTCTTAAAGGTGAAGCACCATGATCTATTCTCTTGAAAGGCAAGGGTAAGAATAGTTCTTCTAACTCCAAACCGTGATGTGATGAGATTTTCATACTATCTTTCCAACCCCTCCAACAACAACAAAGATGAGTATGAGGCTTTGATTGTCGGTTTGATTAGCCATCACTATTAGTGTCAAGAGCATCAACATCTTTGGGGATTCTCAGTTGGTCATCAACCAGATTGTCGGGTCCTACCAAGTCCTCAAACCCAAGCTTTGTCATTACTATGAGTATACCATGAAGCTATTGGCCCAGATTCCTAAAGTCACTATCTACAAGGTTCCTCGAGAGAACATGCAGATGCCTTGGCCAAACTTGCCAAAGAATTTGCATGTCCGAAAGATGAGTCCATTTCAATAAGGGTCCAAAATAGACAAGTCCCCCTTATTGATTCTGAACTCATCGAGACTTTCTCTTGAAGGGAGGTTGCCATTGCCAAAATGGATAAGGAGCGATTGAGGCAACCGCTTCATAGATTAGAACATAAACTACCTCAAGAAAAGTCACAAGCCCATCAGTGAAATAGAGCACTCTCCTATGCTCTTGTTGATGGCACCTATACCGCATCCTTTGAATGTGGTTACATTATTTAGACAAACATGAAGCCCATGGCATTATAAGAGGTACTGTCTATGGAGTTCATCAATCCTCCAAGATGAAGATGAAGATCAAAAGACTTGGATACTACCGCCTTCGATGATGTATGGATGTAGCTAGAGATCATGTCGTGCACGCGGTGGTCCTCCACCAACCACCCAATATTCTACACCCTACATTGGCCTCATGGCCATTTGAGTGTTGGGTACGACATTGGTCTGATCGATCCTCCTTCTTCCAAGGGGCATCGATTCATCTTAGCTACCACATTACTTTTCTGGTAAAGCCATCCCACTCAAAGAGGTCACAACTCATGTGCTTCAGAACCATATCGATATAGGTTCGGGTGCCTCAATGAATTATATCCGATAATGGTACATTCAAAAGCATGAAGATCATGATAGATTGGAGATACTCCACCATCTACTACCCAGAAAATGGCTTAGCAAAAGCATTCAATAAAAACTCTCATCCAAATCAAGAAGACTCTTGATGATAATAAAGATAGGAATGAGCTTGGTTGAAGCCTTGTGGGCCTACCGCACCACATACCAACTCCAACTCCCCATTTTCCTTAGTGTATGGGTCTCAAGCTTCTTCCTTAGAGTTCAACTCCCATCACTAAGGATAGCATTGGGTAACAAGATCACTAGAGCAAAATGCAAAGTTATGATTAGAAGAGCTTGAAAGGTTTGGAGGAAAGTCAATGGGCCAAAACCTCAAGTTGTAAGGCCAAAATGATTCAAGCTCACAACAAGGTCCGCCTAGGTCTTTGAGTAGGAGAACTTGTGTTAGTCTAAGGAGACCAATTCGCCATCAAAAGATGGGAGGCAAGTTTGAACCCACTTGGGAAGGCCCCTATGTCATAGAGAAGGCCTAAGGAGGAGGATCTTATTAGCTTATTGAAGAAAAGGAACACTGATGCCCAATTAATGGGCTCTATCTAAATATTACCCATGAAACAAAAACTTGTTTAAAAAAATAATCATTAATAAAAAGAAACAAAAATGATTCCATTCATCAAATCTTCTTCTTTCAAAGTGTTGTTTACTTATCGAATCTTCCATCGTTTAGGTAGGTGTAAGAGTCCCCTGGCATCCTATCCCTCTTTCACAACATAAACATAATCTCGATGCTTTAGAATAGGTGTAAGAGAACCCAGAGACATCCTATTTTGATTAGCATAACTAAGTTAGGTGTAAGAGTCCCAATCCATCCTTTGGGAATTGCCATCCATGGCATCATTTCATAATTCCCTAGCATGTTTTAAGGTTAGGTGTAAGAGTTCCCCAGAGGCATTCTATTCCTTTTAAAACATGCATAAACACAAACACAAATCTTTTATCTCTGGCTACTTTGATATGGGAGCAAGCCTCCTGTGGCACTCACTCATTAGCTACTAGGTCAGCCCACATACCTGCTAGTATGTCACCCTGGTCATTTGTTGGAAGATATGAGTCCCCAAGCTTTCTTCCTAACTTGACTATTGCAAACAATGAGCCTTGTTAGTATGGTACTTCACCGCCCAGAAGCTACCTCATGATTGACTGTTAAGAAGATGTGAGTCCTGGCTTTCTCTTGAACTAGCCATCATGTTCTAACTAGGTTGAGTATATTTGAGGTTTAGGATAAGAGGCTCCTTTCCTCTTGACTACTTTTGAGTTGATAAGTCCCCAGTGGCATTCACTAGTTGCCTTAGGTCGATAGCAGAGTCAAGATGACTATCCCAACAAATTTTATCATAGGATGTGAGTCCCAGCTTTCTTCTAGTGATTATTACAAATTGATGGGCACCTAGTTGGTTGATGTTCAGTTATGATGACTCACCCGAGTACACCACTCTTGGTAGATATGAGTCCCTGCGCTTTCTCCTTGAGTTGGACACCAAATACCTATTGGATATATGACTAGCCATGTCATTTTCTCTAGGGTGTTGGATTAAGCCCTTAGTGGCCCCATCCCCTACAGGCACTCTATTTGGATCAAGTCCTTTGCAACCCCATTTAGACACTACCCTGGTTACTTTTGGATTGGACATTCCCCTTTCCTAGTAGCCACCCTGGTTGAAAATGTTCAATAGTTTCCTCTTCTCCTTTGATCCCTCATAAACCAATATGGTCCACGATAAAACTAAAATAAACAAATAAATAAAATAAATTAATTGTGGATTAGAATCAAGCCCCCAAAGGGCCCTTGCATCTTCGAAAAGAACTCTATAATTGCAACTGAGATCCCTATCACTCAGAATGTGTGTTCAATCTATTTTCCACAAGGGTTACCTCAATCATTCTCTTGAAGATAAGACTATGATGCATTCTTTCTAGCATTTGTCACTCACTCCCTAGTCGTTCAATTTATGCCAAAGTAACCAATCACCCCAGTGGTCTTTTCTAGTGGAAGATGTGAGTCCATGAGCATTCTTCATCATTGCAAATCGAAAGGCACTCCCTTGGTTGGATAGTTATCCCATTGACCGGGAAGCTACTCCCTTTGGTTCAGTAAATCTGAGATAGGTCTAGGCTTCTAAAAATCTCCTTCTGATCCAGAAACCAATGGAATCCATCAAAACAAATTTAAAATAAAATTAATCTTTGACTATCCTTGAGATTTAAACCCCAGTGGCATTCACTTTAGTCAGTCAAGTTTGATTTGTTCCAAAAAATCACCCAGGTTCTTGTTTCTAAGATGTGACTCATACTTTCTTCTCTGACCATTGCAAACCAAAAGGCATCTCTCTGGTTAGATAGTTTACCTGGGTTGGTAAACCCCTTTGATTGGTAATAAGAGTTAGTCGGGCCTCACTGACATCCATCAAACAAAACCCATCTAATCAAAATAAATAAACAAATAAAAAATAAAACTAATCTTGACTATCTTGAGAAGTCCCCAAATTCATTCAATGTCGGTCATCTATTGCCCAAAGCAACCAATCACCCCTGGTTACTCATGTAAGATGCTTTCTTCTTAAGACTTGACCATTATAAACTAAAAGGCATCCTTGGTTTGGATAGTCCTACCGGTTGGTAGACTACCCCTTTGATTGGTAAACTGAAGTTAGGTCAAGGCCACCATGGTCTCTACAAGTAGTCCATCACAAACCTATGGGATCCATAACAATCAAACAAAATCTAAAATGAAATCAATCTTGACTATCTTTGAGTTAATCTAAGTCCCATGGCATTCACTCAATAGTCGCCTAGTTGGGTTCATTTGTTGCCTTGCCAATAGATTACCCCAAAGAATTGGTCCCTATTTGGAGGATGTAAGTCTACCATGCTTTCTTCCTAGACAACGTATACCGAAAGGCATCTTTTGGTTGGCTAGTCCTACTATGTGTTTAGTAGACTACCCCTTGGATTGGTAAATTTGAGTTAGGGCCACCATGGTTCCTACTTAGTAACCCATTGCAAACCAATGAGTTCATCTAAAAAATTTAAACCTAACAAAATTAAAATACCCACCCTTGGAACTCAAATCAAATCTTTTTCTCCTCAATGAGAACCAAATCAAACTTTTCATCCCCTTGTGGATGACTTGAACCTGCTTCCCTAGTGGAAGGTTCACACTCTATCCCTTAGTGGATTCTTCCCTCTCTATGTCTTGGACAAGTAAAGCCACATTGCACTAAGCTGGATTCTTTTCCTTGGGTTAAGGATAGATTTTTTCTATTAGTTCTTGTGATCTTTCGGTGTTATTGATCATTTCGATCAACAATGTGCTGTTCCATGTACCACACCTATGCCCTTTGTTGACCTCATTTTTAGAATGAGCTCTCAACCCTCCATCTTAGTTAGGACCTCTCTTAGACTTTAAGAGTTTCTAGTCTTAAGACACATCTAGTGATTAGTGGACACTCTACCTAGCCCTAGAAGACTTAGAAGAGTTAGCCATAGAATAGGTCATGCCATGTGGGTGTTAGAAAACTTATCCTTAGCTTAAACCATTCCACTTTCCTTCTTTCAAGTCAAACTCTAAATCAATTCTATTTGATTTTCTCAAACTCAAATCAACTCCATATGATTGAAATCCATGATTGAAATCTATGAAAAAACCCATGATCAAAATCCATCAAAAAATTCTAAGTCCAAATTTTGCCTAAGTCCTTTCCTAAGGACTTAACCAAAATCATGATCAACATATTCAAATTTGAGATTTTCTCATATCATTTATATTCTCATTTATATTCATATATAAATGAAATATAAATTCAAATCAATCAATCAAACTCAAAATTCAAATCAATTCATGAAAATTTTCTAAGTCCCTTTAATTTTCATTAAAGGACTTAGCCAAAATCAATCTTAAACCTTGATCAAACCTATTCAAATTCATGGATTTTCTCAAAACTTATTTATATTCTCATTATAAATGAAATATAAATATAATCAATCAAATTCAATAAAAATTAAATTCCAAATTTAAAATCCTTAAATTTCCTTAAATCCATTTTCCATTAATGATTTAACCTAAACTTTTGATCAAACATATTCAAACTCATGGGATTTTCTCAAAACTTATTTGTATTCTCATTTATATTCATATATAAATGAAATATAAATATAAATCAATCAAATCAAATTCAAAAAAATTAAATTTCAATTAAAAATTGATTTAAATCCTTTAAATTCTTTAATGGATTTAACCTAAATCATGATTAAACCACTTCAAATCCTTGAAATTTTCTCATGATCCATTTATATTCTCATTTATATTCACATATATAAATGAAATATAAATTCAAACAATCAAATCCAATTCCAAAAATCAAACTCAAATCCATTCAAAATCAAATCTAAGCCTTTCAAGTCAAAATCTTGAACTTAGCCAAAATCATTTCAAATCAAGCCAAACTCTTGACTTTCTCTCATGATTCAATCAATCCTACAATCATGAGCTCATATATAACTCCAAACTTCAATCACTCAATCAAAACCCAAATCAAAAATCAAACCCAAAACCCTTTCATATTCTTCCTTTGAATATGAAATTTTCAAATGGATCAAAATCCATTTGACTTCAAACCACTTGTAAATGGATTTATATTTCAATCATAAGTCCATATACAAGATCAACCAACTTCAAATCAAGCTTAATGCTATTTGACCCACTTAGGCTCACTTGACCCAAAGTGACCTAAAGTACCTTATGAGCCAACTTTGATCCTAACCAAATTGGATTGAACCAAACTCATATCCTCTCATCATGATCAACAATCATCATGGGATGATCAATCAATCAAATTGGGTCAAGTCAAACCTAAGGGTTGACCAAGTCAACACTTAACCCAAAATGAAACCTAACATAGACAAAATAGGCCAAATTGATTGAAACCATTGATCCAAGTTCACTCATGACCTATGTTTGAACTTGACCAAGTCAACCTTTGAGCCTAACCTAGCCCATTTGGTCCACTTGACCCAAGTTGACCCATTTTGACCTAAAGAGTCAAAATGTGTCAAAACTTGATCTAAGCCAAATTGATTGAAACCAATGGGTCAAGTCCATCACAAATCACTTGTGGAACTTGACCAAAGCCTCAATTGGCCAACTAGACCAATATAAAATTGAACTTAGACCCAACATGACCTAAAGGGTCATGTTGAGCCAAAATTGAACTTAACCCAAATTGATTGGAAATAAAAGATATCCACTCCATATGACTAACCAAACCTAAACCTACCCTTGACCTCCCCAAATAGGTCAAATGGGTCAAATAGGTCAACTTGACCCATTTGACCTAAATGAAGTCATATGAGCCAAAACCAAATATATACCAAATTGAACCAAACCAAAGCCACCAAAACATTTCAAATGGTCATATGAACTTGACCCAACCCTTGGTTTGACCCAATTTGACCAATTGGTCAACTTGACCCAAGTTGACCCATTTTGACCTAAATGGGTCAACATGAGCCGAATTCTATCAAATGGATTCCAAATCTAATGAAACTTGGCCAAACCTAGTTTCTCCACATACCCAATATGTCCAAAGTGGAAAAATAGCATAATGACCATTTTACCCCTAGTCCATGGAACAAATTTTGGCCTAGCCCATGGGTATTTTGGTCATACCCTCTTCACAATCACTTGAGGCTTTCCTAAAAGCTCAAGGGGACTTAGTGATGAGTGGTGCACCCAAACCAATGGGTTTGCCCCATTTGTCCCATAGACCAAACTTGACCACATGCTTGAAATTGAGTTTTCAAATTCCCCAAGCTCATTCAAGCACATGGAAGTTGGCAATCCACTCTGGATCAAACCCACCATGTGCACACTCAAACCATCAAACAACCTCCAATCTAATTAGATCAAAATGGCAAGATGCTCATTGCCATAAGGGGAGATATACTCCCCTAATTCAATGAAATTTCAATGCACTCACTCCGATTGGAGCCTGGGAACCAAGTAATTATCGAGAGCTTCCCAAGCTTCTAGAGAGGATTTGAATTCCCATTCTTCTGTTTTGCACGTGAAAAATGGGGGAGCTCAATCCAATGAAACTACCTCTCACACTTCATCTCCTTCCAATTCCTCTTGCACACTTGATCTAGGAGCTGAATTGGCTTAAGCTTCTAAAGTTCTAGAGGAAAGGAAGAGCTCAATTCAATCAAAGCCACAAGGATCTTGAAGAGGAGTTGTACATGATCCACTCAATCCCAAGGCCTAGAATTTCGGGCTTCTCCCACTCTAAGCTACCTCATCGATCTCGAGCATGATCACCTCACGAGGTATGTGATTTTCGACCACTTATTAGAGGTGTTGGTCCTTTGTAAAGAAAATATTTATGGCATGTGAAATCAACCATTGGATAGGTTGGTAATTGTGCTTAGATGGTGTGGGTTGATTTTGTATGATTCTATGCTAGTTCGATCTTCCCTTAGATCATGGATCTCCTCCATTGATCCTCAGGAAAGAACTTGGCTCATCTCAGCCATCCATCCATCCATGCATTTTATATGGACAGCTGAGATTATTTAGCACATTTTAGAAATCAATTACCCTTTTAAAAATCTGTGAATCCTAGTCCGATCTTTGATCAATGGCCGAGGATATTGCGCATGTGCCACCATCATTTGATGTGATGTTTAAGTCTCATCACGCGACGTGTAAAGCGCTATGACACGCCACGCTGTCACGATAGTATTAAGTGGGATTAAATGCTAATTAATTAATTTATAGAACTTCTAAAATTCATAATTCCTCTAGAAAATTAAAAAAATATAAGGAAAAATGCTATGGAAAGATAATTTCATCTAAAATATTTAAAAATATTTTCAATGGATTTTGAATTATTTTCTTTCTGAATTTGCTTTGGGAATCTTAATTAGCTAATTATCCTTTAATTAAGTCATCAATTAATCTCAAATAGGTTCATTTTAGGGGATGACCTCTGCCTCCCCTAATTTTCTTGAGATTTATTGAGGGCTCAATTTGGAAAATTGCTATTTCATTCTCTAATTACCCCTTTCACGTAATTAAAGATAATTAAGGTATGATTAGTGGATTTACCCCATGATTAGGGTTGATTATGGATAGATCTAGTAAATAGAGGTTTATGGAATAATTTTGGGGCATTTTCCAAGCTATTCCCTAAACCCCTTCTCTCTCTTAATCTCCTCTTAAGTTAATTCATTAATTAAATCAATTTTCAAAATTCTAAAAAAGTTTCATAACTTAATTAATCTACCTTGGGTAGATGCTTAGTGTTCAATAGCCTAAGTTCAATAAGAAAATCAAAATCCAATTCACATGTGTGAAAGGGTATTTTGAAATTACTTAAGCTAAACCCCTTAGCTTAATTAACTTTTAATTGAGCCAAATTACATTAGGCCTTTTCATTATTATGTGCATTGCAAATTTAAATTCCTTGTGATATGTCATCTCATAAACTTAAATAAATGCTAGGGTTAAACCTCCCATAATGTCAATTGATTAAGCCGATTTAAAATGACTTAATCTCAAATATTAAAATTAAAATGAAAATATCAATAAATTAATGATCGATCAAAAATTAAAATTAATTTTAATGAAATTTTATGCATATCAAAAATGAATTAGATGTCAAACACTCTTTTAAATTGATTCTTTTACCAAATAAAATATCAAAAGACTTATCGAATTTAAAAATTTCATATTTGAATAATGACGTCGCATTTTTTAGATAACTTCACTTCGATTGTTTAATATTGTCAATTATAATCAGTATAATTCGTTTCTAAACAAAAACATAAAATTGAAAATATTGTTGTTTATCTATAAATTATTACATAAAATAATATTAAATTATAATTAAAGGGATTAATAAATTGCTTAATCCTATTAATTTACTAATGTTGACTAATCAAAATGAATTTAAATCAATAAAATTATAAGATCAAAACAGGACGTTGACCTCATTTCACGCTATTTCCTACATTTTTCTCTTAAAGCTCACAAAGATTCTCCTCTTGATTCTCTCATTTACGGAATAAGTTTTATAGTGTGATTCTCCCTCTCCCTCTTATGTGATACATCCTCTCTATGAGCTCTGATTCCTTGCTCCTTGTTGCAACTGAACCCTTAAGCAAACAGAGGATGATCCTTCCCTCTTAAAAACCCCTTGTTGTTTCTTTCAATCTTGTTATATTTTGTTATGTTTCTTAAGGAAATGGATTTTTGTTTCTTCCATTTGTGTTTTATGGTTGGATTTGTTTTCTTTTAATAGATGAAATTAAGATTGATTCATGCTACAGCTAAATTCCCTCCTCCTACTCCTCTCATTTTTCTCCATGAAAAAAGAAGAAAAGCCTTCTCCTCCTTTTCCTTAAGAATCGACATGTGGTCTTTCAAACAAATTGTGGAGAGAGCTTATACTTAAATATCAAATTGTGCTAGCATAGTTAACAAGCCAAGGAGTTTCAAGTGAATGAACTTCCCTTCCTCTCATGTTTTAGGTTATGTTTTGTATGTAGCTCTTATTTGTTCATTATTCGAACAGATTGGAAAACTCCATTTCTGGTTTGGGGTTGTCGATAAGATAGAGTGTGATCACCAAGGCAAAGTTCTTTGGAGAAAATTCTATCTCAAAGGATATTTTGAGTTATTTTGGCAAACACTTTACCTTTCAAATCAATTTTTCTTACCTCTATCGTTCCTTATCTATGGTTGTGAAGAGAGCATTATTGCAAAAAAATATGTGCCGATTGAACAAATCCATTCATTTTTACTATGCTAACATTCTTCAAAATGCAATTGTCACGCTTACCAACATGCAAACAGAACAAATGATATTTTCATACTATGCAAAGGTTATCTCATTTACAATTGTGTTATAGGATCAAGCAATTACGTCAAAGTAATTGGGGACCATGCATTCAACAAATGATTCTAATTTTGCTTTTTTGGAGGCTAAGCCAATTGAATGGGATTTAAAAGAAAATATGAGCTTATAAACAATAGTGAGAAGGATAATTGTTTCAAATTATGATGAATAAACTATTTTAAACCAACTATACAATATGTGCTTCTCATACAAGTCCCATCTCTTGTGATTTGAGGTTGTCGTTGTTGTTTAAATGGTTAAATATTGCAAGCTTTATTACCTTTTCACTTTGCTTTCCACTATTTGATTACTTGCAATCATGAAAGTGGCTATCTTATTTAGGCAAGATTTCATTTATTTGACTTATTAAAGTTAGTGTGATTATTTAGTTTATGTGGATTAAACTTCATATAATCATCATGTTAAAAGAAGAAAAGAAGGTGAGGGATGGTTGATTGACTTTGTTAGCATTTTTGTTTTCCTCTCTTTGTGATCACTAAGTCAATAAGTCTTGAAGTAATCAAATGTTTGTGCAAGTTTAAAGCTTTCATTTTGGTGCTTAGTTTCATTAAAGTTGCATCTTGCCTAGTGCTTGTTCATAATTTACTTGCAAGCAATTGTCAAGTCTCTATCTTGCATTAAAATGATTATGTTTGCTATCCATGAGTATTTGGAGGAAATCATGCAAGATATCTGCTTTTATGCCTTTTCTTGCTTTGAATTACTTAAAAGCATGTTGATAATGAAATCTAATCTCATTACCTTATATGATGTCATTTTTGAAAGCTTACTTTGGTCATTGATATGTAATGATTTCTTTCTCTTGATTTGGGAAGAAGGAAAAGAGAGCAAGGATATTTGTATTACTCATGTTTAATCCTATGTTGATGTTGGCAAAATGATAAAGTGGGTTGTGATTCCCATGAGATTTTCTCATTTCTATTTGGATTTTCTCTATCATTTGGCAATATCTAAGGAATGTATTAGCTAAATCATGTTATCATGCAAGCAAATATTTTTGTTGAATTGAAAATTTAGATTTATATCAACTAAATGAAATTAGTTGTTTCATCCTATGATTTGCAAATCAAATATTACTTTCAAACAACTATCATAAGGCAAAACATGATTTATATTTGTCTCCTTTGATCTAAGCAAAAGAGAATGAAATACTTAAAGATTGTTGCACACTCTTAGTCTTTGCTAATGGTACTTTATATTAAAATGAGAAGAATGGAAATGTGCTTACATGTGGTTAAAAGTTATGTTACATTTTTGCTATTTCATGTTTCAAATGCAAAATTCAGGTGAAATAGTGATGAAAATGATGCTCAGCAAATGCTATCTTGTTTAAGTATATATGCAAACATGTTTATATGCAAATGCAAGTTTTAAATTTATTACTATAAGTACCTACCATATTTTCCAACATGGTAGAGAAATGTTATGCCATCAAAATTTATCTCAACATCCACCTATGCATTTTCAGGGGTGCCCACTCTTCATGGCAAATCATGTGGGGAGAGTAGGTGTTGTAAATTTTGATTATTATGCTCTTAATTAAATATACATGCAAGTAACTTCTTCTTTATTATGCAAATGCAAGCTTTAAATTTATTATTAAGTACCTACTCATGTTCCTCCAACATGGTAGGAAAACTTGTTTTATCTTAACCCATGCACCAAGGCAAAATAAATTTTCTAGGTGTCTCATGACCACCATGCATGCTTTCTTAGCATGGTAAGGCCTAGTCAAGTAGCCCCATGCGGATGATGCGAGAATCGCCAAAATTTTAAAGGGAGAGAAAGGAAAGAAGGGATGAAATATGTCATATATAATTTATAATTTTTTAATTCCATATGCATGTGAATGCAAATTTATTGTTCTATGTTATAAGACTGCTCACATTGTTCCAATGCGGCGGGAAAACCTGTGATAAGTACCTGTTCACATTGTTCCAACGCGTGGAAATCTATGCTATTAGTGTCTCCAACGTTAAACTGTTCGATTTATATCTCACGCTATTCCAATGTAAGGAAATATTATGATGTTAACCCATGCATTTCTGCATAAATAAATTTTAATGAGGTCTCACGACACCTACCATGCATTTCTTCTGGTGGGAAGACTTAGTCCCTAGTACTCTATGCGGGATGAAGGAGGTCAAAAATTTTGATAAATAAAAATATGAAATGTCTTTTGAAGAAAGGTACAATATGATTATTCATGCTTAGCTCATTCATCAATATAATGATTTAGTATGCTTACCTATGCTTTTTAGTTATTACAATCTTCATAGATATGACAATTACTTATTTAAAGTTCAAATTCATTTCCTAAGTGATGATTATGTCATATGAATGGGTGAGAAATAAAATGTGACACTCAATGCATTAAAAGATACAAGTAATGTCATATGTCATTGGAAACAAATCAAAATCTTCATGCTAAAATGCTTAAGTAAAATGATTCAAAAATATATTCAAAGTGTTATCTTATTCTTCAATTTGAATATCTTTAATATGTAAGTTAAATGAAATCTATGACCTTATGAAGCAATGCTCTTTGCTTAACCATTTGATTCATAAATACTTAATCAAATTCATACTCTATAAAATGCATGCTTGATTTGTTAAAGAACAAACATGCTGATCTATGATAAGTTAAAAAACTATTTTATATCATCTAAATATAATCACTTCATTTGAATGTCATTCACATTTTTATAGAATGGACTCACTTGATACATGCAAGTACATGAAAGATTCAATGCATATCTTATGATAAATCATACTTGACTCATAAATAGTCAGAGAGTCAACATATCTTATAGCCTTATAAAGCATTTACTTGATCTATGATAAACACTTGAAACCATTAAATTCATATTCAAAGAACACGCTACACATTTTTTGGTCTTAGATCAGTCCAAAGTTAACAAAAAACCTAAAAAATCTAATGATGCTATTGTAAATATTAAGTTAATTTATCAAATGACTAAAGATAAATCTATCTACATCATTGTTAATGTATCCTCTCAAATTCAAGGTCATAAGAAGAAAAGTCTCAAACCCCATCTTCTAAGTATAATCTAGAGTTGACATTTGAGAATGATGATCTTGAAATAATTAGATCATCCTGCAAGAAAATACCAAAGTCTTGTGGTCTTTATCCCATTTGGTCTTTGAGGGTCAAGTTAACAAAACCCAAAATGCCATATTGAAACCTAAACTTGCAAATTGAACCTACATTTCAACTGACATTTAATGTCCATACAATATTTTAAAAGAAAAATATCAATGTATCAAGTGTTCAAACAACAAGGACAAAAGTTAGGTATAAAGCAAAAAGAACAGATGCTACATAATCTTGCTTGGTCTTCTATGTAAGTTAACAAAACTCAAAATCAAAATTTGACATATAAACTCCAACTTAGACATTCTAATGTCCATAATTCCCAAAGAACAAAATAATGTATGCATGGAGTAATTACTAAGTCAAATATAAAGAAGAGATGCTATACTTCCCTTTTCGACCGTCCCAAGTTAACAAAACTCAAAAAATCAAAATTTGATATCGAAACTTCAACATTAGACATCTTAATGTCCATGAAATTTTCAAAAGAACAGATATCCATATGTATGTTGAAGTAATTATTAAGGTAAATATAAAAGAATATATGCTACATATCTCGGTTTGGTCTTTGGACCGGGTCCGGGTTAACAAAACTCAAAAATCAAAATTTGACATATAAACTTCAATATTAGACATCTTAATGTCCATACAATTCCCAAAGAACAGATATCCGTATGCATGTTGGAGTAATTACTAAGTCAAATGCAAAAGGACATATACTATACATCTTGGTTTGGTCTTCGGACCGGGTCCGGGTTAACAAAACCTAAAAATTTGATATTATAAGAATTTCAAATTAATAATATCTGAGAAGTTAATTCTGTCATATAATACAAGATATGAATTAACTGACATAGCTTCTAAAATTCAAATCCTCAGGAAGAAAAGTCCCAAACCCGATCCTCTATGTTCAAACTAGAGTGGACAAGGTTTTGAAGGATTATACTTGAGATAATGAATTTAGACCCGATCCTCTATAAAAAAAATCAGAGTAGACAAGGTCTATCAATTGATATTAGCCCTATGATCGAAGGGTAATTATAATTAAAATTTCAATGACAAATGATCATATATTAAAATCTAAAATTAATCATAAAATGATCAAAAGTTTAAAAAAATAACAAAAATATAAAAAAAATGAAATTAATTATTTAAATTAAAACTAAAAAAAATAAATAAAATAAATCCATCCCTCCGCAATTGTTTATCTTCGGGTGACAAATTAAGAAAACTTTTGCTCACAAAGAGCCAATGTCAAATCAAATACATACTATCACACACTCAAATATTCCTAAAGTCTGTAAGTGACGCGGTCTGTCCTCTCATGGTTTTGCCGTGATGGCACCACATAAATGGCACGACTGAGCCCTCGACCGTGGTTTGCCACGATATGGCACCACTAAATTACGATCACTACCGCACTGATGTTTCCCAACGGCTTTCTTTGAGCGGAAATGTGAATGTATTTGGCAAAAAAGCCCCATGTTAGCTAAGGTTGACTTATATTTGTCCCCTTAGACAAACTCCATCCCGTCTACAAGGATGATGAACATCGTGTTCGACAAGGATCTTTCTACGTTCGACTACCTCTAACTAAGCAAATCGTCGCATGACACATGAACCATGAGATCTAGATCGCACGCCATCGCTCCACAAAAGTTTTAAGTTAAAATAATAAATTTCATAAGTTCTAAACTCCACTCATCGTAATTATATACTGCTATTTTAACCATTCAGACTAGCCTTAATCGAAAAGTGCTCTCTCAAGATGGGAGGGTAATTAACTATGCTGCTTATAGAAAACCTAGATATAAAAAGTTCTCACCAAATGAGAACAAAATCTCTGGGTAGTGTCTTATCTACTATTCATCTGCCTTCTAAAATTATCATCGACACTTAAACAACTCTTTTCTTTTCCGAAAGAGGTCGGTGGTAAATTTTCGGATCCCACAGTGGATTTTTTTTCATCTCATTGGCTCATAATTACTTAGTTAATTTTTCTAAGGTGGTGTGGGTAAGGGTTAATTATGCCACTTAATTCATACATTAACCTAATCAACATATACAAATGGATCTAATTATCTAAAAATTAAACAAAAAATACAAAACACATGTGGAATGTGTAGAATAGCAAACTCATCTCACCTTTTCAAAATTAAATCAAACTTCAAACTAAACAAAAATCACTTTGAAATTCACTTTTATTTATTCTAAATTTTCTTATTCCTTAAGAATGTCTTTAGGATTTAAGTAAAGTGAGTTTATTTACATGTTTTCATTGATTTGGATCTTTCCCCAATATGTTAAGTTGTATGTCATGTGATTTCATGCATTCATAATTTCATTTTTCAAATTTTAAAATGAAATGGTTTACTTTATGTCAAATGTGCATGTGTTGGCTAAAAATATGAGTGGTTATTATCACTACTAAATCCAAATTATTTCAAAATACATAAATCAAATATCAAATATGAAAGTGTGCTACATATATTTTAATTATAAGCTTGCATGTGATGAATTATAAAAGCATGTTTAGTATAGATTCCCTTTCTTTCTTATGTTAGTATAGTTTTGAATAGGAGTTAGTAAGATGTAGGGTTCATTTGAAAAGAACCTAACACTTACTTAATTCCATACCCTATTTATCCCTATGCTCTCACCTAAGAAGGGTTGCCTATACTTGCATGCATAAATTGCATAAACAAAAATGAATCCATTAAACAACTTTTGCATTTTCCTTTTCTATTTCATCTCTTTTATATGCATGTTTGTATTTAAGAAATTGGTATATTAGACAACCCATTATGGGTTTAAGTTTAAGTATGTCAGTACCTTTACACCTTTAAGAACAATGCTAGACTCACTTATGCTTTTCTTATTTTCATGGATGTATGTGAAATTTTGGATAAGGAAAACCTTTTCTACTTAAGAAAATCATGCATCTTCAACTTCTAAATTTCCTTAAATTAATTACTTAGCATGCATCATAAAGTGTGTTAAATACTCTCATTTACATGTATAGATATTCTTAAGGTCCATCCATATGCATGTTATACATGTTGGAGAAAGAATTGAAGTAATGTGTGTTATGTGAATTTTAACTCATTTTTTTAATCTTAAAATGCTTATCTTTTTGGATAGGTTTGTTTAGAGTTTATCTAAACTTAGGATTAATTAAAAGATGTAATCAAAACATTCACCTAAATGAAACTAAAATATAAGCCTACTTTATAAAATTACTTAAGATTAGGGAAGAAAGAGAAGTTCTCTCTTCATAACTTAGTAATTAATTGCAGGATTCACTTAAACCAAATTAAAACATGAAATAAAACTAACCCAAAATACTTAAACAACTTAAATGAAACCCTCCTCTAAGTTAAACATGCTCTTCACACTTAGAAAATTTGAACCTAAAGTCCAAAGCTAAGCATACCACACAACCCTTCAAAGCACACACATTAACCTAAGTCATCACTTCTAGCCTTAGTTAAATGCATGGTTTGATGTTATATTTTATTTTATGATATATATTTTATGAATGTTAGGGTGTATGCTTAGAATGAATGGTAGGACGTTCTTAGTCTAACTATTCTTTTCTGCAGGGGGTTGTGCTTAAGGGGCACTATCATAAATAAAAATATAAATGCTTTTGTTTGCAGGTGCTTTATACCCCTAAGCATAATCCATAGGCCAGGAGGACTTAGTCACCCATGTGTGGGGTGATAAGTCTAATATACATGCTTGAAATTTGTGTGGTGTGTTTTAGCTAACCTTTATTTTGCAGGTGTTAGTTAGATTTTCATTTTTCCTTTTCATGTAAAAATTTATATAATTAGAATTTTGGAATGATTTGTTATAGGGATTAGGATGAACATTGGTCATAAGATCATATCTTATGCACCATGTGAAATCTTGGAGCATCCAACTTCCAACCATCCAAAAGAATGAACTAAAGAAGAAAGAAGAAAAGAAGAAAGAAAGAAGAAAGAAAGAAAGAAGAAAGAAGAATAAAGCTTGAAGACCCCCATAACAATGAATTCCTTGCTTAATTGTAACATTCATTTGTAATCTGGGTTGTATAAGGATACCCACATTTGATATTTTCGGGTTTGTGCGGTGGTGCCCGACAACAACGGCCTTTTTTTCGATTAGCTTTATAAATTATTTGATGATTTATTTAGCTTTTACATTAAGTGGCATGCTTTTCCTAGTTTCTTCCTTGCTTTATGTATGGCCTAGATGAGGATTAGCATTTTAGGGAAAAATAAATAGCGATTCGATTAAGGAGTTAGTTAGAAGACATGTTGCGACAATGGCTGAGGATATGGAGGCAAGGATGATTGCTCAGATGGAAGCTCTGATGGCTGACATAGAGTCTAAAATGGAGAAGATGTACAGAGACAGATGGAAAGAGAAGGAGCTAGTGGTAAAAGTGGAAAAGGAGGTTGATGGCAACAACGAAGAGACTAACGATAACTAAATTTTTATTTGTATTTGTATTTTTTATTTCTAATTTTAGCATTTTGTTTGTATGATATTATTATCACTATTTAATTTAAGTTAATAGACAATTTGTTGAAATGTTAATATTTTGAAACTGTTTAATTTCAATGTTTTAGAACTCTTGGCTAATGTCAATGTTTTAAAATTGTTGGAATGAAAGAAGTGATTAGCCTATCTTTTTTATTGGTATGGGATTCTTGTGTTGTAAGTATGTTAGAGTTAATTATGAAGCAATTATAAAGTTATTATATAGTTTTTCGCAGTGTAAATATCGAACTATGCTAAGCTCTTTCATTTTTTTTAAAATCTAGATAAGTTCTCAATAGATTTATCATCCCTATGGTCAATATGAACCGGACTTTCAAATTTGTCAATATATTTTTACAAAAACCTGCCATGGGAAATTTTTGACATAATTTTTGCCGAGTTTCTAGCAAAAATTCCCCTCCAACAGGCTTTTCCATGGTTTTATCCATCGGTTCTTTGCAAAATTATTTTTGATGGATTCAAATTCAAACGAAAAGCCCTTCTGTCAGAATTTTTAGCCACCGAAATGTATTTTCAACCAAATTTTCATAAAAATCTACACTTCTAATGGATTTGCCATGATTTATGATGAATTTTTCTACCAAAAATTGTTAGATTTCCTATAGTGGCTACACCTCATCAAGTATTGGTGTCTTAGTCTCTCTGCCTTCAAACACTACTAATGGTAACCCTAAGGGCACTTCTCTCATGAAATGCATAAAGATAGCAAGGGGGATTATAGCATCCTTCCCAGTCTAAGCATATCCATCACCTCGACTCCTTCCAAGTTAAGAGTATGATGTGCTACCCATTTTTGGTAAATGAATATGTGCTCTTGTAATCATTATGAATAGCCCTTCAATCAACTACTAACCCTACTTAAAAGAATGTGCAAGCATCTATAAGCACTGCATCATTCCAAACTTGCTCCTAGAGCTTATCCTTGATGTAGAATTCCACTAATCACCTCTTGTCAACACAAATTTCATTCTCCTTATTTAGACATGAAAAGAAATATGATTGGGTGTATTTCTAGCTAGAGAGGCTCAACTTGTCCACCATCGATGCAGACACCATATTCTCGTAACTATTTTCATCAATGATAAGGATGCACACCTTCCCCTTCATAGTGCATTGGGTATAGAAGATGTTATGCCTCAATTATTATTGTTGCCACTTTTGTTCATATTGGAGAACCCTCTAAATCTCCCCATTATCAATGGTAAGTTGATACTCATCATCAAGTATATCCTCTATTAACTCCTCTTCATGCACTTCAATTTCTCCCTGCTACATAAAGGAGATCACCCTTATGTTTGGGTCATTGGATGATATGTGTTCATATCCATGGCACTTAAAGCACTTCCTAGCTTGGAAGGTGTTGAGTGAATTAGACTTCTCACCCTTCTTCACATCCTGGTGGCTTATCCTCATGTAGTAGATTTTGTGTATTCCCCGCTACTAGATCCAAGAGTTGAACAATTTTAGAGTGATTTGATGCTTTTTTCTTGCCAATATGACTACAACTACAGCATATAGAAGGCTTCAATCCTCCCAAATATTTGACAATTATATTCTCCTCTAGCATCACTAAATCACATTTCAATATGAGCTTATCAAGCTTTATATATACTCAATTGTCTCTATTATAGATTATGGAGCCTCAAAAAGATATCATGTAAGTAGTGTGCAAGTATATACTTGTGCTATAACTTCTTTATTTTAGACTACATAGTGATCTTAATTAAACCTCACACCACCTTATGCATTTTAAATTCTCCCACCATAATGAAATGCTCTTCTTGTGCTTGATGGTAACAAATTTGACTTTTTTTGTCATCTAGAACATCTTTGCATTCAAATATTCACTCCATAGTTTATATCCACTCAACAAAGACATATGGATTCATACACCCTCAAAATTCGAAATGCCAACCTGAGGTCATGCTTCCTAAAACAATATCTCTTCTATATATATGCAATGTAATTAGCGAGGCATGGATTCTTCACATGAGTTAGATCGGTGGTAGGGAATCTCTTCTTGTTTTTCATCTAATTAGTAACCGTGGTGGCCAATTTTGGTTTCATTTTTTGCTGCCTCCATTCAAATTTAGTGAGTCTTCACTATAATTAAAGAATTTTCTAATGCATGTCTTCCATGGTAAGGGCTAGAATACCTATCTGAGGATTTCTTCTTTGTAGCATAATCGTTAAATTGAGTTAGGGTTTCAGGTTTAAGAGAAATATTAGAATTTTGGATTGTTTTGGGTTGGGTTTTGAAAAGAAAAAAGAGAAGGTTTGTTGTCCAAAATTTTTAGAAAAGGTTTTGGAAATTTAGGGGATGGTTGAGATAGTTTTGTAACTAAGAAAAGTTACCCAAAAAATATCTAAGATAGATCTAGCTTTGATACCAAATAACACCATTTATAGAAATCTATGAAAGTGTAAAAATAATTGGGAAACAAGGATTGTGTGGTAACAACCTGAAATAAACAATTGGTTGACTAGTTGGCTTCTGTCGGAAAGGATAATGGGGTTGTATAAAGGCTAAAACCACTATCTCAAAAATCAGACCGGACCGATCGGTTCAACTGTGAACTAGCCATAAGTCCGGTTCGATTAACCTTAAAAACCCTTTTTGCATTGAACCGATGGTTCAACCAATCAACCGACAAACTGGACCCGATTATATAAAACAGATCGGTCCTAATTACGTTCATTTAATCACTTTTAATTCTGTAATGAAATGATTAAAATTTTTAAATAATAATTAAACATAATATTTTAATTAATTATTTTTAAATAAATTTAATAAATATTAAAAAATTATTATTAACATAAATGTAGCCAAATTATACCTACAAAACCACCATGCCACCACTTAGGTGGGTCCTAAATTTTTTTCTTGAGAAACTTTTTTTATATATAAAGTAACACTCGCTTTATTGAAATATGTTGAAACTTAACAAGAGCTATAAGAATGAACAATTAGATTAGAGAATTGAGCTTTTAAATCTAAGAATCAAATAATAACATTTTAATTTTTAACTTTACACTCTTATTATAAATTTCTTTAATATAAATAAGTTATTTTAAGAATATAAACTTTAAAATAATATATTATAAATATTTTACATATAATATATTTTATTATTATTTATATTTTATAAAGTTTTAAAATATTTTTTTACATTATAAACTTTATATTTTTATTATAAATTATATTAATATTTATATATCCATATAGAACTTCTTAATTTTTAAATATATTTAATGTACATATATTTAGATATATAATAGACATATAATTATATCTTAATAAATTTAAATTTGATTTTTAAATTTATAATTATTATAAATATTACTTATATGTTATTTATTTTATGTTATATTTATCATATATATTATTACATTATTTATATTATTTTTAATAATTTAAATATTTATTAAAGCATCCGGTTCAACCTCCGATTTAATCTCTATTGAATCATTGAATCTTGAACATCTCCTTCTAATTTATTATCGGGTCTAATTTTCACAATCTTGGCTAAAACCACATGTTGGGGTGGAGAGCAAGGAAACCTGGAACAGTGAATGCCGAACGAAAAGTGAATAGGTGTTGGTTGGGATGTGGAAAATAGCTAGAGGTTTTTTTAGTGTAGAAAACATCAAGTAGCTTGAAAGTTCGGATGACTGAAACTACTTCAAAATACTTATCAAAGTAAAAAATATATCATACAATTTCAATTCAATCAAGATATAGCTTTACCACTTGCTCAAATTGAAACCAAATATCCCAAAATAGAATAAGAGTAGGAAACAATCTCCGTAAATCAAAAGAGCAAATAAATAAATAAATAAAATAAAATAAATTGAACCAAAAGAACATAAAAGTCTTTTTTTATAATAAACAAGGGATAAGTGAGTTGTCCCTTATTGCTGCTAAAAATCAATGGAATAAAAAAGTTACGCCTTAACTTATTAAATCCATACACTGAGATGTTTGAAGAATGAACAAAAAATCAATTTTACGTGAAAAAACCCTAAAGAGGGGAAAATCACTGGCTACAAGAAAAAAATCTTCCACTATATATCTATTTTGAGTAAAGTTTTCCCGATAATGGATTATAATTGTATATGAAAAGAGTCGACAATGAATCTTAATCAGCAACAATAAATGCGCGATTAGACATGTTAGGCAGCAATGATGGAACAATCAACGAATCGACGAGGCCACGGTGGTGATGATCGGCGAGATGGGCGACGGTGCGGCAACGCGGGTGGTGACCGGCGACGGCGGTTGATGACAACGATGATCGATTTGTATGCACTGGCCGGTGGTCGCAGTATACCGCCGACGGCGATCAACAGGTGACCACGATGATAGTGAAGAAACCAGCAGACGCGAGGATGACCGATGGTGGTCGCGGGGATGACCGAGAGACGGCGGGTTAGCATACGACCGTGACGGGTGACAATGCAGCGATAGTTGGCGGTGATGACCGGCAGGTTAACGATGACATGGCGAGGGAGGTATCGGCGGTGGGCGGATGGCAACGGTCGGCGATGGATCGCATAAGGGTCGGCGATGGTGGTCAACGCGGATGACCGACGGCGGTTGACGACGACGGACGGGAGCGGTCGGCGAAGGGTGACGGTCAAGTGGTACATGATTATGCTTGGAGGATTTTAGCTCTTCTCTTAGTTTTCCTCACGTGAAGAATGGGCTATTTATTAAAGGAATGGCATTTAAATACATGAAAAATCCAAACCACTCTATCGGATGGCTCAAAATGATTCTTGATCATCTCATGTATTTTAAGTATTTGAATGCTCAAATAAAGTCAGAATCAAGAGATCTTGGGCTTGTTAATCTCCAAGATTTGATCATAAACACTCCATATTTAGGAACTATTTAAGAATTTAACCGATATACCAAAGTTTTCAATGATATTATACTTGATCCAACTAGTTTACTTAGATCGATTGCTTTTGACATCAAGATTCGTGCTTTGACTAGTGTAATTAATAGTATCATATCAGTTACCCCTCTATTTTTGGATGACATTATCTCTATCATCCAAAAATATAGGCCAAATAATTGAAAATATCAAATTCTTTAATGAAATTTGTGAGTTTATTAACCATATAGCTTGAGAGAATAAATCTCCATGGGTACACGAGATTATGATCACTAAGCGGCGGTGGGTCGCGTGCTGCTATGACAAGCCTGTGATTACCACCCGGATGTTTACGGCACTCACGCATCTCAGACTGCTCGCCACGCTCACTGGGAGCAAGGAGAGGCGAGCGTAGCGACGGGTATCGCAAGGCCGCCCACGATGAGCATTTTTCAGTTTTTTTCTTTCGTTTTTTTATTTTTTTCCTTTTGCCCCTATAGGCCTAAAGATCCAGGTCAAGTAAGGAGACACAACTCCCTTATGCTCTAGTGTTCCTTTATATTGGATGAAAAATCATCTAACACAAGTTCAAGGGCTAGGGTAAAAAAAATTTATTTTCTTTGTCAGTTCGACCTTCTTAAGAGAAGTCATTCGCTTTATTGATCAAGACCCATAACTCATATCAATGAGTCTCCGGTTTTCCTCAGAGGCGAATTGTCCTCGACGAGGATTTGAGGTGATCAAAGCTCGAGTCATCTGGCTCCGCTTTTCCCTCGAGAGGGCCAACTATCCTCGTCTGACGGGGGTTGGAGGCGATCAAGGCCCATAATTCATAAGGCGAGGCTCCGATTTTCCCTCGAGAGGTCAATCCCGTTCGACCCGTGTTTGAGACCAAGGCTCATAGCTCATATGGCGAGGCTCGATTTTCTCTCTCGAGGCATCAACTATCCTCGTCAGTTTGGAGGCGATCAAAGCCCGTAGTTTATATGGCGAAGCTCAGTTTTCCCTCGAGGGAGATGTCAACTGTCCTCGTCGGACCAACCGGGTTTGAAGGTGATCAAGGCGTCATCTATGAGCTCCAGCTTTTCCCAGAGAGAGGCATCAATCCCAACGAGGAAATCAAGGCCCGTATTTTCTACTTTTTCTTGTAGGAAATTAAATTTCTTGAAACTCCAATGGATAGTTCAACAATTGACAAGCCAAGATGGCGGGAAGCGCCAATTAAGAACCATACTCGAAAAAACTCAAAAGTCCGGTGTAATTTGAGTATCATAGAGAGAAATAGCCATTTTTCTTTTGATCTCATATGTATGTGTATATTTTTCATCAGATCGTAGGCAAAAAAGTTTATCCAAAGTCGTCGTGCTTCTAAAAGTCGGATTATCTCATTTTGAGACTCTTCCATTCGCACACAATCTTCAGAGATTCTTGTTGCACCTTCACCATTTGGTCATGCCTATCGTGGGAAGTGAGGCTTGGCATCCTGGTTGGATTGGTTTAGAGTGACGGAGTTGAGCGGAGGCTCGCTGTTACGGTATTAATGCTTAGTTGTCCATGCAGTGTTCAAGTGATATTGATTCAAAAAAGCCATATATGCTTAGAAAGTGATAGAATAATTTAGTCTTACTTGTTGAATCCACACAGATGTTTGAAGAATGAATTCCATAATTATGAAAAAACGAAGAGGAATAAAAATCACTTTTAGTATATTTACTGCTGGTACACAGTTTATAGCGGATTAAGAATGAAGGAAGAATGCATCGCAATGGTACAGCTGGTTGTTGCTGGGTTGATGATGGTGAACAATGGGGTCGGCCGACGATGACGACGGCATTGTGATGACCGCGAGATGGCGGCGGCCGGCGACGACGCGGCGGTGGTTGGCGGTGGCCACCGTCGCCAATCACCATCGTTGATCATCGTCATCATCAACCACCATCGTCGATCACTACCGCCACCATCGGCCGCCGCCGCCACCATCGCTGTCATCCGCCCAACAATCCGCCACCGCCACCGCCGCCGAATTCGCTATTCACCATCACCAACTGCCACCAACAACTATTATAACCTAACCATGCGTAGATTGTTGTTGTCGATTCAGATCATTCTGCTCTTCATATACTTAATTCGTTATCAGAAAAACTTTGTAGTCCGAAACAAATACATAGTTGAAGATTTTGACTGCCCCGCGATTTTCTCCTTCGAGTTTTTTTTCAGTAAATTATGGAGTTTTCGTTCATTCTTCAAACATCTATCGTGTCTAGATTCCACAATAAAGTAAGGTGTAAACTTTTATTCACCGCTAATTTTCTAGACGCAATGCTTAAAAATCAATCAATGCCATCCAGTTCAAAATGAGCCAATTCAAGATGATTGCAACTACATCACATTACTGATAGAAAGCTTCAATCCGCTCAAATATCTGGCGATTGTATTCTCCTTTGGCTCCACTAAACCACATTTCAATATGAGCTGCTCAAGCTCAGTTATATACTCCTCAACAGTCAATTGTCCCTATTATAGATTATGGAGCCTCAAAAAAACATTATGTCTGAAGTGTGCAAAAAAAACATTATGTCTGAAGTGTGAAAAAAACATTACGAGCTACTTTATGCACTTTAAATTCTCCCACCATAATAAAATGCTCTTCTTCAACTTGATGGTAACTAATTTGCCCTTTTTTTGTCATCTAGAACATCTTTGTATTCAAAGATTCGCTACACAGTTTATACCCACTCAACGAAGACATATGGATTTACACACCCATCAAAATTCGAAATGTCAACCTTTACCTCGAGGTCATACTCCGTAAAATAATATCTTCTTCTATATGCAATGTCAAATCAGCTAAGCATGAGTTCTTCATAGGAGTTAGATCGGTGAAAGGGATTCTCTTCATATTTTTCATCTATTTAGTCACTGTGGTGGCCAATTTGGGTTTCTTTTTGGCTATCACTTTTCAAATTTAGTGAATCTCCACTATAATTAAAGAATTTCCCACTGCATGTCTTCTATGGTGAGGGCTTGAATACCCATCTGAGGATTTCTTCTTTATAACATAGTCATTAAATTGAGTTAGGGTTTTGGATTTAAAGGAAATATTAGAATTTTGGATTATTTTTGGGTTGAGTTTTGAAAATTAAAAAGAGAAGGTTTGTTGTCCAAAATTTTTAGAAAAAGTTTTTGGGATTTAGAGGATGGTTGAGATAGTTTTGGAAGTAAGAAAAGTTACCCAAGAAATGACTAAGATAGATCTAGCTCCGATATCAAATGACACTTGAAAATGTAAAAAATAATTGGGATACAAGAGTGATGTAGTAACAACCTAAAATAAACAATTAGCAGGCTAGTTGGCTTCTATAGGAAGGAAAAATGAGATTGCATGTCGGCTGAAACCACTGTTTTAAAATCACTAGATCAAACCGATCGATTCAACTAGTGCAACCATAAAAATTGCAAATAGGAACAAGATGGGATGATTGAAACTACTTGAAACAAAGCAAGAAAAATATCATACAATTTCAATTTAATCAGGCTACCGCTTTACCACTTGAATCAAAACCAAATATCTCAAAACAGAATAATAGTAAAACAATCAAATCAAAAAAAAAATAAATAAATAAATAGATAACAAAAAAACTAAACCTAAATCATATAAAAGTCCATTTATAATAAACAAGAATATACATAAGGTTGTGAAAAGCATAAAACATAGAACCAAAAAAATAGAGATTCAAAGTTTAAAGGTAAAGGGTCGAATAAGGGAACCGATGATATAATAAATATTAAAATTATCTAAAGATTTAAATGATCAAATAATCATAATATGTAATTTGAGAGAAATAAATTATAAAATAAAAATCATATGCAAAAATAATCTCCTACAATTTTAAAGTTAAATGAATTAATATATAAATACGAACTTTTTTTGTAGAATGATAATTCTTAAAATAACCCATCAGAAAGCTTCAAAAATTGCTTATCTAAAAAAGGTGAAATTAAAATAAAATTAATAATTTGGCATCAACTATATAAAATATAAAAGCAAAATATAAACAAAATTAACTATAGAAAAACATTGTAAATTATGATGTAGAATACTTAATAATTAAAACTAATAAATTATAAATTGAGATATTAATAATTCAATAAAATGATATATATATATAATTTTTGTATTCTTTAACCGAAAACTGCCTCTAAAAACTAAAATATCAAATACATATTAAAATTTATCTCTAGCCCATCCCCGATTCGGCCAAAATGTGAAAACCAGACTTGTCTTTGTTCTTTGTTCCAGGAAAATATACATTTTTTTTTTGGGAATTTGAAGACTAGAGAATGGTTGGAGAATTCAAGAGACCATCCATAAGATTGAGATATTTAGCTTTCTTTTCATCTTAATTTTCTTGGCCCTTCATAAATATTATAAGTAATATATATTATGTGTGTATTATTCTCTCATACAAGTTCATAAGTGAATTGATTTTATTATATATAACTATTTTTTAAATTTATATGAATGTATTTATGATCATAGTTTGATGAACCAATTCATCTTCTTATAGGATGTATTTTGACAATTTATTTATTCATATTCTCTTCATGTCAACATTTATTTTCTTTTTCATATTTAGAATGTGAAAGTCAAAATTTTATTTCTTTAGAAAAATAGACAAATCATTTTAGTGAATCTAGATGTCTAAAAAAAAATAGTGTTTGTATTACAATATACAAGGGTGGAGGCATAAATAGAATGAACCAACATTTAGCAGGGGTTAAGAGGAACATTGCTCCATGCAAAAAAGTTTCACATGATATTCGCTTTCAAATGTAATAAAATTTAAATGCAATATCTCAGAAAAAGCAAGATACACAAGAGGATAGAGAGAGTGTGCATCCTTATAAGCAACATATTATTGAAGAAGAGAGAGGCTCTTATTTATCCAAATCACAATCATCAACTACACATGATAAAGAATTACATAAAAGAAAAAAAGATGATTTTATTTTTTTCCAAGAAAAAAAACAAAATATTCTTAAAGAAAAGATGAGAGTCGACATGGTCATCGATGGTTTTTTAACAAATTGTATTCCAACAATGCTTTTTTCATCAATTGTTTAGAAATGCAATATCTATCGACGAAGAATATCACAGATTAAAATTATTTGACGAATTAATCAATTAAAGCATGTTGAAAGGAAACAGCACTTTAATGGCATGGATGACAGATGTTAGAAGAATATTAATTAACTTTTTATTTTCTTATCCACGAAGAGTATCTTTTTAAAATATAGTCGATTAAAAGAAATATGCTACAACTCTTATTATTAGAAGTATATATAGTGTGTATTGTAGATAATTAGAATCCGGAGAGTTATTGCATGAAAATAAGAAAATATTTTAGTTTCCTTGTATTGCTAAATTTCTCATGATCTTCGCATAAATATTAATTTACAATCATATTTTCTTATTATCTTGAGGAAAATAAGGGTGAACGAAATAAGACGTGTGAGCTACCGTTTTGCAACTTTATTACTAAAAAAGTATATATGATCATAAACATGCGCTCTACAAATAAGATTGTGAATTCAAAGTTAGCAAAAAACTATTAAAGGAAAAGAAGATCTTCTATCATCATGGATAACAAATTTTGGAATGATTGTTTAATCAAAATACAATTAAATAAGATTATTGAATTATCGATCAGAAAAACCACCTCTAAAAGAATGTTTAGAGTTAAAAGATTGTATAAGCTATATACTTATATTATTAAGAAAAGATGAGATGAACAACTCCGCTAAGGTATCCACTCAACTGCTTATTTCTTAAATCCACATTTTTAGTATGATCAAGATAATTACTATCAAAAATCAGAAGTTATGCAAGGTTTAATTGAACTTTTTAGAAATAAAGATATATGTCCCAAGCCTAAATTGGCAATAAATGAAGTTAGAATATATCGATAATTTAAAAGTTTTGAAAGCGTTGCACTCACTAGAAATGAAAATGAGTTTTTCATAATTTCATTTATTTTTGTTGTATCTCATTATCTTTTTTTGACATATTTTATATTTTTGAAGTTAATTAAAATTTTATAAGATGAATGGTGAAAGATGTTTGGTTAGGTTAATTTAAAAATTAGCTATTAAAATTTTAAGCTAACTTCTTCTGTGTGAAAGAAATTGGAGTATTTTAACAAATTTATACAAAAAGAAGAAATAATTTAAACACCAAGGTTAAATGATATATTTTGTTTTATAATCTTAATTTGAAGAACAATATTTTTTTATTTAAATATTTTCTTATTATGCTATCGTTCTTAAATTCAATATATTTATCTAAAATTTTAGCTTATTTGATTTCATCTTTAAAAAAGAAATTATGATCCATTTGAATTATTCAGTTTGGATAGATTTTGGATAATTGATTACACTGAATTAAATTATAATAATTTAGAGAATAAAATATATAAAAGATGACGTTATTCCATTATTGAATGAAATATATCATCTAATATAACAACTAATAGTAAGTTAATTAAATTATAATTTATGTTGATTATAAAGAAAGAAATAATTTATTTTATATGTGATTTATAAATACTAAGATGATATAAAATGTAAAATATTTAAATACCTAAACATGATATTTTGAAGTTAAACAAACTTTTGGGAAAAATGCGCAGGATCCTTTGAAGAGATAACATTTGAGATAAATTTTAATATATTTGATTAGAATCTATTTTGAACTTATTTTAGATAAATTTTAATATGGATTTGATGTTTTAGTTTTGAAAAAATTTTCATAAATAACAAAAAATTTATCGACGCCATATATCATTTTGATCAATTATCAATATCTCAATTTTGTTATGACTTGCTATTTATTAGTTTTAATTATTAAATATTCTACATCATAATTTATAATGTCTTTTTGTAGTTAATTTCATTTATATTTTGCTTGTATATTTTATATAATTGATGGCAAATTATTAATTTTATTTTAATTTCATTTTTAGAGCAATTTCTTGAAGCTCAACAGATTATTTCAAAGAATTATCATGTATACAAAAAAGGCTAATTATATATAATGCATTTAACTTTAAAATTATTGGAGATTTTTTTGTATATAATTTTATTTTATAATTTATTTCTCCAAATTGCATATATATGATTATTTGATCATTTAAATCTCATTTAGATAATTTTAATATTTATTATATAATCCAGTTAATTACCTTTAAAACTAACCTCTCTATTTTCGATTCTATGATATTTTCACAACCTGATATTTACTTTCAATAATGAATACATCATTTTATATATATTCTTAAATCATCATATTTAATTTTGAGTGCATTCTTCATCAACTATCCAAAATCTATCATTCAATATCTAATACAATTGATCATAATTTCTTTTTTTAAACCTATCAAATAAACATAAAATTTTATATAAGTATCAATGTTAAGAACTTAAGAACACAAGAGATAATAATAAAGATTTAAATAAAAAAAACATACATGTTCTCAAATTAAGAATAACCAACAAAGACAAGATCATTTAATTCTGTTCCAAATTATTTCTTCTTTTGTATGAATTTGTTTAAAACACCCAATTTCTTTCATAAGTTTGGCTTAAAATTCTAATATAATTTTGTAAATTAGAGCGAACCAAAACATTTTCACTATTCATCTACATATAAAATTTTAATTAACTTTAAAATATAAAATATGTCAAAAGAAGATAATGAGATACAATAAAAAAATAAATGAAATTATGAAAACTCACTAACCAAATAGATCTCTTTCATAATAGTAACTAAAACTTTCTAAATTATTATATATTCTAACTTCATTCATCAATAATTTAGTTTGGATATATATCTTTATTTCCATAAGTTCAATTAATCCTGATAACTTTTTTTACATAATTTCTTGATCATCAAAATGTGAATTTAAGAAATAAAGAATGAGTGGATCCTGAGTTCATCCCATCTTTTAATAATATAAGTATATGGCTTTACAATCATTTAACACCTCTAAATATTCTTATGTTTTATTATACATGTCATCATAAACATAATCAAGATGATTTTTCATCTTAATCAACAACTCAATAATCTTATGATATTATTTTTTTTACATGATTAAACAATCATTCCAAAATTTGTTATCCATGATATTAGGTGCACTAGTTCATGAAACCAATAACCGATGTTATTTGGTTTTTCTTTAAATCTCCTCGGTTTTGGTTGAAATACCTAGATATTCTTTTGGTTTTTGGTTTTTTTTTTTTTTAAGATTGGATAAACCGAATAAACCTAATAAACCAAAATTAAAAAAAGTCAAATATTATGTAATTTTGATTATAAGTACTTAATTATTTGTATAGATTTATAGATTTCTACTTGAGTAAGAAATTTTAATATATAAAATTTATTATATTGTTTTAATTAATTAGTTCATTAAAAATATTTTATTTTTATTTTTATATATATTCATGACCAAAACCGATAATAAACCAATTCTGGTTAGTTCGGTTTTTATGTTATTTGATGGTTCTTTATTTTAAATTATTTAGTTTTGTTTTACAAAAATTCAACCAAAACAAACAATAATGCTCACCAATGATAATAAGATGCTTATTTTTAAAGCTTTTTGCTAACTTTGAATCCACATAATACTTATTTGTAGAATAAGAAATCATGTTTATGATATATACATTTTCAAAGTAAAAAATTGTACAAATGAAAATAATGATTATTTCCCACCCTTGTCTTTCTCAACCAAGATGGAAAATATGATTATAAATTAATATCTTTATTCTAGATCCATTTATATGACAAGCTACCAATATCTTTAAAATCAAATTCAAACAATGTATTTCATAAAGAGACCAATAAATTTTCTTATTCTTTTCATACATAACTCTCCAACCTTCTTATTTATATAATGTGACTATCATACAAGTTACAATATTTATGACATATCCACTCAACTTTTTCAACAATAAAGAATAACCAAAAAGATCTTTCTTATCAAAAGATCAGATTTTAAAAGATACTCTTACAATAAACTAAAAGTTAATTAATTTATTTAACATCCGCCCATCCATCATATTAAAGTCATATTTTCCAAATAAGCTATAAAATTCAACTGTTTACATTCTTGAATCCTCAATAGACAATTTTCATCCTATAATACATTCTCATAACCTAATCCAATAAAAAACAATCTATACTTGAGAAAACATGAATTTAAAGATTGAATTCTACAAGGCCAAAAAAATCATCTAAAGAATAGATATCAACTCTTCAGACTTTTATGTCAAAACACTTTTAAAGATATGTGACGTTTTGTTTCAAAGTAAGCAATAATTTTCTTTTTTCCTTTGTAATTATTTATCATGTATATTTTATTCATTTACAATCATTCCAAATGCAATTTTGAATATTTCGCTTCTTAAAGTAAAAATTTCAAGATATAACGAATCAAATACACTATATTATTTATATTTGAATTCACCCGTGGGGAATTAAATTTATCGTATATTCTTGTATACGTTTATAGCCGCTTATCCTTAAACCGCCACAATTAAATTAATAATAGTTTAAATTGCCGTACTACAATATTTATCAGCCGTCAGCTTCTCATCGATTTAGATCTTAACTTCATTTGAAAATCATTTTTTTTACATTACATTTGTCAAAAAAAAAAAAGAAAGTCATGTGAAATTTTCAACCAAAACAACTATAAAGTAATCCTTTACATCAATTCTTACACTTTCTTTTTTTCTTAAATACGTAAACAAATTATGATGATTGTGATTTAGATAAATAAGAGTCTCTTCTTCAATAATATATTCTTTATAAGGATACACTCTATCTATCCTCTCACTTCGCTTTTTAGAGATATTATTTTAAATTTTCAGCATTTGATAGAGAATCATATGAAACTTTTCAGATTGAATGTTCTTAACCTCTCGCTAAATGTCGCTTCATTCTATTTATGCCTCCACCCATGTATATTAATCAACAATACAAACACTTATACTATTTTTTCCCATTAAGACATCTAGATTCACTAAAAAATGATTTCAAGCCGGATCTATTTTCTCACGAACATTATGAGAAGAAATAGAATTTTGACTTTCAAAAGGCTCCATTCTAAATATATAAAAGAAAATAAATGTTGAATAAATGAAAGAAAATATGAATAAATAAATTGTCAAAATACATCTTATAAAAAGATGAATTGGTTCATCAAACTCAACATGAACTGGTCATAAATCCATTCATATAAATTTAAAAAATGATTAAATATAACAAAATCAATTCACTTATGAATTTATATGAGAGAATAACACACATAATATATATTACATATAATATTTATGAAGCCAAGAAAAAATATAAGATAAATTTAAGAAATTATTAAATATCACCTTAAATCTTCTCTGGATGGTGCATCTTAAATTTCTCCAACCATTCTCTAATCTTCAAATTCCCAAAAAAAATATGTATATTTTCCTGGAACAAAGAACAAAGACAAGTCTGATTTTCACATTATAGCCGAACAAAGAAATTCTGCACTCATCTGCAAGGGGGCAAGAACAAATTTTCTGTATCAGGGATGGGCTAGAGATTTCAGTTACCAACAGATTCTTTGAACCGGGATTCTCTCCATTAGGTTGAACTGCCAACTTTGTCCGGTCTCCCCCAATTCTTTGTTGGGGTGATTTTTTTAACAACCGGATCGACATAGTGATCAGTTCACGTCAAACGGTCCACAGCCTGCTAATTAAGAGATAAGTGAGCGCCCTTAAAAACTTGAATCAGTCCCATCCAGTTCAAAATGAGCCAATTCAAGATGGAGGGGTCCGCGTAAGCCGGATCGCTCCCTGCTACACGCAGGATTCACATGCTGCATCTACTGCGCTACTGCATCACATAGGCATACAGCAAGCAACATCTAAATATTAAAAATACCAAATCATAAGTCTTCAAGCCCAATTAAAATATTCAAATACGCCATCACAATCATCTTATCTGTTTTAAAAAGAAATCTCACAGCCAAATTTAAAAAAATAGCAATGATTATACGAGAAAATGTTGGGATATGAGGAAGGTAGGAACATAATCATTGCTTTCGAGGGAGATAAAATTCAACTGGAGATCAAGAATATTTTTATTTAAAAAAATTAAAAATGTTTAACCAAAAAAACATAAGAGTGTCCTAGATCAAATATATGCATCAAGAAACACATAATTAAAATCAAATTTTCGTTAATTTAACTATTATGACTTCAGATTTGGGGAGAAAGTTAACTATATCGTAGGTGAATTTGCTTCTAAAACAATTAAAAAAAATTTAAATTTTCATCACCTCTTTCAGTCACCCAAACAATTTATAAAATAAATTAATCACATTTTTATGTATTTAGACATCAAACATTTAAATTTTAATATTTTATACATAATAAAAATAATATCATATCAAAATCACTCATTAATCTTTTTAAAATAAACTAAATCTAATACAACAACAACAACAATTTAATGTCTAAGAAAATATTATATATAAATATATAACTTTAGATGTTTAATATGTAAGTATATATGAATCGTGTTCATCTACGTAAATATTAAAATATTTTATACTACAAGAAATAGGTCCATCAGAAGATTGACTATACAATGATCTTATTGGTTGAGTTTCCAACTAAAAGATTCAAGACCTATATATATATATATATATATATATATGACTTCGCAATTCGCTCAAAATCTTAAAAATTTATAATAAAAAAAAAAAAGATAGAAGAACCATCTGATATCTAAGAAAATAATTAAACATAAAGGGCCCCAAATAAGACAACCAACCTTAGGGACCATCAATATTCATCATCTACAGAAATACTATAGGATTTCTTTCCAAATAATTGTTATATTTAAGCCCAACCAGAAGAATAGAAAATATAAATTGTTGGTTATTGCAGTAAACCAGTTGCATAAATGATTATTCATCGTTACACTAAATAAAATATTGCCATAAATTAATATTTCCACTTCTACTCACATGCAGTGCATGTATTCTGATATAGAAAAGAGAGATTGCTACAATTTTAAAGCATTAAATATTTTGGATTTATGCTAAGAATATTCAATTTTAAAAAAAAAAAAAGGATAGAAAGCACTATAGTTTCTGAAACTTACAGTGGCATGGCTGGAGAACACATTGGAAATGAAAAGCCCAAGAAACTCAGCTTGTAGCTAATGTGTCGCATAGTAATTTGTATGCTGTACTGCAATGCTTGAATTTTTCCTCTGCCATTACCTGAAAATGCAACAAGAGGGAATTTGTTCACAGTTTATGCTAATGATAATAAAAAGAGTAGATGACTGAAATGATCTATGTAATAGTCCATTGTAGTATTAGATTATTTGAGGTGTCGATTTATTTTCTCATCAGATCTGAATCAATTTGGTCTCACTATTCACTTATGGCTTCTTTAGATGGAAATTGGAGGGAAGTTTCCATTAGGGAAGTCTACACTTTTTAGAGTAGATCTAAGTACCTTATGCTAACTCAAACAAATGAGATTGATCATAAGAAACACCAAAATTCTCACGAGGAAAACTTTCCTTTACTAAATATTATATATATATATATATATATATATATATATATATATATATATATATATTCGATAGTTGATGCTGAATCAATTTAGTTTACTGTGTTGACGGAATTGAACAATTGAAAAGGTCTAAGATTAAAATAAGCGCACCCAATATATATATGATAGTTGATGGTAGGGATGTAAGTTACATAGAATCAATTTAGTTTACTGTGTTGACTAATTGAAACAAATGAAAAGGTCTAAAAATAAGAAAACCAATATATATATATATATATATATATATATATATATATATATATAAACTGATAGTTGATGGTGGTAGGGATGTAAAGTAGAATCAATTTAGTTTACTGTGTTGACGGAATTGAACAATTGAAAAGGTCTAAGATTAAAATAAGCGCACCCAAGAGTCTACAGCTTATTTTGATCATTCACTCCTAGGCTAATATCACTGTTAATTTTGGCACAAAAGAGTCCAGCTGAGAGTAGTAGCCAGCAAAGTGATTTCAAGAAGAGCTACCAACTAAACCTTCTTATAATCGTACATAGCGTAAAAGTGTTTCCAATAAACTATTTTGTTGTGATGTGTAATATAGAATTTGTCTAAGTTCAGAATAATTTTTTTTGCCCCACCTTTTCTAGAGAGAGAGAGAGAGAGAGAGAGAGATGGTTAAACTTGCCTTTGATGTCCCCTGATGGCGATCTGGATGCCACCGTAAAGCACAAGCTCGATATCTGGAGTTACAAAAAAAAACGTAACTAGACACTGAAATATAATACTAATAGATTCATAAAAGTCTGTTCAAGTTCATGGTTAGTTAAATTATTTGTAGGCTCATGAGAACAAGATCTCAAAAACACTTTGAAACCTAATTTAAGATTTTGAGATCTCAATAATATATTGAGTCTTAGATTTTCATAATATGAAAGCACAATCTTTCTTTCCCTCATACCGGTGATTATTATATGATTTTAAGATCTCTTTTACACAGTTGTGATATTAGGGATCTAAAAGCAGAGCCAAAGGATAAGTTGCACATAGTTATAAGAATATCATCATCGCCATTAGTGTCATCCCAAGTATTTAGCATTTGCTTTATGAATCCCCATTACTCATTCTCCATTCTCCATGTCCCGATTGAGTGCAGTATGAAAACGGTTTTAAGAACTTAAAATTGAAAATTAAAGTATGTGGAGTTCTTTAAGGTGCGTGGAAGAGTCGGAACATCAAATAAATGAATTAAAAGCTTTCATTATACATTGAAATTAATCACATAAAGAACTACTACCACGTATATGTAAAATTAAAAGACTCAATAAAATTCTCCAAAAGAAGGATGCTCTGCAACTGCTTTTCACCATAATGAGACTAAATTTTGTCAGACACTAGTGAGATAAATTTATTCAAACCTACACCATTAAGGCCAAAACTAGTATAATAATATTTAAAAAAATTAAAAATTGATATTGTGAATAGTTGACCTATCAATAATGTGCCACACATGGAATATTGTCGATGGTTGAACCATCAGCATATGCCTCATACATTATCAACAGGTAAACCGTCGACAATGCCTAAAATTCTTTATTTTTTTAGACAATTAATCCACGAATATATATATATATATATATATATATATATATATATATATATATATATATATATATATATATATATATATATATATATATGTGTGTATATATATATATATACATAAAATCTAACATCTAAAATTTGATATTTATAAATATAGCATTTTTTCTAAGTACGAAAATGTGTATTACACTTTTAAAAATTGATGATAATATTATTTTTTTATAAAATATTAAATATTTAAGTGATAATTATGTAAATAGACAAGTTTAATTGTTATATATGTAAATAGATAAGATATGTAGCAAAATATTACAACTACAATAACAACAACAAGTTTTTATCCCACTAAGTGAGGTTGGCTACATGAATCCTTCGTCTCCATTGTGCCCTATTATGTGTCTAATTCTCATTTAATTCAAGTATGCTAAGGTCATTTTTTGTACATCTTAACTAAGTCTTTTTTAGGTCTACTACCTTTCTCAGAACAAAGACAAATCTAATGATCTACTCTCCCAATCGTCATCGGATGCTTTATGTGGCCAAACCATCTAAGACAACTCAATCTAATCTTATCTACCACTGAAGCTACTCCAACTTTTCTCCGAACATACTCATTTCGCATTTTATCTCTAAGAGTAAAGTCACTCATCCACCTGAGCATCCTCATCTCTGCAACACTTAACTTAGCTTATGCTTCTCTTTTATTGGCCAACATTCTACACCATAAATCATTGCATGTCTTACCACCATCTTATAAAATTTTCTCTTAAGTTTACGTGGTACTTTTCCATCACACAACAGGCCAGATGCATTCCTCACTTCAACCATCCAACTTGAATTCTACTAATAACATCTCCATCTATTTCACCATCATTTTGAACAATAGAGCCTAAATATCTCAATGAATCACACTCTTTTAATGACTTGTTCACCTAATGTAACAAAACTACCACTAGAACTTCTACAATTAAAATTATCGTTAAAATATTAATTAGGCATTGTTGATGGTTAAATGTCAACAATACAGACGATATTGTCACGATCCAACCATCAACAATAGCCATAGTATACATTATCGACGTCAACCGTCGACAATATCGATTTTAAATTTAAAAAAAAAATGTCGGTATGCTAATTTTGGCCTTAATGACGTCTGTTTAAAAAATTTCTCACTAGTGGAGGCATACTTTCCAATATTTCTGAAAGGAGAACAAAACAGCATCAAAAATCAACAAGCAGGTGCTGAAGCCTGCCTTCTCTGTTGGAGTTGTTAAGCTCGTGGAACCAAACAACCTTCACCAGCTCTTTAAGCTTTGGGAAAAGCCTTGTAAAGAGGAAGGTGCAATGTGACTTTGCCGCACATAAATTATTTTCAAAAGGCAAAATTTGATATCATAATCCTGGTAATAAAAGTATTTTAGGAAGATAAGGAAGACTTACGCGGTCTTGATTTCATTTAGCTTAAGTGGACCTGAAGCACTCAAACCAAGAGTTAACCTTTCAGAGGTTAAATCGGGCTGTGGGCAAGTATCAGCACTGGTATTTTCATCAGTTTCTTCATCTGTTTCAAATCTCCAATCTGAGAAGCGTTTATGATTATTGCCAGAGTAACGCCACTGAAAACTTCCACCTCTACTGGAGTCCCAATAATAGAATCCTTCCCTCCCAAAAGCAGAGTGGAATATGTTCTCAACATCATCATCATCATCATCATCACTTTTGCAGAAATCAAATCCATCTTTTCCTGAACCTGGATAGTTTAATAATGTTTAAGAATTCCCAAAAAAAAAAATTATGAACATCAACTAGTTTCAGCTTTAATTTATAATTAAGTTCATTTTAAAGATAAAGGACAAACAATAGAGAAGAAATGCAACAGAGAAAAAAATGCAACAACTCATGCCATGAACACCAGTATCGGAAAAAGGGGATCTGAAGATGAAGTATTTCCTTACTTCTGTTCTTGGACCTTCCCGATTGAGACTCGTGTGAGCTAAAACCATGTAATCTCGCTCCCTTTGACCAATATGGCCTACGAAACCATACAGCGCTGTCATCATCTTTCCAACTCTGAAATGAAATCTTAAATGTCAATTAAGGTCATTTCTGAATATACAATTCTTCTAGTGCTGATATTTTGGTTTGGTGCAACTGTGCAATATGATGAAGGGAGAAGAATAATGTCATTATAAAAAAATAGAAATCTTTAAAAAAAATTAAGAATCCAATTTTTATATCCTCTAGGATAAAAACGATATATGCAAATATTAAGGCTGAATTTCCACTTGTTTACAAGCTTGTCATCTTAGTTATTACCTTAATTTGGTCCAGTAAAAAGGCTAGAGAACATGGGTAGAACAAAAACAAAATCATAAATACATGCATCAGTTAATTCTATGACATAGGAAGCCCCATAGGAATTAAAAATGCATTAATGAATTCCTTCATGATGAGGTGCATGACGCGCTAAGTGATATGGGAGCACACCTAAAAGTTTTACCATTTTTATTTGATGCATGGGCTGGCAACTTAACGAAGATAAAAAATAAGCCGCTTTAGTCCATGCTTATCTGAAACAAAAAAATCATAAGTCACTTCCATGTATGTCCAAGAAGTCCATCAGAAAAGCCATCAAAGCAAGAGAGAGGAGAGAGTCTTGAAACAGCAGTAAGACCTGCAGTTCTTGGTACACTATATGACAGCATCCAGCATTCCACATTCTATATTCAGGATTCAAATTCGGAACTATAACGGCCAACAATTTTAAAATATTTGAACATGACTTTCAGCACTGTGATTCACATGAGTAGGTTTAATAGATCATGAGTTGGCATCACATATTTTTAGTTCATGCATCAAGAAAGCATGTTTTTTAAAGTTCATTCAATTCAAAGGATTTCAGAAGAATCTCTTTATCAGCACCTGGAATCACACTTCAGTAAAATCTACTTCAAAATGACATGATCACCCATACACAACACAGTTCAGCTGAATTTGCAGTTATATAAACCTCCTATTCCTATTGGATGAGGAACCCAAATACCATCAAACTAGCATAAAAATAAATCTTGAAATTTTCTTACCATGCACTTCGCACAAAAATAACTCAACTAAAAAGGTTAATAAACGAATGGAACATCAAATAGGTACCAAACATTTTGACTCTAGAAATTGTAAAGCATCATCAAGAGCAACTTGAGCTTTTTTATTGTATATAAGTGGCGTCTAAATAGGTTTGGAGCTCAATAAAATTTCACAAAGGTGCCATTTGCAATTCGTTAGCAAAGAAGCCTTCTCAAAAGAATTCAGTATAAGGAATGTTTCTTATCTACACCATTTATGCTCTACAGTTCAGTCTACCAAATCAGCCAACAAAATCCCAATTTCTAGTAGACAACTACCATAAGTCAAATTAGGCTACACTTGGGATGAACCAAACCAATTTTTAGGCCTTTTTAAGCACATATCCAAGTTTTTTCATACTTTTTAAAATTTCTTTTAGTAGATTGAATTATCCATTTTTTATTCTAGTCTTAGGTTTGAATTTGAATGTTTTAATAGGATTAGATTAATTTTGAATAAGATTAGATTTGCTTACAAAATTTTTGGCCCTTACCCTTGTAACTTATTTCTTAAAATAAGAATTCACAATTTGTATTCAGATCATCAATAATGGTCAAATGCATGAAATTATCTTGTGATCTATTGCAAGTGTTCTCTGGATCAAAGTTGTACAAGAAAATTACCACAAACTGTGTAAATGTAAGTTCGTCTCCTTCCTCTTCTCCTGTTCATTATCCCGCCTCCATCAATTTGGTATTAGAGCCAAGTTGAGAAACTAATTTTGTTATCTCTTTTGATTTACAAAACTGACTTTGTTTGGCTTCTTTGATTGCTTTCTGATTGTATTGAAAGCCCAACATTCAATGTCTCATATTGTTTCACATAAACTCATGACACTTCTTGTATGATCCCTTGGTTTTCTCGACTGACATCTTATAAACAATCCCCTAACATACCCAAAATCACATAATGAAAACCATTTATGTCATGTACCCCATCCCACTAATCCACATCCCCCTCACTTGCTCAAGCCCATCTTTAATGAATAGCACATCTTGTGTCACACACGCAATTGCACTGTTGCCACTCATGTCAGCTTCTTCATTCCATCACTGCAAAACCATTGTGATTTGCATGCTCACCCTAATCTACCACATCAAATATTCTAATATCATCCTACTTTACATCCTTCATCACAACTGTTAACCTCCACATTTGTTCCACATGTCAATTCGAGGAAATATAATCAAAACAACAAACAATGAATATGAACAACAAGTAGCAAATGTGGCATCTACAAGCCTAGTTCAAAATGCTTGTCAGCATCATCAGTCATTAGCTGATATTTTTGGTGACATTTCCAATTGATAATTGGAGACTCAACCTTTCCTTCATCCAGTGAGCTTGCTCATGTAAAATTCCTCTCAAGGCTTAGGGCTCTTTAGGGACCTAAATTGATCATGATCTCCCAAGTGGTGGATATCTGAGAACATATCATAAATGTCAC